>ML782911.1:726956-739265 GCA_009831015.1 Picea engelmannii | reverse complement strand
TTAATGGCCTAAAGCCGACATAAATAAAATAACATTACTAATCTAAATCACAACTAATGGCCTAAATCCGACATAAATAAAATAACATTACTAATCTAATATGCCCCAATTAAGAGGTAATGAGCCAATATTAGGGCTTAACATAACGTTTCGTTCCCCACCATATTTAACACTTTACATCCTAGAGCCTCTCATATTGTACTAAAATTCGGCTATGGGTCATGGTACATTCTCTTATGGGAAGAGGGGATGAAGGCCTAGAGGTTGTTTCACAACTGCTGCTAAAATATTGAGAAAATGATGCTAAAGAAAGAAATGAATAATAGAAAAAAGGACTAACAAAATCCAGTCCAAAATTGAGCTCTACTCTTTCAGTGCCCGCCCCTGTCCCAAATAACAATGCTACATCTTGAAACCTTATAAAGGAGACTTGCAAATATAATAAAGTGGACTAGAAAGATGGTTGATAAATGGTTTTGGGAAAAATATCACTTAAATATGGTATAAATCAAGAGTAAGAACACCCTCCACAAAGGCGCTCATATAAATGGATTTAATGACACCATAAGCCATGAAGTAAGCCCAAAAACCATATCACTATCACACTTACTCTCAAAGGGATTTTACTTTCCCTTGCCACTCTTGGGACCTATCCCTCTACCCAGGTTATTTTATTTCCTATCTAGGTGGAAAACCTAATAGGGTTGGATGAAGGCCCTCCCATACTTAAACTTGGAAACTCACATGGGGTCCTCGGCTGGTGTGATGCTTGAAGGGGATACTGGGGTGAATTGTCTTACATGGATTATATCTTAAGTTACAACTTACTTTGCATGCTTTAAGGATTGATGTTTCTTACAAACCTTGGCTAACCATGTTTTATACTTTGATTTGTCTTGGATGGCCTTGACATGGTTCTTTGATGGATGTCTTGGGCTTGTACCCAAGAGATTGTGCCTTTATTGTAGGACTTTGGCACATGTGATGGAGAGAAATGGGTCATCTAGGGACTCACCGCCCTTATAAATTGGCTCTCACATCCCTAGAACCCTAAAAGATGGACATATGGGCTCGGTAGGAACATATACAATCATGATGGCACACATATGGGATGGAATCCCAACATGATGGGAAAAGTAACCCGAGACTTATTTTGTGCTAGAATCAGGGATGTTGCAGCAACAAACAATGAGAGACAGTGCAGAGATGAGATGTAGCTCCCCATGGCTTGGACACAACACCTGGAGCTTAGATGCTGGCCCTATTATGATGATGATTCCATATTCTACGATATGACACAACTAGGGTTTGATGTACAAATGGTGTATTGATGATGCATGGAATGACTTTGGGTGGGGAGAGACATCACTTGCACCCACCTTGCTCCAGATTGATGGCATTGGCCTCTAGAGGCCTTCCTCTTTCCCAAGAGGGCTTGACGTCTCACACGTGTAGCTATTATGATTTATTTTTTCCACTTTTAGCATTTGTAAAGGTTAAATGAGGGGTCGACCCCACTTGTGATTTTTTGTTGAAATTTTATGTGGAAAAATGTGTCAAGGTAGCCTCATATAAAAAAGATATCCTTACTTTCATTTTGATCATCACATTTTCACTCACCATTTGTGGGTAACTTCTAAAATTTTCGCCCTTTATAGGTAACCAGCTCTTCTCCCTCATAAGCTATGCTTGGAAGGTCTATTATGGAAGTTTTTTTTTCTGATTTTGGATGGATGTTTATGAAAATAGGGTGAAAATCTCTTGGTTTATTGGATGAAGTGAGTGAATTTATGTAATTATTGTTTATGGTGAAATTGCTATTTTGTTGCAAGAAGTCTTGCTTGATGAAACTCTAAGAGAGGAACATAAGTGCTTCTTCCTCTCACAAGGTGATATTTGTCTAAGATTGTGTAAATTGTCCTTGATAGGGTTAGAACCCTAAATCCTTAAAGTGCTAGCACTTTAGGATTTTATCCCTAGATAATTGATCTTTGACCTAGTTGAAGCTACAAGAAGGGAGAAACGGTTTCTAGGGCCCAAATGTGCTTTCACCTTAGGGTTTAGATCCTACCTCTTGGTTTCAAGTAGGCAAACCTTCAAGCTTGGTTGCATTGAAAATATTCCATACCCTAGAAAGGCACCAAACTTAAAATGTTCTCTTGGAAAATTGATTGATAAACTCTCTCTCTCAAAAATCACAAGCTTTCTACTAATTGTACTAACACTAACTTTAGAAAACTCATTATATTTATTGCTATTGTTATAAACTTTTGCTAAAACCATATGAAAACACTTTAATTTTCTGAATACACTCATCTAAAGGTGGCCTAACCTATTCAGAAATTTCCTTTAACAATTAGGTATTATTCTATTGGTTATATGCTAAGTTTTCATGGTCAATTGTGGCATTTATGAGCACCAATTATTTCTTCTGTTACAAATTTCTTAGTGTTGTTATAAGACTAGTTAACTGCTGCAATTTGCAATAACTATAGCAATCTGACTTGTCTAGTGTCTAAAATAGGTCTTAATTGCATACTTTGGCTTGGAAACTGTTATATATATGTTGCAAAATGTTCTTGTTCAACACAGGTACCAAATCATCTTCAAACCTCTTCTTTTTATGTGACCCAGACCAATTATCCGATGACCAAGATAAGGGGCAATAGGCCTGGCTACTAAACTTGATATTTGATCCCTTGAGGTCACCAGGGAATCCTCCCTTGTGGTGGACCTCTTCCATCACTAGAACGAGGGAAGTTCCTACTTAAGTGACATTGGTAGGTTCCTCCATAGTTATGAAATATTTTGGGATCTTGTGGTGGGATTTGCACAAGTACAAATCCCGCGATAAGAGTCTTAAAAAAAGATGACATGTCCTATTTCACCTTGGTGATTAATTCAAGAACCTTACTTGTTACAAGTTGTTGACATACGAGGAAAGAATAATGATGTGGTCACAAACTATTTTGGTAGTAGATGCACAAATTAACATTATTATGTCCAAACAAGATCTGCCACATCACACAATCAAACTTTTGTTACCATTGTCTTTGTGACTATCGTAGTAAGTATAGTGACTTATTTCAACTAATATACCAACTACACTTTATTTACACTAATATTTTGGGTGGTTTACCACCTCCAAAACATCAAGAGATCTCTTTCCTTCGAGACTCCACTGAAATGGTTTCTTTTGGAACCAATGATCTTAAATATGGATGTTTCTTAGAACAAATGTATGTTCACAATCTATAGAAATGTTGATAAAAATATTCCATAGAAACATCTATAAAATTGTCCTTATTAAAGTCATTAGTAACATCCCCATAAATGTATTCAATGGAAAATAATGAAATGAGTGTTTGGAAGATTTTATTGCATCCTAAGTAGATACCAAATATCCATCTAAAATGACATTTATAAGAAAAACAAACAACAAAAACAACAACAAAAACAACAACAAAAACAACAAAAATAATCAATGGGGTCTTGGTTGGTTGGTAAATCAAGGGTGTTGTTTTTCTCCCCACAAAGGTTCAAATTCACCATGTGATATGTACACCCCGTGCAAACAAGTTTTTTGCAGTTGGGACTAGGTGAAAGTTCTAGGTGACTTTGGAGAAATAGATACCACCCACCCATGAATACTTAATCGAAGGTTTTCAAATTGAATTATCTAAGCTAACTCAGTTGGTTGGTATGTGTTATATTATTTGCAAAAAATGATCCCATGTACAATACAATGATATGAGAGTAAGGGGGTTTKYCGATGCCTTTCTAATTTCRGTTAAGGAATTAGGGTTGTGGACTAATCTGGGTCATTGRATWAGGGGTTTGGATKCCACRAGATCCTATATGTATATTGTATTCTAAAYAATGATAATKATAATGAATAGAATAATAGMGGTGCRTCTAAACAATTYGTCGGTTTTGCCGATTTGGGTTTCTAGGGTAAAAATCTTCATGTAATGTGTGTATGTGTGCCATTGTATCTTTTTTTTTTAYTAAGAATCTTTTTGTAGTAATTTATTGTACAAGGTGAAAATCTACATTAGCTTCATTGAATATATTCCCATATTAGGGAGATACACACTTGCCACATTGTGATATAAGGATAAYTGCCAAAAATTTAAATTATTATTATTATTATTATTGACCATATTGATAATGGTTGACCATGTTTAACATATTTACAATAGTTGACACTATGGTAAACCAAGATTAATATTACTTATTTATTGTTATTATTATTGTTGTTGTTTKTTATGGTAGTAKTTGACCWTAGTGACCATAGTGACGATGGTTGACCATGTTTCTCATATTGACCATAATAAKCATCATTGACCACACCATATTGACCATCGTTGACCATCTTGACTATATTGACCATAATTAACCATATTGACCATGGTTAACCTTATTGATGATAATGACCCACTAACCCACTAACCTTTTTACCCCTAATCCCCTATCCCCCTAACCACTAATAGAGTAACCCACAAATTCCCTAACCCCCTAACCACTAATTTGTTAACCCACAAACCTATGAAGCCTAGTAACCCACTAAATTGTGACCCTAACACATAAAAAACCCCCAAACCACTATTTTTTAAATCATTAACCCACTAACTCCCTATCCACCAATCCACTAATGACCTAAGACCTAATATTGTGACCCACTAATCCATTAACCCGTAACTTAGTAACCCACTAGCACCAAAATAACTAAACTAGTAACCCACTAGCCCCAAAATAACTAAACTAGTAACCCACTTACCACTAGCCCACAAACCCCTTACTAAATAAACCCACTAACCCTCAACCTTGACCCACTAACCACCTAACCCCCTAGACACTAACCCATTAACTCATTAACCACCTAACCCATTAATCCCATAACCCAAAATGTCAAGAAAATCATTTTCCTCTTAGTAACATATCTTACCCCTTTTCCATGCTATGCCACATGTTGAATAATAAAAAAATCATATACACCATTGGATGATATCTTAAAAATTTCTCTATGATTATTAAACATCCTACCTTGACTCGCTAACCCTTAATCCTCATTGACCATGATTTACCACATTGAAAATTGTTGATAATAGTTAACCATTGTTCGTTGTAGTTGGCCATATTTATTATATTGACCATATTAACCATAGTTTACGTTATAATTGATGATGGTCAACCATATTGATCACACTGACCTAGTAACCCCTAATCCATTAACCCACTAACCCCAATATTCCACTTACCATTGACATCCTAATCGAATAACCTCACCATCCCTTAAACCTTTTAGCCATTGATCCACTAACCCATAACCTAATAACCCCCTATCCACTAACACAATAACCACCTAAATCCTAATCCTCTAACCCCCTAACCCCCTAACAAATAACCCATTCATCGCTAGCCAACAAGCCCCCTAACCTCCTTATTGACTAACCTCACTAATCCTTAACCCTCTAGTCCCTAACCCTATAATACCCCACCCTCAAATCTACTAACCACCTAACCTCTAATCCTTTGACCCACTTACCCCATAACCACTAATGAAATAACCTAATAACCTATTAATCCACTATCCACTAACCCACAAACCCCTTAATCACAATTGCCTAACCTCCAACTTGATTAATCCAATTAACCTTTAATCCTCTTACCCACTAACCTCCTAGTCACTAACCTAGTACCCCACTAACTATATACTCCTTGATTTTTTAATCCATTAACCCCATAACTTATTAACCTTACTAACCACACACTCCTTGATTTCTTAATCTACTAACACTCTAACTTATTAACCCCACTAACCTTGCTAATCCCTAACATCTAACCCTCTAACACACTAACTCCACAAACCCCTAACCTCTTAACCCCCCTAACCTATTAAACCCACTAACTAATAATCCTATAACCCATTAACCCATAACCATTAAACCACAAGCCTCATTAACTCACTAATCACTCAATCCTTAATCCCCTACTAACCACCTAAATGACTAACCCCAATAACCTCTAACCACTAACCCATTAATGCCCTAGTCCCTAACTCACCAACTTAATAATTTCCTAATATCTAATACCTAAATGACTAACCCTTAAACCCCCTTAACCCCATAATTTACTAACCCCCAACCCCACTATATACTAACCCTTTAATATGATAACCCTAATCTTGATGCAGGAGAATCGCCATCAACAATTAAAGAAGTCAAGTGGAGGATAAACCAACACCCAACGCGCATATTTTAAAACTGTTTTTGAATTCCAAGAAAAGCGCATCATTTTTTTTTGAAAGGATTGTAATTTAAAGCTTTTAAATGTTTTGAGGCATGATCCATCACTTAAGGCCACCGAAGTTGTAATCACCTTAATTATCAAATAAGGCTGTACATATGTTGAGTATTGACTCATATCTGAGTGTAATTACCATTCAATGTAATAGTCCTTAGTAGATGAATGTGTTAACTATGATATGATAGCACTAAGGTAGTCTAGAGGGAAGGCTTGATAAGCCTCTCCATGCATAACTATATGTATTTTATGCCCAAATGAGGCTGCTGAATGTTATTGTTATTGTTGCTAATCATTATCTTAGAGAGATGTTGAACTTTATTGTGAATTTTGCTGAAGAGAGTTGCAGAGAGTTGTATGAGTCCATGTACATATATTACTGAATGAATGCAAGCATAGAGGTTTGATTCCAAATGTATGGTGTTGTGTTCATCTAAATTATTTAGGTACATGTGATGTTTCTTTATGCTCTCTGTGTTTATTTGTTTTATGTGTCTTATATGCATGAGCATCTTTCATGGTTAAGTGTGGAAACCTTTGATGTTTCTGTAAGTTTCAATTGTTTCTCTTCTGTGAGTTTTGGTGCAAGGAGTGCATAGGCCAAGTTGATATAGAATCAAAATATCAAAAGAGATAACATGAATTTATAGTCAAGGTGCAAGGAGTGCATAGTGCCCGTAAGGAGTGCATAGGACAAGTCGAGATAGACTTGGAAGCTCAGAAGAGATAACATGAACTTATAGTCGAAGTGCAAGGAGTGCACCATTTCTCATAGGAGAGTAGAGTCTATAGAAGACCCGTGCAAGGCATGCGTCAGGCCAACACTTTGTCTAAGTGTTGAAGAAGTCTAAGAGGAGACGAGCACAAGGAGTGCGTAAGGGAGATTTTCAGGAAAATCTCTAAGTCCAAAAACTTCTTAGAAGTTGAAGACTGCAAGGAGTGCACCAAAAGTTCAGGATGCCTCAAGGACTTAAAGATCAGAAGGGATATCATTGGAACTCTTTAGGAGGGAAAGTTTATTATTCCAAGTATCGAGTGGACAATATCTGTTCGGGAGAGCCCAAGAGTTTCATCACCATCAGATCTGGAGTAGTAGCACGGGGTTTATCCCCATGAATCATGAAGACTTAGCATTCGAAAGAAGTCATGGATTGAGCTCAAAGGAGGAGTTATCAAAGAGTGGAAATCAATGGTCGAGATCCATTTGAGAGTTTGTAGGAGATTTGACAACCGTTACATTAGGAGAAGTTGTGCGTGGGATAACCCTTGAAGTCCTTAAGACTTCACACATTCAGTAGGTTTGGAGTGTAGAAGAATCAGGACACTCGAAGTCTCAAAGGTTGGAGCTAATCGTGGCCATCCAATTCCCGAGGACATGTGTCAGCAGATCGTATACTCCAAAGGAAGTTAGGAGTGGTGATTCTAGAGTGGAGGGATACTGAAGTCCAGATCCCCAGAGTTTATCAAGGCCGTCCATCATTGAGGACACACATTGTCAAATCAGGAGATCCGGAGGACAAACACTCCAGGAGAATAGAGGGAAGAGGATTTCGATCTCTCCGGAGTCCTAAAGTTCGGAGTTGATCTGAATGATCGATCAAAGGAAGGACACATGGCAGTAAATTCAAAAGTCTGGAGGTCTGGGAATCTGGAGGAAATAGAGTGCATCATTGTGAGGACTCTTGAAGGCCAGAGTCCATCCCAACCATCTGTTGGAGGAGGACGCATGGTGACATATCTCATAGTTTGGGGATGTGGCACTTCGATGGATTTGTGTCATCGTGCAGACAAGAAGAAAACTTATGAGGTCCCGAAAATCATCCCAACCGTCGATCAGGAAGGGGACACGTGGAGGAAGGATAAATATTTCATCATTTTGACGTCGAGAGATATGGGGGGTTGTGTTGTGCGGAGGACCAAAACTCTCGAAGCCTGAAAAATAAAAATCTGAAACGTCCATCCATCGGACCATGAGGTCCGTCGATTTAATACTTTGGCGTATTTGTCAATTCGACGATCTGAGAGATTTGTGGAAAAGTGTCGTGAAAAATCTCCAAATCACGAAGAGCGAAAAAGGCATAGATCCATTTATTTGGAGGTGGAATAGGAGCCGTCCGATCTACCATTTTGCCGCTTGACACTTTGTGAGTGTTGTGTGTGTTGGTGCGATAAAAAAATGTCGAAGCCCAAATTCCCATGAAAAAGTTTGAGCCATTGATCTCGGTGCTTGTTGAGGACCATTGATATTGCTGCCTATTGTTTGATAGTTCGCGGGTTGTGCATTCGGAGATAAGAAGGGTAGAAAGTCCCGAAGTCCCAAAAATTTCAGGGATTAGAAGTTTGGCCCATGGTTTTTCCCCTTAGTCTTCGAGGACACTATGCTAGTGCTAAGAGATTCCCAAAGAAGTGAATTTTCATTCGGGAAGTAGGCTTGAGGACCTGTGTATCGAAATTTTGGACTTGAAGGGAGCCCGAGAGTTGATCCAACTCTCTATTTGAATGATCCTTAGACTGGGAGGTCACATGGAACCTGGGAGAGGGCGGGGTCTGCATCAAGTGGTATTAGATCCCGAATTAAGCTCCGCATGAAAGGAAAATTCAGAACTATGCTACACAGAAGACACGTGGAGAGACCTGTGGAAAATCCATCCATCGAATGGGAAATGAGGCAAATCTGTGTGAGATTGGATGCCATGGGGACAACGTAGAGAAGAGAACCTAATGCTGGTGACATCAGTGAAGTTGAGAGTGAAGAAATAGAAGTTGAGGAAGCTGCAAGAGAAGACGTTGTAGAGGAATGCTTGTTGAAAGTGGTTGTAAATATGGGGGCCGGAGAAAAAATAGAAGTCCCGATGTATGAAGGCAACTTGTATGTTGAGGAGTTGTTGGATTGGATAAGGGCCTTAGACAAGTACTTTTATTATGAGGAAATAGAGGATGAAAAGAAGGTGAACCATGCCGTTACCGGATTGAAGGGACATGCAACACTGTGGTGGGATGAACTGCAAGCCGACAAAAGACACAAAGGTAAGCAAAAGATAAAAAATTGGGATAGGATGGTAGCTAAATTAAAAGCTAAGTTCATACCCAAGGACTATTAGTTCAATCTATTAAGGAGATTGCAGAACTTGAGATACAGGGTCTTGTCAGTGAAGGAGTACACTGAAGAGTTTTACAGGATGAACATCAGAGCATGACATAGAGAGAGTGATGAGGAAAAGGTTTCCAGGTATATTAATGGCTTGAGGTATGAAATCCAAGAGGAAATCATTATGATGACAATGAGAATGGTGGAATATTCTTATCAGGTAACACTAAAAGTAGAGGAGAAGTTGGCCAGAAAACAAAGCCAATGAAACAGAGGAAAGAGCCCAAGAAGAGGCAAGGGAACTGCCCAAGAGAAGTTCCAGAAACCCAAACCCGAAGCTGGAAAGTATCACAGTCATACATAAAGAGGAGGAAGTTCCTAAAGGAGAAAATATGGTGGAATAAACTCTTTTTATCAAGGAAGAGGAAGAGGCATAGGAGGAGAAGTGAAATACTATGCCTGTGGAAAGAGATGACATATTTCTTGGGAATGTCCTGAGAGGATGATCTAGAATTGGATCCAGGAGCCAGATGGGGCTCAAAAAGGCCTACAAATCAAAGTACTCAGAATATCTTCAAAACAGACATGTGCGTAGGCCTCGTTGATACAAACCCAACACAACTTTAACGAGATCAAAAAAACGTCGTATGGTCAAGATATCACAGTCTGTTCATTTGGCCAAACAGGCAAAAAAAAATGATGACTGTACAATCCGTACTGTGCCACATGGAAACTAACTGTATAGGCCGTACGATCATACAAATGATGTGGCAAGGTACAATGGCAGGTTCAATGTGCTGACTAGGCATATGGACTGACACGTGGTAGGGTGACTGGGTGTATAGACTGATGACATGTCAGATAGGTGGACTAATCAGGGAGTGACATGTGTCACCATTGTAAGGGTGACACCTGGCACTACCATACGACACATGGTACATGTGGCATGGTACGGTTGGAGAAGACATGTGGAAGATGTGGACAGCTGGACCATTGGGTGTTTGACAGTTGGCATCAGATTGGACAAATGGGAAGGTGCCATGTGGCCCAGACATGGGCTGCCACATGGCACCCATTTGTTGGTTAAATGTTTATTGAAAAAATTGTTTTGGAGTCCACCGGGTTCGTACCGTGGACCTCTATGGGCGCCAAGATTTCACGTAGGCTGGGATACCATCCCACCTACACCATGTTACTTAACCTATGGTGGCACCACTTGTAATTAAGTTTGAATGGTGTTTGAAATGACGGAGAATCGGGCTAGGGCTAGGCCCCAGCCCTCGACGCGGTTGTATATACACTTTCCATATAACCAGGTTGTTAACTCTTGGCGTAGATATATGTTGGTGCATTTGTATTGGATCTTAGCCCTATTATATTGGCATTTGTTAAGCCCTAATATTGGTTCATTACCCCTTAATTGGGGCATATTATATTAGTAATGTTATTTTATTTATGTCGGCTTTAGGCCATTAGTTGTAATTATACCTCCTAGTCTCCTATATATACCAAGGTGACATTTTCATTTTGAATCATCTTGTACTTGAAAATTTAAGTGGGGTAAAAGGAGGTTTCCCCCTTGAAGAGGCTTATTATTTGAAATTATCTCTTTTTCAAGGCGCTGAGTACTTTTTCTGAGGATTTTCTATGCTATATTGATATTTGGTTCTTAACATATGGTATCAGAGCTCAAGGTCTTGGGGTTTCGTTGCTACATCTGAGACACCTTGGCATTTTCACTATAAATTTGTTTTACAATGTTTCAGAAGGAACAACTTGGAGTATATTTAGTAGATGGATCAAGGTACACTGGGTTCAAAATTTAGCTCTTGAGGCCTTATACTTTTGGAGATAAAGCCTATACAAGATAGGGTTCTGGAATCATCCTGAACTGAGTCATTGCGGAATTTTTGCTATAAAAACGTTTCTGTAATGTTTCAAACCCTAAAATATGGAGGCTATCTACAGAAATTAGTAAGGTATCTGTGGTAAATATTTTAGCTTTTGGGTCATCTTAAATATCTAGATACACCCTGTGTAAGATAGGGTATCTGACTAGTCCTATTGACTAGTCTCAAGAAGGTGTTCCAGGTAAAAGAATCATAAATTCTTCCTAGAGTATCCAAATTGCATGGGACTAGTTTCATTGGATTGTGGATAGTCTGTAGTATTTCTGGTGCGAGTTTTAGAATTTAATATCAATCATTTTGTGCGGGGAACACTATACAAGTGAGATCTCTTGGAAAGGCAAAAAATCAGCAAGTTGTGGGGAAGTTACCGTAACTTCCACTTGGCACATCCGATTTTGATCAGACCTATGGCATTACAGAGAAGAAATATCAGAGAAATACATAAAAGAAATTTTAATACCCAAAAGGGACAAAACTTGGGAGTTACAACAGAAGAAATATTGTCTAGCAGAACCACCTCAAAATCAAGGTTCAAAAGTGATACTTGGCCAACATGCCACCCAAAAAGGGAATTTCTACACCAAATAAGCCTCCAGAAAATCCTACTTGGACTCTTGATGGAGGTGAAGAAATGCGTACGGACATAAATGAACTACAAAATAAGATGGATTCAATGGAAGCTAAGTTGGATACTAAGATGGATTTAATGGAAGCTAAGTTGGATACTAAGATAGATGGTTTAAAAGGGGAGATCATGGAAGTATTGAAAAATTTCGTAACAGAGAAGACACCTGAGAGTGAAAATGCATCCCATGAAATTCATGATGAGGACACAAGGAAGGTGAATCAAGAATGGAGAAAATCCAACTTTGGTTTGAATACCAACCACATTCCTAATATTGATATGAGGAAGTTTGATGGCAAGGACCCAATCACATGGATACTTCAGATGGAGCAATTCTTTGATCTCCATAATGTGCCACATACACAAAAGGTACAAATTGC
>ML782911.1:687768-714110 GCA_009831015.1 Picea engelmannii | reverse complement strand
AAAGTTTATCAATGTTTGAATTAATAATAATTTAATAATTTCAAAAACAATCAAGCATAACCCTAATTAAATAATAAAGAAAATGATTTTTACCTAATAACATAAACCCTAATTAAAACAACCTAGCCGACACTTAGTTTTCATGCCAATTTCTAGTATTAAAAACAAATCTTCTCATTATCTAAACCCAGGCTCATTGTCCTGAAGATGGATCCTGATTTGGATCCGAAACGTCGACACTCTACTGACCAAACTGTGGCTTTTCCGACCAATCACGAAGATTATTCTCATCGATATCGAAGTTATCGACGCCCCTCTCGATTATAATATCTTGTTCGGTCGTAGCTACATGTACACTATGAAGGCAGTGGCATATTCCGTCTTTCGGACAATGATGTTCCCTCATAATGGGAAGATCGTTACCATTGACCAAGTCTCACATTATGAGCCTAACCCATCTGCCAACATTGACAACATTCTTCCTCTCATCCACACAAGCCATGATGCATATCCACTCGTTGAGATGGGTCCTGGGATTTTTAAAGATCCATCCTTGTTAGGAACATACCATGGAGTTCCACCACTCTTTCATCCTTCCAATCAAGTGTACATCATATTGTCTAAAGAAACTCACACAGAGGATACCCTTCCTCCTACAGAGGCTTCTGTCATATCTGACGTCCCACTCGTCACAAAAACCCCTCCTCCAGAACCTCCTGGACACTCATCGACCTCGCCAGTCCACGATTCCACCTCTTCCCAAGGACATGTTCCCGTTTGGGAGACATTTCCCCAAGCCATCACTCAAATTCCCTTCTTTTACCCTCCACCCGGTATCGAATATTTTTAGGTGGCCGCAACTCTCACACTCCCTAATATGGTGTTAGCAATCCTAGTTTGGTATTTACACCCACCAGAGATGGTCCCTCGACCATCCCTTCCACCCCAAAAAGAAGGAATCCCCATGACAATTCCCATTCTTACTCCAACCACACCCCCACTCACTAACCCTCCTGCCACAGCTGGGGGTAGGAGAAAGAAGAAGGAGCCCACAACTCCACTTCCTCCATGCATCCCACCACCTTGCGCACTTTGTGAGAAAGAGGGCCACCAAACCAACAACTGTCCATCGCTACCAAAATTACGGAATTTGATCCCACTCAATCAAACCCCCCCAACACCCACCACTACTTCTAGTCCCGCCACTACCACCCCCCCTTCCAGTAGTAAAGGGTTGAGGACCAAATACGCCTGTGCTATATGTTCCAAATATGGCCATTATACCCACCATTTCCCAACATTGCCATGCTTTCGACAGACATTAGCCGTAGTACGCTAGAACTTCCAGAGAAACCTCAGTCCCGCTACGTCCTCCTCAACAAATATCACTGACATACGCTATGTCACCACTTCAGTCAATGAACATATGAGACTCCCTTGCTCTCTCTGCGATTCATTAGCTCATTTTACATACCAGTGTCCTATGATCCTTGAATACAGGAAACGTCAATTGACCCTGCTTCACCGACCCGCAGAGGCGATAATTGACATTACTTCGTCACTAGAGGATCTTCATGTCATTTCTCCCAAACCCAAGGCACTCCCAACACCTCCATGGTTCTTAGATGATGTATCTGAGGATTCACCCCCCAACCTCGCCAACTCTCCCGCTCATTCCCCTACGAACAGTCTCCACCCAACCACCACAGGTACCCCTTAGTACTTCAATATATGGTTTATGTCAAGTGAACCCTCACCATCTCCTAACAATGTTCCCCCTGCTTCTCCATCAGGGGCAACCACACGACCATTGTCACCGAGATCACTCCTCACGACCCCTTATATTCTCGTCACTTCCAATGCGACGAAGAAATACTCGAAGAGTTAAACCACCCAGACTCTCCCTGGGATGCACTACACCATCGCACACTCTTCTCTCCACAGGAAGCCTCCATGCCTCCTAACCAAAACCCCATTTACGCGGTCGAAACCAAGGATTTTATCCCATTAGGGCCTATCGACTGGTTCAAAAATCCCATTCCTACCCGTACTGCTTTTGAAGAAGGCAACATGGCCAACATTTCCCCCACCATTAAAATCGACATTTCTATTAAAAATGGCATCGTCGAAGAAATCACCATTGGAGCTGCTTGCACTCCTCAGGAAATTGCCGCATATAAAGCCCTCTTCTAGGAATATAGGGATATTTTCGCTTGGTCATACACGGAAATGCCTGGCCTCGATCCCTCTATTGTCGAACATCGCATCGACACCTGACCCGACATTACACCAGATCACCAAAAACAACGACCGCTACATCCATCCAAATCCACGACTAT
This sequence comes from Picea engelmannii, assembly GCA_009831015.1. Classification (NCBI taxonomy): domain Eukaryota; kingdom Viridiplantae; phylum Streptophyta; class Pinopsida; order Pinales; family Pinaceae; genus Picea; species Picea engelmannii. Next base: position 711,771 of record ML782911.1, on the reverse strand, counting down.
CAAAGCCGAAATTGACAAATTACGCGCTGCCCGTTTCATTTAGCCCATCGCCTATACCTCATGGGTTTCCAACCCTATACCCGTTAACAAAAAATAGGGCACTATCCGCGTTTGCACAGACTTTCGCGATCTCAATCATGCATGTCCCAAAGACAACTTTCCAACGCCTTTCATCGATCGAATTATCGATGACTGCGCGGGCCACGAGGGTCTCTCCTTTATGGACGGATTCTCTGGTTATAATCAAATTCAAATTCACCTCGCCGATCAGTATAAAACCGCATTCACTACCCCGTGGGGTACTTTTGCATATCGTGTCATGCCTTTCGGCTTAAAGAATGTCAGCGCCACTTTCCAGTGGGCTATGACATACATCTTTCACGATCTGGCCCACATCATCCTCGCCTACTTGGATGACCTCACATCTCGATCCAAGAAACGCACCCAACATCTCGATGATTTGCGAATCATCTTTCAACGGTGTCATTAGTACAACATTCGCTTGAATCCTCTCAAGTGTGTGTTCTATGTCACCACAGGGTGCCTCCTCAGTTTTATTGTTTCCCAAAGCGGTATTACCGTGGACCCCCTCAAAGTCCAAGCTATCACCGAAATTCCACCTCCCCGAAATTTACGGCAACTTCAGAGTCTTCAGGGAAAAGCTAACTTTCTTAGATGCTTTGTCCCAGATTACACCATACGCGCACACAGTTTCCTTCTCTTACTACATCACAACATCCCATTTCACTGGGACGACCATGCCCAACAGTCATTTGACGATCTTAAAATAGCGCTTTCAAATGCACCTTTAATTAGTGTACCTGACTACAATCGCAACTATATCCTCTACGTATCAGCATCAACTGTATCAGTAGCCGGCGTCCTCATCCAGCTCGGTGATGACAATCGTTAACATGTCATTTATTACGTTAGTAAAAACCTCTTAGGGCCACCCTTGAAGTATAAACATGAAGAGAAACTTGCTCTTGCAGTTGTCCTCGCAGTCCAGAAACTGCGCCATTACATTCTGCTTTGCACCACAAAGGTCGTCGCAGATTCTAACCCTATGTAGTAATTTCTCAGCCGTCGGCAAGTTAACGACAAATTTGCTCGATGGATCATTATCCTTCAGGAGTACGACCTCGAGTTCTCAACACCTAAGAGTAAGAAGGCCCTCGTTCTCGCCGAACTTGTCACGGCCCTCCCCTCTAACACCACCAGTGCCACCGTCAACACCGACTTTCCCGATGAACATCTCTTTTACATCACTTCGGATGATCCTTAGTACGACGACCTCCTCATCTACCTCCAAACTAAAAATTTTGGTAGCCACCTTTCATGAGATGATCGTCGACGTATTCGCCATCAGGCCCCCCGCTACCTCCTCATCAGAGACATCCTATACCGGCGGGGCGTTGACACCATTCTTCATCTATGCCTGACTATTGATGAGGCCGATAGAGTCTTAAACGATTGCCACAATGACGCATGTGGGGGCCATATTTCGTGTATATCCACTGCTCAAAATATTATCCAAGCCGGTTACTTTTGGCCTACCTTATTTCATGATTGCATTCATGCCGTGAAACGGTGTGAGCAATGTCAGCTCTATGCCAACAAAGCCTGCGTTCCCCCCGCTCTCCTCCACCCTGTCATTACTGCCGGCCCTTTTTGTAAATGGGGCATCGACTTCATGACTTGTAATCCCCCCTCTAGCAATGGTCACAAATACATAGTTGTCACCGTTGATTACTTCACTAAATGGGCTGAAGCTATGCCCACTTTCAACAACACCGTTGACACTACAGTGTGTTTTTTCTTTAACCACGTCATATCCCTCTTTGGAGTACCCCTCCAAATCATTTCCAATCATGGAAAACACTTCAAGAATGAGATCTTCGTCGAACTATCATCTTGGTTAGGATTCTCTCATGAGTTTGCCTCACCATATTACCCTCAGTCTAACGGACAGGTCGAGGCAGTGAACAAAGTCCTCAAGACCATGTTACAATGCACAATTAATAAACATAAAACCAATTGGCATCATATGTTATTTTATACGCTATGGGTTTACCGAACTGCTGTGAAAACCACTACTGGTTTCACACCATTTCATTTAGTCCATGGGGTTGAGGCCACTCTTCCCATCGAGTGATAAATTACCACCTTACGCACCACAATTGAGCTATTACCCGACACTACTCCAATGGAGCAACGCTTGTTGAACTTGGAGTCTCTGGATAAAGATCGTCAATCTTCCTTACAGAACAACGAGGTAGCTAAAAAACGATCCAAGGCTACCTTTGATCGCCATGTCAACCTTCGATCATTTCGCGAAGGCGACCTCGTCCTGGCTTACGATATCTCTCATGATACCTTTGGCTATGGAAAATTCGACTCACTTTGGCATGTGCCATACATCATTCAACATTGCCTCACCAAAGGCGCATATATTCTGGCCTCTCCCGAAGGCCTCTCTCTCAAAGAACCCGTCAACGGGTTGTACTTAAAGAAATTTTACGCTTAAACATAATCATCCTATGTTAGGTTATTTTCTTTTATAGCATTTTTACTCTTTTTCTCCTTCCCTCACATCTAAACTATCCTTTGTGCTATTGACAGATGCTTCCTCCACCAGCCTACCACATCGGTTACACCGACGGCGCCAGCCGTTGGACGCAAAATCTCGCTTCGGCTGCTTGGGCTCTCTACACCCCCTCACATGAAATGCTCCATTTGAGCAACATATGTTTGGGGTCAGCAACCAACAACCAAGCTGAATACAGTGCTATCATTGGCCTCCTGGTCGACGCCCAACATCATCATATTCGTCACCTTAGCGTCTTCCTCGACTCTCAACTAGTCATTCTCCAGCTCAACAATGTGTACCGCGTCCGTGATCCTTGCCTCTTTCGCAAATACTTGCAGGTTAGGCTTTTATCTCCACATTTTGATTCCATTACATTTACACATATTCCAAGACAATTGAATCAAATTACAGATAACCTAGCTAATATTGTGTTAGACTGGCATATATCACATCAAGCTACCTCTACACATACATAAACATATAACACAAACCTGCCACAACATATACATAGAATAGACATCATCAAAAAATTAACCAAAAACATGTAAACACCACATAGATCTCAAATATGTATACTCATGTATATATATAGGTCCATAGTGCCATCCGAATGTTTACATACAAAAATACAAGTATCCACAGGCCAATGCAACACCTCGGTACAAAATGGGCTCACCAGCCTATATGCAAAAATATATATATGTACATCACTGCCTCAGAGCACCACTCACGGTGCCTCTACAACACCATCGCCCGCTCCTCCCTCAGGCGGTGGCGGCCCACCACCTCCTGCCCCAGGAGGCGGTGGTCCCCCCCCCACCTGCCCCTCCTGCCCTGACGACAGTCATCCGGTCGTCAACGCAGAAGCCACTGCTGCTCGTCGTACTATGGCCCGCCATGGTGGCGACACCCCCAAAGACTGCTCCAGGAATGCCTTGTCATGGATGCAAGACCATATTCCCTCAGGAACCTCCTGTAATACCATCTCCAGACGACGGAATATGTCCTCAAAATCAGCTCCGGCCACCGCCGGAGGAGCATGTGATGGCCCAGCACTAGGGTCATCAAACCGACGCCTCCTCGCTGCCCTCTTTGGATTAGATGGTCGCACCGTGGCATCCTCACACCGACATCTCTCTCCCCGCGATGGTCTCTCTGACGCTCTCTGCAGCTCCACCTCGCACCCACGAGGTGCCACATCTACACATGAAAACAAACACTAGATAGTATCAACATCTATATCATATACATAAAGCATGCTATCTCAAAAAACACAAAAACATACATATCAACATCATCAAATAAACATACCTCGGTGGTCAAAAACCTCCCCTGGAGGTAGCACCATGTCCAGATCATCCCAGAAGTCAACCCCGACATAGGGGTAACGTACTATCACCTGCGACATCTGCCGCCATACCTGTGCCGCCTCTACCGTGAATAAGTGGCCACCCTCGCCACCACCATGGCGAAGAAACACCGTCGACCATCACCGTAGTCACGACTCTCGCACCCCCGACGCACCTAATAAAATCCTAGGGTGCAACATCGACACCCTCTCCAGAAACCATACCACCAGGATCGACCCGAAGGCAAACTCACCCATGTCCGTGGACCGACAGTGGTCCAGCTGCCCTATCATCTGGGCATGCAGAGTCAGTCCCTAGGAAAAATTCTCACCAGCCAGTACTCTCCCTAGCACCAACAACTGTCCCCCACTGATCCGCTGGGTCACCATAGACCCATATACTCTCACAATCATCGCTGCTATAAAACAATGCGCCAGGGAATCTATCGACCCAATGCTCACAACCGTCCCGGACATAAAGTTTGGAGCTGAACAATATCTCTAGCCAACGGTCGCTAGGGTCATATCCCTCAGTAACACTGGCTCCGTCGGTAGGGGAACACCCCAAAATGGGAGCCCAGTCAAGAAGTACACATCCTCCACCGTAGTGAATGGAATCTGCTCTCCTCGCACAAGGAATCCTGAGCCCTCGGGGCACCTTTTTTCATACCATGGTCAAGTACGCATGCGCATAGTCAGGCTTATCAAATACATGCTCATATCTTCAATTCTCTTCAGATATTGTTCACTTTGTGTATTTGGTTTTCATGAGTGCAGGTGCTTGATCATCATACATCGGCACAACCCCTTCAGGTATATACTCAGCACTAACATGTAGTCTTTCCCTTTGTATCGCACTTACATTTCCAGTCACACCCTCTGATATTTGCCTCTAGGATCCCCATTCCCAGCTCTGCAGTACCCACACCTCTCTTTGCATCTTCGGTACTGTCACCCGGTAGCATTCTTCCCCACATGAGTTGTCCCATTCATAGCACCTTTTGGCACTTCTGACACTCATGCTGTTTTTCAAAACCCTTTAGGGATGGGAGTCCCGATAGTCTTCCATCATGTCGCGAATCAACCACATCCTCCTTTTCCTCATTTTGCTAGCTTTCCCACACGGACTCCCAGATTATCTCTTCACGATTCTATTTTTTGATTGCGCCTCCGCAGTATCATGAACCCTCCATTTCATCCACAATCAGTTTGGCCATCTGCAAACCTACCTTCATTTCACCTACCTCATACAGAAACTCACCAATGGCCCCCCCACCCTTCATCATTTTTTTGAGCAAAATATGCCCTACATGGGCCACCCATATCACACTGGGGCACCCATTTCTGTATTTGTACATTTCTCCCCAATTATTTGTTATTTATTGTACAAATGCCTTTATTTTCAGTCATTAAATTCCCTTTTTTGTCGTCACCTTTGGCGACCCGCTTCCCTCTTTTTGGCCAGCCACAACCCATGTCACCCTTGGTTGGAGCACTACTTATCATATTCCTTTTTTGGCATCATCCATATCTTCAGAGTACCCCACAAGTCACTTACCTCTTCCCTCTGAATTTGTTCACCTTGTCCCACTTCTGGCACAACTTATCCCCGGTCTTGTCGTCCCCCTGACACTCGACCTCGTTGAACGGTTGCGGCCACTTTTTATCTCACACATACTCCAACCGGGGGAAGTCTTGAGTCTTCCCACATCTTGACTTCATCCATGTACCTCTGCCACTTCCTTACCTCACCTAGTAGATTTCATGAAGCCATTTGCTTCTGGGAGTCGCATCCCCCTTTTTTGTCGACATCAACATAGTTTTCCAGAAGGGCGACAGTATCTTGATTCTCATTATCCACTCAATGAGAGATCTCAGACGACACAGGGTGAAACACCATTGCTCCTTGCTGTCATTGACCCCCATAACATTCGACACCAACACTTTCTCATGTTACGGTGGGTCTTACTTTGCGACTATTGCAGTTAGTTTTTTTTATTTTCTGAAGACCTCTGAACTTGGCAGGGCTATCAATGCCCACATAATCGTTGCTACTTGTTACCGCGATCACTGCCTACTATTCATAGCATATTCATTTGCAGAATTGTCTTCTACCTTTATCACAACTTCCCCCGAGGGTGCTGCAGTTGTCTACACCAACACTTCAATCATCTTTTTTCGGAGTTACATGACACGAGCATGGGGCATGCCCGCCTCGTTTGTACACAGTTTTCTATTTTACACACCTCATGGAAGGTCGTGTCCTACCTGTTCCTTTTTCCCTCCAACAGATCGCTCTAGATGATCCCACTATTTCTCTATCTTACAACGACATTCTCAGTAGAAGAAACATTGATGGATTTCGGCTATACGTATGCTCCTAACCTCATCCATCAGGGGGCATCTGTTATCACTGAAATTTTGTCCGCACATGATTACAAGAACTCAACATCATCAAACAGTGATGAAGTCATTCATGGACCTGAATTAATACCACAACATTCAAAAAAGGTCAAAAAACTATACAAAGTAGTGAAAAATTGAAGAGTGCTATGTAGACATTGGGCGCGCGCACGCATGCGCGTAACGGGAACGCAAAAATCGCGCATAGGCGCACGATGCGCGACTGTTATCGCAAAAATCCACGCACCTGCTAAACGATGCATTTATGAGAGTGGTCGGCATCCCACCCACTTATGGTTTAGCTCCCAAGCCAATTTGACCCTCAAATATGGACTGGATCCGACTGGTGGGCTGGTCAAAGACCTAGGAATGCCCTAAATGGCCTCTTTTCACACTACAAAGCAGTTAAACAATAACCCAAAGTAATGCTATAAAAAGCCATGAATTCACCTCATTTTTTCAAGGAATTCAAAGTAATGTTATGCTGCCTCTATTGTTTTGAGGACTCCATCCTTGAGAAGAGCATATTGGCACCATTACATTGGACAATCCACCTCACCATTGAGTGGATTTGTAAAGAGTTATTTCATCACCATTTTCCATTTTTCTTTGTTGTAAGAAGAGCTAGCTAGTGAGGGTCCAAGAGCCTTCCCTTGGAGGAAGAAGGGACTCATAGTCCCCTTTCTTCTTGGTCCTTTGTTTTCACTAATAGATCAGCCTCAAACATTGGTGACATGGGTCTTATGGTTCTTTTGGTTTCTATGTCCCTATGCTCATGAATTTAGTTTTTATTGCATTTCTTAGTTTAATTCTTAATTGTAGTTTTTGTTTTCTTTCCCTAACTCTTTTCCTTGTAGCTGTCCTGCTCAACAGACCCAACTGAGCTTGCAAGCACCTCTATTTTGCTCACCAAGGTGACGAAAGAGGTGCAACAACTAGTACAACAACAACACAATATGCATCTATCACTTGTTAAGATAAATCTATCCCGCATAGCTATAGATCTGATCTAACATAACAATGCAAATAACAATATAACAGTGACAGTGATTAAGGCATCAATCACACACACAACACAAAATTATATGTGGTTCACCCTCTCTCTAGGGCTATGTCCACATAATTGTGCTTATGATTAATTAAGATAAAACATATATTTCTTGTCTGCGCTCTCAACTAGCAGATCCGCCTTCTCTTCTCTATTTCTCTCCCCTTCCTATGCACCCAGCTGTAAGACTTGACCTTCACACACATATGAAGGTCTTACAATACTGGAAGGCTTTCTCTCTCTCTACACTTCTCTCTCTCAATACAATGATCTCTCACACAATACTATTGCTAGATCAACAACAATATCGTACCAACCTAACCCAGGTCCTATTGACCCTTATTTATACATTACAATACCTCATCGACAACCTTAGGTCGAAACCTAGTTGCCAAAACCCTAGATACCAAAACCCTAGGTGTCTAAAACCCTAGGTCAACTTGACCCGCTTTTTCTGGGCTTTACCAACCTGTCTTTCCTTCCTTCTCGTGCAGTACTCCAAATCATCCAATGGTGGATTTTTCCTGCTTGCTGAGTTTTCCTCGATCCTTCTTCCTTGCTGATCTGTCATCCTCAATCTCCTCATCCCATGACTTGTGTTTTCGTACTTCGCTCCATATTTTCTTCTCTTTTTCTCACTTCAACCTAATGACAGTCACCGTGTCTTCCGCAAATTTCGCTTTTCACCTCTTCTTCCTTGTTCTTCGATTTCTTCAATAACCAAGGGCCAACAGGCCCCCAACACTCACCTGTGACTCATCCCTAGGCACTTCGGATCTGATCCTTCTCCTTTACTTTGACTTTGGACTACACAGTGCAGTCTTTGCTTCCTGCTCTATGCCTCTATCACATCCTTGTGCAGACTATATTTTCTGTGTCTGGTACCTAGTTTCAACTGCACCTGGCACCTAGACCCTTTTCCTCATGTGTTTACTCAGAGCTGCGAGGTAGCTGGTTGTCACAGTACAACTTTAGCCGACTCCCATTCACCATCCCTTCCTTCTATTCTCCATTCAATGTCTTTAGCTGTGCATATCCTCCTTCGGTAACATAGGCGATCTCATATGGTCCAAGGCAATGCATTCTAAAATTCCCAGGGTGTTTTATAAACTTACTGTCATACATGAATACTAAATCACCTTGCTTGAATGCCTTTTTCTTGATGTGCCTGTCATGATAGGCATTCTCTCTTCCCTTCTGAACCTGCTGGTGGAATCCTACAATAAATATGTCTTCTTCCAGTTCAACCAACTGTGCAAGCCTCTCTTGAACAATTCTAGTCTCATCCATACCTGTAAAGGAAACAATTCTTAAGCTTGACACTAAGTATTCCATCGAGACAACAACTTCAAGACCATAAACCAAATTGAAAGGGGTCTGCATTGTTAATTTCTTTCAAGTGGTTCTATAGGCCCATAGTATTGCATGTACTCTTAAATCCCAGTCATCCCTGTTCACACTGCAAATCTTTGTCAGTGCGGTCCCTAAGATCTTGTTGAATGCTTCAACTATTCCATTTTCTTTTGGATGGCAAGGTGTACTCTTATGATGGTGGACTGTAAATTCTTCAGTCAGAGCTTCAACTATCTTATTGATGAAGTGTGTGCCTTGAGCACTCATAAGGATCTTCGGGCATCCAAACCTGGTTATTATGTCATCAAATATAAAACACGCAACTATAGTTGCACTACAGTCTTTTACTACTCTGGCTTCACCCCATCTAGTTAAGTATTATGTCACAGTAATGATATACCTTGCTTCTGTGCGCTTCCTTGGTGGGTTTATAGGTCTGATGAAGTCAATGGCCCACTTTTCAAATGCTTGTAGGGTCATCTGCGGTGATAATGGAATTTCATCTCTTTGTGATGGTTTTCCAACTCTCTGGCATACATTACAGGCTTTGGCATAATATTTAGCATCTCTGTGTAAGGTAGGCTGCCAAAGGCCAGCTATCAAAACCTTCTGCACAGTTGCTGTCCCTGTGTAATGTCATTCTGCGATGCCTTCGTGAGCTTCTACAAGGATCAGTGGTCACTCTGTCTCTATAATGCATCTCCTTAATATCTCATCGGGTCCCATCTTGTATAGTTGTCCCACTATAAGTGAAAAGTCTGCAGCGTGCACCACTAACTATTTCTTCTGGGGAATTGTGTACTCATTAGGTGCCATTCCTGTTGACAGGAACTGGACTATGCCTACGAAGTGGTCGTCAATATTTCTAGTGGCGAGTAGCTATGCATCCAACAATGTATCCTCCAAACTGTTGGGTTCTTCACCATGTTCCAACCTTGACAAGTGGTCAGGGCCCTTGTTCATTCTTCCTGGCTTAACTAGGATCTCTAAATCATATTCTTGAAATAGCAGAAGCCATATGCATATTCGCCCCCCCAACACTGGCTTGTTGACTAGGTACTTCAACGTAGAGTGATCTGTGAACATTTTAAAGTGTCCTCCCAACAAGAAGTGGTGGAGTTTTTGCAACGCATACGCCATGGTTAATCCTTCTCTCTCAGTAGTGGTGTAATTAATTTCAGCTGTAGATAGCTTCTTGCTAGAAAAAGCTAATGGATGGTCAATATCCCCTTCTCCAGGTTGGGCCAACACTGCTCCGAATGAAATAGAAGATGCATCAACATGTACATGAAACTCCTTGCTCCAATCTGGGAAAAGCAAAATAGGTGCAGTAACCATCTTTTGTTTCAGTGCATCAAAGCTCGTCTGGCATTCTTCTGTCCAACTAAATTGACAGTCTTTCTTCAACAACTTCTCCATCAGTGTTGTGATTTGGGCATGTCCTTTGATGAATTTCCTGTAATAACCAGTATGTCCTAGCGCAATGCACAGTGGTTTGACTAAAGTAGGAGGTGACAAATCAACTATAATTGCAATTTTTGATGGATCAACCAACAATCCCTGTTTGCATACAATATGGCCTAATAATACTCCAAATGGTGAGAAGAATATGAACTTCTTCACACTACCTGTATTTATCCAACATTAGCCTTAGACATTCAACATGGTTTTTTAACAAACTAAACACAATCAATCATCAAAGTATGCTTCTAAAAATTTATGCAAAAATTCTTTGAATGCTTCGACCACCACCCTGGAAAAGATGGCTGGGGCATTATTCAGTCCAAATGGCATCACTGTATATTGGTAGGAACCCCATTATGTGGAAAATGTGGTCTTGTGGTGGTCCTCCTTGGTAATCGGGATCTGATGGTATCTTGAAAATCCATCTGTAAAAGAATATACCTCTTGGCCTCCCACATTGTCTAACACTTCGTTAGTGAATGGTGTAGGGAAGGGGTCATGCAGACATGAATCATTCAACTTTTTGAGACCCACACATATCCTATTTTCTCCTATCTTCTTGTCTTGCATGACCATAGGGATAAGCCACTTCGACTCTTCGACAGGTTCAATAATCCCTGCTTCCAGCATTCTGTCGAGCTCAATCTTCACTTTTTCCTTGTATTTTGGGTTCAATCTGTAGGGTCTTTTCTTGAATGGATTCGCACCTGGTTTCAAAGGGATCTTCATCTCTCCCATAGGACCTTTGATACCCTTCATATCAGTGAACTTGGTTGGAAAAAAGTCCTGATATTCGTGCAGTAACTCTATAATCTATTCAATGGTAGAAGCATCCCAATAATCTCTAACATTGGCAAGCTTCGGTGTCTCCTTTGTCCCAATGTTGACTTTTTTAATCTTGATTGGATGACCAATAAATGGTAGCTCAACTCCCAGTCCTTCCACATTTCTTTGGTCTTCTATTTCTGTGATTTTCACCTTCCTGGGATCATCATCGTCATCGACATTGATGTTGTGGCAGCTCTGCAATTTCTGGAGAGGCGCAGTCCATTCGTCCTCTTCTTGTTCCATAGGGAGGCTAGATGCCTCCTCAAATACCTTATGTCTCACAATATGGAGTGCTTGAACTACTGATGGATATTGAGTCTCAAATAAAAAGGTGGTTACAAAATTCTGAGTCATACCTTCCCAATTTGTGGTGATGAGGCACAACTCTGCTTGAAGGTACCAGTTGATAGGGGTTGTGTCCAACATGTTAACGAATTTGTGCACCCACTGTTCTTGAGGGATGTCACTCTAGGCCTCTTCACAGCTTCGCACATGGTATTTTGGGAAACTTCAACCAATGTACCTTACTTTGCAACTTACTTCTTGTGCCAAGAATCGTCCTGTAATTAAAGTTCAACATTGTGTCCAGTTTGTAATATTTCTTTTATGTGTCCCCCACCATCTTGCTGGTGTATATTTCAGGGCCTCATCCATTTCTAGCCATCTCTGTTGTGTTGGTACATTTTCTTCAAAGTCTGATAGGAAGGCTTCTAAAGGATTTAGACCATCAAATGTGAGTAAGTTACTCACTGTTGTGCCAATCCAATGAATTTCTCTGGTTAATATAGCAAATATTCTGGTAGATACTTCATACATCTGGTTCTGCCAGTTCTCCAACACTTCTTCTGAATCTAATGAACATGCACTGTCACTTTTCTATCTTATATTCCCATCGGCTATAGGGTTGATGTAATCTTGCTGTCTGGCTATTAGTTTGTAGATGTTTTCCAATTCGTATGCGTGGTCTTCTTCTTTGATGGGCTCTGTGTATCATGGACCTTCATCTAGATCTAAGGGTGTAATGACCCGAAGGCCATCTCTTTCAAAGGTCATGCATCTTCTCTTCAAATCAAATACAGTGGAATTGTTAAAGGCCCAATCAATTACGAACAATGCAGGGTAAGGGCAACTGTCATCGACTATCTCAATTACCTCAAAATATGCAAATGTTCTTACCCCATCGATGTCCATAGGGACATGCTCCAATCGTCCAAATGGGATGACAACTTGCTGGTTAGCCATCCTAAGTCTGATAGGGGAATAGATCAACCTCATTTTTCCCATTAGTGCCCAAGTTTTCTTCGTCATGACATTGACCTCTGACCCTAATTCGAGGACCACATAGTCTATATCATATTCTCCTATATGAGCATTCAAGTGTATTTCTTTATTTTTCCTTCTCTTCTTACCAATTTGGTGTACTTCCCTATTCAGAAAGGGGTCTATCTTTCCTAGCTTGTACTGTCTAATTAAGTTTTGTAACTCTTGCACAACATTTTCATCTTGAATCAACTTAATACAAGTGTATAAAAATTCAATGAGCTTACTTACCTCTTTTTATTCTTTTGGTGAAACTGACTGATCAAATGCCAGAGGCATCCCATATTCTCTTATTTCTGGGCATGTCTTTGAGGAAGAACCTTGACCTGCTTTGAACTCTTGCCTTGCTTCCTCAAAGATTTGTCTTTCTTTCTTCGCATCAAAATTTTGGGTCTTCTTTGCAACTTTCCTGATACCCGAGTCTTCTGCGATCTTTCCTTGGGTCATTCTATCCTCTCCTATAGCAACACCTCCTCGAGTGATAGCAACGACTCTAGGGTCTACTCTGCGAGGTTCATCATAGATCAATTTCACTTTTGGGTTCTACTGGGGTCCTCGTCTTTCTTGAAGCTTGGCTAGCATCACAGGGCAGTCGTCAATGACATGCTTGAAGGAGTTGCAATAACTGCAGGTGGTGCAAGGGTTATGGAAGTCCCTTGCTATATGTCTGGGCTATGCATAGTTATAACAGATTATTTATCCTCAGCCTCGGCCCATACCTCCTCCTCTTCCTCGTCCTTTGAATCCACCGTGAGGATTGAAGTTTCCTCTTTTTGGGGAGTTATACTGTGTAGCGTTTCTTTCTTTATGTACTTCATCTTGGATCTTATATATATCTATCGATCTTTCATGCATGCGATCATAAGATCTACAATCTCTATCATCATGCCCTACTGATTTACAGAATGTGCAGTACAAGTTTATGGGTGTCTGAACATAGTTTTGCATGTAATAACACTCACCAGGGTGATGTCGATTTTTGCATACTTCACACCAAGGTAAGGTGACTTGCTTCAAGGGGCTCAGAGCTCCAGAAGCCAAGTATTCATTGAACATAGGGAAGTTTTCCTTGTCATGACCTTATGATCTGCATCTGACATACCAAATGGATTCTCTTTTTTCTTTTCCCTTGTCTTTCTTCATGTCTTCGACCTGTAGAGAAAAACTAGTTAGCCGACTCAAGATTTGACTCATATCTGAGCTGGATTCTCCCATAGGGGATGATTCAAGCTTCATGGTGATATCCAATGCTTCCGCCTGCGAAGAAATATTCTGCTACATCAGGGGAACTCTGATATGTGGTAACAGGGCAACGATGAACCATTCTTTGTTCTGCTCATCTAGGATCTTAAAGGTCAATCTTCCTGTTAGGGTCTTGAACCTCTGATTGAACTCCCAAACAGGTTCGACTACCTTTTGCTTGATCTCTTTCAGCTCTGTAGTACATTCGGAATCTGACTTAGGTTTCTTAAAATCTGCAATCAATGCGTTCTTGATTTCATTTAGTGGCTTAGGTTGTGCAAGTCCTTGGACAAGCTTCATGTACCAGCTCAACGCACGATCCCTCAGTGTAGTGCTAACCTGGTTTATTTTAACAACTTCATTGATAACATTCTTAATGTTCCATACCTCCTCACATAGGAACCAATGCTAATCAAGATCTTTAGATCCATCTCCTCTAAAGATAGGGAGCCTCATCTCATCTGCCATGGAGCTGCCTAGGTTTCCTATCTGAGTAGATACTGAACTGCTAGTAATAGTACTCTGTGGACTCTAGTGATTTTGACTATTCTGATTACTTATCACTGTTGAGGAAATAGGAGGGTTAATAGTACTTACTTTAGTGGTCTGCACAATTCCTGAGGTTTCTGACTCATTCTAGTGAAGTTCTTCAGCTTCCCCTTCTTCTGCTCTGGTGGGTTCTGAATGTTCTTCGTCTGTCATATCTGCCTCTTCTCCACTGTAGAAACCCTCTTCCCCGTAGTTTTTCTTAAACAGGTTCTCGAGCTGAACCCCTTGGAATAACCTTCCACTGTGGGTATGTCCAGCTTTTGTGTCGCCATCGCTATCCGAATCCTTGAACATTAGCCTTTTCAAATCTTCTCGATCTACTGTATCTTCAAGATGTTGTTCTCATGCAACAACATCTTGAGTTGCAACTTCAGGAATTGTAAAAATTTTCCTCTGGGTCCTTTAAAGAAATATCTTTCAGCTTGGTTGTATGACTCTACTCTGTCAATAACAAACTCAGTGATATACCCTCCAATGGTACTATCAAACCAGTGATCTACTGCTCTGGATACAACATTATCAACTCTTTTAACCTTCTGGATCAGTGCCGACGTCCAAACCACAGGAGGTCTAGATCTGATATCGAACTGAGTATCTGCCAACCTAGCTAACCACTCGTATAGCTCTTGATGGATCCCTCCAAAGAATATCTCATGAATGTCGGTAAATATATATTTATCCAACCAATCTTTTGTACTAAGATTAGGGTTCTTGTTCTGGGCTTCAATGAAGTCCTTCTCTTGATCCTCTATCCACTTTTGAGTTTCTGTCTTAGATGGGAACCACCTTGACATTCCCTCAAGAAGATTCCTGTCCCGACAATGGAACCATTTGTTGGCACAGGGGCAGACCCAGGGTTCAGCTCCAAGAGCGCACTAACAAGCCCTAGCTACTGGCCCTTTCGACAACACATGCAAAGTAGATTCAGTCTCACTCAAAGCAACTATGAGGGGGTTGTAGGAAAAAGATGTCTACAACCAGGGGAACATCAAGTGGATCTAGTACAACAACAACACAATATGCATCTATTACCTATTAAGCTAAATCTATCCTGCGCAACTATAGATCTGATCTAACATAATAATGCAAATAACAATATCACAATGACAAAGATCAAGGCATCAATCACACACACAACACAAACTTATACGTGGTTCACCCTCTCTCTAGGGATACGTCCACAAAACTGTGCTTATGATTTATTAAGATAAATCATACAGTTCTTGTCTGCGCTCTCAGCTAGCAGATCCTCCTTCTCTTCTCTCTTTCTATCCCCATCCTACGCACCCAGCTGTAGGACTTGACCTTTGCACACAGCTGAAGGTCTTACAATACTAGAAGGCTCTCTCTCTCTCTCAATACAATGATCTCTCACACAATACTATAGCTATATCAACAACAATATCGTACCAACTTGACCCAGGTCCTCTTGACCCTTATTTATACATGACAATACCTCACCGATAGCCTTAGGTCAAAACCTAGGTGCCAAAACCCTAGGTGTCTAAAACCCTAGGTCAACTTGACCCACTTTTTCTGGGCTTCACCAGCTTGTCTTTCCTTCCTTCTCGCGTGGTGCTCCAAAGCATCCAACGATGGATTTTTCTTGCTTGCTGAGTAGTCCTCGATATCTCTTCCTTCTTGATCTATCATCCTTGATCTCCTCATCCCACGACTTTCATTTCCGTACTTCGCTCCATCTTTTCTGCTCTTTTGCTCACTTTGACCCAGTGACATTCATTGTGTCTTCCGCGAAGTTCTCTTTTCACCTCTTCTTCCTTGTTCTTCGTTTCCTTCCATAACCAAAGGCCAACAATGCAACATAACCAGGGCACATGGTCTCTGATGTGACCAGGAGCTAAGGGATAAAGGGCTAGTGCATGGCATAGGGCCACATGGAGGCGCTCAGGTGAACAGAAGCCCTAATAAAGGGGGTTGCACCCTATTTAATTGCATAAAGTGGGATTTTAGCAAAATTTTGGAGATTTTATCCATATTTGGAAGATTTTTATGGATTATTAGCCAATTTTTGGAGATTTTATCCATATTTGGCGGTTATTGGGCCCTTTTTGAGGTCATCTCTTGGGGGGAAGTTGGGAGATGGTTACCAACTTCAGGTCTATAAAATCCATAGGTTCTTGGAGCCATGAGAGGAGGTTCAGAGCAGGTTTATGCTGCAAAAATATTGAGCCAAAGCCATTTTTATGCAGGGAAGCCATTGAGGAGAGCACCTTTGTGGGGCATTTCTGGGAGCTCCGGTCATCCCTTTTCAGCGTCGTTAGTTTTTTTGGGTTCCATAGATCTGGTAGAACAAGACCAGATCAATTTGTAATCCTTTTGGCACTGATTTGATGTATTTTTAAATCTTTGAACATAAATAAGAAAGCCTCACCCACTGAGACAATGGCCCAAAGACGTAGGCGAGATTGTCGAACTCCGTTATCACATTGGTGTTTATGGTTTGCTGATCCTCATGCTTTATTTCAGATCTGTATATGTTTATATGGCTGTTATGTTTCTTCTATAATTCTTCCTCTTTCATTCAACTTCCTAAATGGTTAATTAAAACATGCTAAATAACTCAACCATTGTCGTTTAAAATATCTTTTCGGATTAGAGGAAGAAGAAAGAAGGAGGTGGAGAAGCTCACATTTCTGAAGATCAAAGAAGGAATGTTGAGGGAAAAACAATAGAATATGGGAAATCCATCACGTTGAGGAAAGTTCTCTTAAATCTAGAGAAAGACGCAAAAGATCCAGTTCAGAGAAATAGTCTGTTCAGGACTGCATGCAAAACTAGGAACAGGGTATGCAAAGTATTCATAGACAGTGGGGGCTCTGATAACCTGACATCCACAAAAATGGTGGAAAAGCTGGAGCTGGAGACAACAACACATCCAAACCCGTACAAGGTATCATGGCTGTAGAAGGGACACCAAGTCATGGTAAGTTGACAATGCAATGTTGAATTTAAGATAGGAGGTTATAAGGATGAGATTCTGTGTGATGTCAAACCCATGGATGTTTTTCATGTTCTGTTGGGAAGACCATGGCAATTTGACATAAATTTCGTGCATTATGGGTGAAAAAATACTTACACCCTTGAGAATAATGGTCGTACATGCATGTTGCTGCCAATGGAGGATAAGAGAGTAAAGGAAGAAGCTATCCCAAACATACTTATCATGAGTGGGAAGGAAATATTGAATGAATTCAAGAAGGAATAGGATATGCAGTTTGTTCTGGTGAGAAATCCCAGAGTCATCCTTACAAGTACTTATGTGGATGATCTGCTTGTAGAGATTCAATAAATGTTGGATAATTTTGTTGATATTGTGGTGGATGAGTTACCTCACTCTTTTCCACCCATTTGGAGCATCATTCATCACATTGACCTTATTCCAAGAGAAAGTTTTCCAAACAAAGCAACATATAGGTTGACACCTCAAGAAAATGAAGAGGTCAACAATCAAGTCCAATTGCTGTCGGATAAGGGATTTTTTAGAGAAAGTTTGAGTCCATGCAAAATACCAACTGTGTTGAGTCCAAATAAAGATGGAGGCTAGAGATTGTGCAAATATTCTAGAGCCATCAATAAGATTACCACGATGTATAGATTTCCTTTACCCAGAATGGATGATTTGATGGATTGCTTGAGTGGAACAAATTATTTTTCCAATATAGAATTGAAGAGTGGCTATCATCAGATAAGAATGAGAGAGGGAGGTGAATGGAAGACAACATTCAAGATGAATGAAGGGTTGCATAAATGGCTTGTTATGCCATTTGACTTAACAAACGTCCCAAGCACATTCACGAGACTAATGAATGAAGTAATCAAAGAATTCATTGGTAAGTTTGTAATTGTGTATTTGGATGATATTTTAGTATTAAAAAAAACTGAATAAGAGCACATAAGGCACTTGACATTAGTGATGAGGAGGTTGAAGTAGGATATGCTGCTGATAAATTTGAAGAAATGCTCTTTCATAAATATATAACTCATATACTTGGGTTTTATGATCTCTTCAAATGAATTGAAGATGGATCTAGAGAAGGTGAGGGTAATCAAAGAATGGCCTTCTTCAAGAAGCATATTTGAGGTGAGAAGCTTCCATGGATTAGCGATTATTTATAGAAAATTCATCAAGAATTTCAGTGAAATTTTTGCACCCATACTTGACACTATAAAGAAAAACATAATTATTTTAATTGGACAGAGGAAGCCGAAAAAATCTTCAGAGTATTAAAGGAGAAGATAACAGAACAACCGATTTTGGTTCTGCTAGATTTTAAGAATATATTTCAAGTGAGATGTGATGCAAGTGGAGTAACTATTGGTGCAGTCTTGAGCCAAGACAATAAGCCTGTTGCTTATTTCAGTGAGAAGCTGAATGACACTAAAATAAAATATTAAACATATGATAAGGGGTTTTATGCAGTAATACAAGCTCTGAAAAATTGGAGGAAATATCTTATTCCAAAGGAGTTTGTCTTGTATAGTGATAATCAGGATTTACAATTCATGACTAGACAGGAGAGATTCAACCAAAGACATGCTAAATGGGTAGAATTCATGTAGAATTTTAATTTTGTTACTAATCACATTAGTGGTAGCACTAAGAAAGTTGTTGATGCTTTGAGAAGGAGATGTCTGATTATGCAGGAATTTCAAGTGGAGAACTTAGGGTTTGAACACCTTAAGGGAATGTATCGTGAAGATCCATATTTTAAAGAGGCTTACAAAGCATGTGAAAACCCTTTGATAAGGGACATAATCCAACGGATAGAGTATCTATTTTAAGATGGAATGTTGTTTAAAGAAACCCAACTATGTATCTCGAAATCGTCAATGAGAGACAACCTGTTGAAGGAAAAAGATAGTGGAGGATTGGTTGGACATTTTGGCCATGATAAAAATTATGCGCAACTGAGTTCTTCATACCATTGGCCAAGTATGAGATCCGATGTGAATAAATTTGTGGACATATGTAGAGTCTGCCAATGTGCAAAAGGGAAGCAACAGAACACTGGTCTGTATCAACCTTTTTCTATTCCAGACAGGCTATGGGATGCAATAAGCATGGATTTTGTATTGGGATTGCCAAGAACCCAGAGTGGGAGTGATTCCATATTTGTAGTAGTTGATAGATTTTAAAAAATGGCACATTTCATACCATGTCAGAAAACCAGTGATGCTACTCACATAGAAAATTTATTTTTCAAGGAGGATGTGAGATTGCATGGCTTGCTCAGAAGTATAGTCTCAGACAAAGATACCAAATTTGTGTGGAAATTTTGGAGAACTCTATGGAAAAGACTGGGGACAAATTTGTCCTTCATTTCAACATATCACCCCCAGACAGACGAACATACTGAGGTGGTAAATCAGAGTTTAGGAAATTTGTTGAATATTTTGGTCACTAAACATCACAATCAACGGGATCAAATTATTCCCAAGGAAAAGTTTGCTTATAATGATTCTTCGAACCGAAGCAATGAAAAATTCCATTTAAAATAGTGTATGGAATGCATCCGAGAGGAATTTCAGAGTTGAAGGATTTGAAACATAATGAGTTTCGAAGTGCAGGAGCAAAATACTTTTCTACAAATATGCATAAGCTTCATGATCAGATAAAGGGACAACTACAAGATAACAATCAGAAGTATAAGAGCCGAATCAATCATAAGAGGAGAGAGGTTCATTTCAACGTTGGAGATCAAGTTTTAGCACACCCGCAGAAGGAAAGGTTCCCAAGGGGAACATATAACAAATTGAAGATGAAGAAAATAGGACCATGTAAGATCCTCTGAAAGTTTGATGCAAACACTTATGAGATTGAGATGCCAGAGGATGTGGGAATATCCCCCATATTCAATGTTGCATACATGTACCCTTACATGATGGATGATATAGGAGGTCAAATGATCAAACGAAGATTCAATGGGAAAAGTAGATTACAACAACAGAAGAGCCACCGATGGAGAAAATAATAGATCAGAGGGTTGGTAATAAGACCACGAGGAAGACTTATTTTGAGTACCCGGTGAAGTGGAAGGATCACCTAGCAGAGGATGCTATTTGGGTAAATGAATTTGATATTCAAAAGCATGGAAAAACATTGCAGGAACTCATGGATAGGATTCCATGAATTTTTTGCCAGAGGTGTATGATGCAGGATCATCACCATCACCAGTTAAAGAAGCCGAGTGGAGGACAACTCAACACCCAATGCACAGATTTTAAAACTATTTTTGAATTCCGAGGAGAGCGCGTCATTATGTTTTGAAAGGATTGTAATTTAAAGATTTTAAATATTTTGAGGCATGAGCCATCACATAAGGCCACTGAAGTTGTAATCACCTTAATTATCAGATAAGGTTGTACAAATGCTGAGTATCGACTCATATATGAGTGTAATTACCATTCAATGTAATAGTCCTTAGTAGATGAATGTAATAACTATGATAGGATGGCATTAAGTTAGTCTGGAGGGAAGGCTCGAGAAGCCTATCCATGTATTTTATGCCCAAATGAGGTTGCTGAATGTTATTTTTATTGTTGCTGATCATTATCTTAGAGAGCTGTTGAAGTTTATTGTGAATTCTGCCGAAGAGAGTTGCAGAGAGCTGTATGAGTCCATGTATATATTTTACTGAATGAATACAAACAAAGAGGTTTGATTCCAAATGTATGGTGTTGTGTTCATCTAAATTATTTAGGTACATGTGATGTTTCTTTATACTCTCTGTGTTTTATTTGTTTTATGTGTCTTATATGCATGAGTATGTTTTTCGTGGTTAAGTGTGGAAACCTTTGATGTTTCTGTAAGTTTCAATTGTTTCTCTTCTGAGATTTTTGGTGCAAGGAGTGCATAGTGCTTGCAAGGAGTGCATAGGCTGAGTTGAGATAGACTTAGAATATCATAAGAGATAACGTGAATTTATAGTCGAGGTGCAAGGAGTGCATAGTGCCCACAAGGAGTGTGTAGGCCAAGTCGATATAGACTAAGAATCTTAGAAGAGATAACATGAACTGACAGTTGAAGTGAAAGGAGTGCACCATTTCACAGAGGAGAGAAACATCCAGAGAAGACTCGTGCAAGGCATGCATCGGGCCAACACTTTGTCTAAGTGTTGAGGAAGTCTTAGAGAAGACAAGAACAAGGAGTGCATAAGGGATATTTCCAGGAAAATATCTAATTCCAAAAACTTCTTAGAAGTTAAAGGATGTAAGGAGTGCACCAGAGGTTTGAGACACCTCAAGGACTTAACGCTCATAAGGGATAGCATTGGAACTCTTTCGGAGGGAAATTTTCTTATTCCAAGTATTGAGCGGACGAGATCCATTCGAGAGAGCCCATGAGTTTTCATCACCATCATATCTGGAGGAGTAGCATGGGGTTTATCCCTGTGAATTGTGAAGACTTAGCATTCAAAAGAAGTCATGGATCGAGCTCAAAGGAGGATTTATCGAAGAGTGGAAATCAAGGGTCAAGATCCATTCGATAGTTTGTAGGAGATATGAAAACCATTAGATAAAGAGAAGTTGCACGTGAGATAACCCTTGAAGTCATTCAAACTTCGTGAATTTGAGAGGTTTGGAGGTTAGAAGCATCGGGACCTAGGAAGTATCGATGGCCAGAGCTAGTCGTGGCCATCCAATTCCCGAGGACACGTGTCGAAAGATTGTATGCTCCGATGGATAGGTACTCCAAAAGAAGTTAGGAGTGGTGATTCTAGAGTGGAGGGCTCCCGAAGTCTGGAGCCTCAAAGTTTATCAGGGCTGTCCATCGTCGAGGACATGCGTCGATAGATCAGGAGATCCGAAGTACAAATACTCCAGGAGAATAGAGGGAAGAGGAGTTCGATATCTCCGGAGTCTTGAAGTCTAGAGTTGATCTAGACAGTTGATCAGAGGAAGGACACATGGAAGAAGATTCAAAAGTCTGGTACTCCAGAGGAAATAGAGTGTAGCATTTTGAGGACTCCCAAAGGCTCAAAGGCCAGAGTCCATCCCTACTGTCCATTGGAGGAGGATGCATGGCAACATATCTCACAGTTTTGGGACGTGGCACTTAAACAGATTTGTGTCATCATGCAGACATGAAGAAAAATCATGAGGTCCTGAAAATCATCCCAACCATCAATCAGGAAGGGGACACATGGAGGAAGGAGAAATATTTCATAATTTCAGCATCGAGAGATACGAGGGGTTGTGTTGTTTGGAGGACCAAAACTCCCAAAGCTCAAAAAAAAAAAATCTGGACCGTCCATCCGTTGGAGTGTGAGGTACATGGATTTAATACTTGGGCGTATTCGTCAATTCGACGATCCAAGAGATTTGGGGAAAAGTATTGTGAGAAATTGCCGAAGCTCGAAGCATGAAATAGGCTTAGAACTGTTGATTTGGAGGTGGAATAGGAGCCATTCGATCTGCCATTTCGATGCCCGAAACTTTGTGAGTGTTGTGTATGTTGGTACGATAAAAAATCATCGAAGCCCGAATTCCTGTGAAAAATTTTTAGCCGTCGATATCGATGCTTGTTTAGGACCATTGATCTTGTTGCCTATTGTTCGACAGTTCACGGGTTATGCATTCAGAGATAAGAAGGGTAGAAAGTCATGAAGTCCCAGAAATTTTGGGGATTGAAAGTTTGGCCCACGATTTTGGCTCTCGGTCTTTGAGGAGGCTCTACCAGTGCTTGAGGACTCCCGAAGAAGTGAATTTTCATTTGAAAAGTAGATTTGAGGACACGTGTATCAAAAATTTGGGCTTAGAGGGAGCTCGAGAGCTGATCCATCTCCCAATTTGAACGATCCTTAGATTAGGAGGTCACGCGGACCCTAGGATAGGGTGGGGTCTACATCAAATCCCTTAATACACAAACTCCCTAGCCACTAGACCGTCAACCCATTGACCACCTAATCCTTGATCACCTAAATCACTAACCACTTAATGAACTAATTCCACTAACCACTAACTTGTTAAACCCACTAACCCCTATCAAATTAATCGATTAACATCTTACCCACTAACCACTAATTGACTAATCGACTAAATCCTAACGCACTAACCTAATACCCACCTAATCCATAATCCCCTAAACAACTAATCCATAAATAAATAACCCCACTGACCGCTAACCCACTAGCCAAATAACCCAGGAACCAAATAACCACTAGCCCCAAAATCCCAAAACCCTCAAACTATCAACCTTCTAACCTCCTAACACCACTGACCCCCTAACCATGTAACTTTCTAACCCATAACCCTTGACCCTTAATACTTAACCTACTAACCCCCTAGCCACTATCTCATTAACCACTTAATGATTAATCCCCTATCCCCTTGAGCCATTGAACCCTTAACTACTAACTCACAAATCACTTAACTTATAACCCTCCTAACCAACCAACCCTTAACTTGATATTGGCCATGGTTGGATACATTTACCATATTAACCATTTTAACTTTTTTGGTGACAATGGTTTATCATATTGGCATTCATTAACCATATTGACCATTTATGAGCATGGTTGAGTGTATTGACCATACTAACCAAGGCCAACCATATTGATCATATTGACCCACTAACCTGTAATCCCCTAAACTTCTAACCACCCACCCAATAGCCTAATATTGCTAACCTAAGACCCCCAAACCTCCTAACTGATTTACCCCACTAACCCCTAACCCTCTAATCCACTAACCGCTAACCCTAACAACTAATCCCCTAGAAATTAATCCACTGACCACCTAATCCCTAATCCTATTACCCAATAGTCCCCTAAGTGCTAACTTATTAACCCACTAACTACTAACTCTCTAACCTCCTAACCTCACTTTCCCTTGACC
>ML782911.1:648230-687718 GCA_009831015.1 Picea engelmannii | reverse complement strand
ACCATATTAACCATGGCTGATCACATTGATTATATTGACCATGGTTGACAATATTGACCATAATTGACCATGGAGGGACAACTTGACTATATTGACTAGATTAACCATGGTTGACCATACTATGGATGAATATGGTTGAACGTATTGATCTAGATTGGATTATCATGCAATTTTTCATCTATCTCAACACTTTTTTGGCGAAAAAAATTGGAGGAATTAGCTTGAAGGGCTGTTTTAGCGATAGGTCCTAGTTTGGAAAATTGGGGTCCAAAATCGTTTGAAATATTCCAGGTCAATTTTGAGGCATCAAATGACATTTTTTTTCTCCAAACTTTATAGGACCAAGAAAACATATTCTACACATCGATACCTTTCCAATGGTGCAATAATCACCTAAATCATAGATCGTATGCGAAATGTGTGCCCCTTGCTAATTGACCTACATGGTTGAACACCATAGTACGAGTGGATGCCATGTCAACCCACACTACTCACACATGTAGGGATAGACATGTGTGAACTTTCAAGAATATTATAGAAGGTCCAAAATCTTATCATTAATTGAATGGTTGAGGAAGTCAAAACTCTAACCCTAGATGACTATCGAGCTATGCTAAATATCAGACCCGTAGGAGGAGAAAGGGGGTTCCATTCATTAGCATTGTATTTGTTCCATAGTTGAGAAGATCATGTAGGAGTAGTATTTTGAGAGAATAAAAGAGGAGGATAAATTCTGCAGCAACCATACAAGCCACAATATCAAAGGAAACTCCATAGTGAGTGCCTCTTTCTTTGTATTTGCATTTGAATAAAAAATTAGAGCATATGCCTCACCTTTTACCTGTGATTTTTCCCGTATTGGGTTTCCTAGGATATATCTTGTATTAATTTGTGTGGATGGTGTGTTCTTTTTCTCATTTATTTCATTTTCATATTTCATTTATTTTCATAATTTCAAGCAATAAGCTAGTAATCAGTGATCTAGGATCTAAGAAAGCAATTTGCATAATCTGATATTTTAGAATATTATAAGATCCGTTGTGACGAGCTATCCTAGTTGAATATCCATGAAAATAAATAGATCATATTCACATCATAGCATTTTTGTATGGGTTATTTGTGGAAAGTTGTAGAATCCAAGAATTGTCTTAAGAAGAAAGTCGTAGAACCCTAGCCATGGCAGATGAGTCTATTCACAACAACCCGCGAGAGCTAGCATAAGTGGGATTTTTGGGGCTAGAAGAGAAATTCGTTGGCATCTCTTTCAATATGGCCTCCCTCATGGTGGCTCTAGCAAGCAGGTTCTGATCATTTGGGGAGGATGGAGGCTCTAACTTAGATATCAAATCATAGGGGAAACCAAGGGAAAATTGTTTAGCCCTAGACAAAGCCCTAGGTTATGTATAAAACCTCTTATTAACCCCTATATATTGAATTATTACATTTGTAGTGTTATATTGGTACGTCAGCTAGAACCCTTCTATTATAATTGTACCCTTTGTCTACTATATATATATATATATAGTGTTAGGATCATCTTATCTCATCTAATATTGTATTCTAAATTGGATATATTGTAAAAGGAGGTTTCTCCCTTGAGATGGACTGTATTCATTGATATTTTATCATTTTTAAGGCACTGGATCATAACATTTGGTATCATAGCGTCAATCCTAGGGTTTTTCTTCTTCAAGAAAGTCATCTTGGAATTTTTGCTAATATATATATATATATATATTTTTTTATTTTTTTATTTATTTATATTTATTTATATTTATTTATTTTATTTTATTTTATTTTTTTTTTAATTTTTCTGGGATGCTCCAAACAATGAAATTTTGAGGTTAATTAGAAGACATATCCAGGAACATGTGGTAAAAATTGCATGTTCTGAGTCATTATACTTTTGGAGATATATTCTATGGAAGATAGGGTTTTTGACTCATCCTAAATTCAATTTTAAACGAGTCATCTTGGGATTTTACTATAACTTCTTTTCAGGGAGGTTTCAGATAGAGAAATTTTGTGGAGACTGGGGATACATCCCTAGTACAGGTGGTCCAAATTTCATCTTATGTTTCACTACAATTTTAGATATATAGTCCATGTAAGAAAAGGCTTTTGACTAATCCCAAAATCATTTTTAAAATAGTCATCTTGGCATTTTTGCTATACATTTTGTTTTTTTCTGTGAATTTTCTAACTCTAAAATTTTCAAAATCCAAAGGAAACATAGCACATTACATGTGAAGATTTTTCATAGTTTTAATCATTATAATTTGTGAGATATATCTCATAGAAGTTAGGGTTGTTTACTAATCCTGAAATTAGTTTTAAACAAAAAAAATTGGTATTTTTGCTATAAATTTTTATCAATGAAGGTTCATAATGTAAAATTTTTAGGAGTTTAAGAAGTTAGATCATATTACTATAGGAAAAAATTTCAGACTTAGAAGGGATAAAATTTCAGAGATATATTAGGACAAAGGTAAACCGTCCAATGATACTCCAAATTAAGGGTTTTAAAGGTATGCAACTTACAATTGGCATAACTTTTTGTTGGAAGATCTATTTTTGGTGATTCAAGATTTGCGATAAAGAGGAAAAAGAGGAGAATTATTATTTTTTCACATCAAAAATGGATCTACAAGAAATAATATTGGTACTCATAAAACCTCAGACATGACTTCTAAAGAAAGTGAATATTCTGAAAACATGCTAACCCAATTAAAGAACCAAGTTGATGAAATGAGTGTTAGTATGTTGAAACTAACGGATTTAAAAAATTCTTAAGAATACCTTAAAAGAGGATTGGAAGATTAAATACAAAACAAATTGGATGAAAATAAGAATGACATGAAAAATTTGATGGATAAAAAGACGAAGGAATTAAAAGATTCCATTTTATAAACCTTAGATGGGAGGCTTCCTAAAAGTGATGTTGTGAACAATGTGACTCATGAAAATAAAGGTATTATTCATGTTGAACAACCTGCTAGTAGTAAACAATTTTCAAGTGTATTTAACTCTAATAGTGGAGTTAATTATGATAGGGGCCCTAAATTAAACTTTCCCAAGATTGAATTAAAAAAATTTGATGGAACAAAGGTCTTTACCTGTGTGAAGCAAATAGAGAAATATTTTGAACTGCATAATATTGTGGATGATAAGAAAATGATTCACATAACAACTTTGAAATTTGATATAAAACCATATCAATGGTATCGATGGGTAGTTAAAATGAAGGCCCCTTTTTATCACTACAATTGGGGTTTATTTAAAAGAGACTTAGAATCACAACATGGGAAAGTTTGGGAACATGAATACTTTAGTCAATTGAAAAGAATCAAGAACTTAGGTGATATTAAAGATTATAATTCATAATTTCAGCTGTTGGCCACAAGGGTAGATGACATAAGTGATGAACATTTGTGGGAATTTTACATGGGTGTATTAAAAGAAGGCATTAAACATGAGCTTTTCTTAAGAAATCCTGCAAATATTATTGAGGCTATGCAATTGTCTCATTGTATTCAAGCCAAGAATAAGGCTACACACAAGTCTACCATTGGAGCATTTGCAAGAAGTAGAGATTGTTCTTGGGTTCATAAGACAATCATACCTCAACCGAAAAGGTTGAAACCTCAACAAATGGATGAAACAAGAGAAAATGGATTATGTTTCAATTGTGACAACAAGTATACTAAGCGATATAAATGCAATGAGAATAAATTATTCTACATAGGCTATGAAGAGAAAGAAGATAAAGAATTGGAATCACCATAAGATCTAGATCTAGAAGAGACTACTCCAACAATATCTTGTCATGCATTGGATGGAATCAATAACACAAACCCTCAAGATACAAGGATACATCAAAAAGAAAAAGGTAACAACGTTGATTTATTCTGGTAGTACCCATAACTTCATCAATTACAAATCAACAACAATTCTCAATTTCTTTGTATATCCAACACTAGAGTTTCAAGTAATGATTGCAGATGGAGGTACCATAAATTTTTTGGGAAGTGCCATAGTATTAATATCAATATAGGGGAGTATGTTTTGGATAGTCCTATGATTTCCATCCAAATGGGGGGTGTTGATGTTGTATTAGGGGTCCAATGGTTACAATCATTGGGAACATTGGACCTTAATTTTCAAGATATTTTCATGAGATTTTCCTCAAAAGGAAAGGGAATTGAGCTTATAGGTATCCAAGGGAAACCCTCTAAAGTGATTAGATCTAATAGCATGACAAAATTACTCAGAAAGGGACACAATGATGTAATTTCACAATTGTTCTCACTAGATGTTCAAACATATATATCCTCTACTCCAATGGATCTCCAAATGATTATCAACAACCATTCCAAGGTATTTGGAGAGATGCTGAAGGGTATTCCACCAAATTAAGATCATGATCATGTTATTCATTTGCAACCTGAAAGTATACCACCTAACAGTAGGCCTTGCAGGTATCCATATGCACAAAAGAGTGAGACTGGGCATATGATCCAAGAAATGTTAGAGGCTGACATTGTTCAACCTAACCAAAGTTATTTCTCTTCACCAATGGTGATGGTTATGAAAAAGGATGGTTCATGGTGTATGTGTCCATATTATAGACAACTCAACAAAATGACCATCAAATATGAGTTTCCTATTCCTGTCATTGATAAATTGCATGGAACAATTTTCTTCACTAAGTTGGATCTTCATTCATGATATCATCAAATCAGAATGAGGTAGGAAGACATTCCCAAAACAACTTTGAGAATACATGAAGGTACTTATGAGTTTCTGGTTATACCATTTGGAATTACTAATGCACCTTCAACATTTCATAGCTTCATGAATTCTATTTTCAAGGCCTTAGAAAATTTGTGTTAGTATTTTTTGATGACATACTAATCTACAAAAAATATTGGGAAGAGCATGTACAACATGTTGAAAAAATATTACAACTATTGGAAGAAAAACAACTTTAGGAAAATCCTTCCAAGTATACCTTTGGGGTTTAAGAAGTGGATTATATGGGTCATATTGTATCTCATGAATGTGTAAACGTGGACCCTAACAAAATTAAATCTCGAGGGAGTGAAAATTCCCAAAACCTTGAAGAAACTTAAAGGATTGTTATGATTGTTAAGCTATTACCACATGTTTTTCAAGAACTATTGTCAAATAGAAACACCTCTAACAAAATTATTGAATAAGGAAGCATTTTCTTGGATTGAAGAAAAAACCAAATATTTTGAAGAAATTTGTTGAAGCCTTCTTCTTCTAAATAAGTGAGATATTATATTTAAGCCCAGAAAGCTAGTTTCAGGAGTTTCGCTTGTTTTGTGACATTTCCCACTGTCCTGACGCGTGAAGTGACGATAGCAGTTTTAAAAGTTTACCCAGGTTAGTGTCAGGAGTAAGTCACTTTAAACCCAAGTTAAGCACTGTCGAGGTTTCGCGACTCGGCGATTGCTCTCCAAAAAAAAAATACCTTCGTAGCTCCGAGTCGCAAAGTCGCGATATTCACTAATTAAGCATGGATTAATTAAGAACTTAAGTCAGATCACAAATATTTAACTAAGTCGCATCATCACGATTTTGGGTTTTTGGGGCTCAAAGGCTAGGAGTGAAATCTTCCGATACGACGAACGCCGAAAAAGGGGGATTAAAGACTAAAGCACACTTAATTAAATGATTTAAGATAGATTAATTAATGCATTAAGCAACCGTTAACGTGCATCATTTACGGAGTAAGTTTAAATGTTTTTTACGTTGATTCATGTTATGACTCGTCAAACAATTATGACATTTATTTGAACTACGACGAGGTGACAGGTAGTAGGATCTTGCTTTTACTTCTAAATATTTCCTTTAAGCGATTTGACCATTCTGTTCGCAAGGAGACCAGGGGTTTAAATGACTAAGATAAAGAGTTTTTCCTTCATTTTTTCAGTCCTCATTTCTATTTACGCGCATAGCCATTTTACCAGGTTAACCATTGTTTGTGATTTTCAAATCTGTTTGACAGGTAGTCTAGTTGCAGGTTTCACTCTCATGGCTCCACGAAAAATTCCCAAGTCAGCTGCTGAGAGTTCAGGTCAGTGTTCAGACGTTTTTTTCGATACCTCGCCCCGAAGTATTAATTCTATCAAGACATGGGCATACGTTTCCAACATCCTGCAATCCGAGTCGATAAATTGTTCGGATGATTCCAGCGACAATGAGAAGAATGATTTATCAACCAAATACAAAATAGCAGTGAGGCCCTAGCTTCTTCCCTATTTTGATATGATCAGGTGGGCACTGTACCATGTGGACATCTCGACTAGGACGATTATCAACAAACAGAAGGTGACGACTGGTACCTTCCGACCATAACATTTGCGGGAAATGTATAAACTGTCACCCATGCCAAACCTTACTCACAACGCTGAATTCCTAGAAGGCTTCAAGAAGAAGGAGTGCAAGCAGTATGCAAAAATTTTGTCCGATCTGATCAAAGATTGGGTCTCACACCTCACAAAATTTAGGGATGACTCCAATGGGATCTATTCAATCTCTTCCTTGGAGCCACAATTCAAGTACATAGCCATGATGACCTACATGTTGTATGGGAAGGAAGACACTACCCATTTCTTCCTCCCATGGGTGCCACTCATTCATACAGTCGCTGAGGGTTTCTCTTTTGACTGGGCCAAACTCTTGTCCGACAGTCTGACCAGTCGAATTACTGAATATCGAGCACAGAGGGAAAGTAAGAAAGCAACTTCATTCTTTATGTCTGCTTACATCATGGATGCCATCTGCTTCATGAAACCCTTCCCACTAATGAATTGGAGCTGGGTTCCATCTATTGCAGAGCCTATCCATGTCTACCACTTGAAGCTTTGGGAGGATAAGGCCAAAGAGGTCATCTACGAGATCTTCAACTGGGTAATGGTGCCACTGCATGTCGCCATTTTTGGCTAGCCACCTCCCAGGATGTCATATAGCGTTGCGACCAGCCTAAGTAGCGTGGGATATTGGTATCTAGAGGCATAATTTTCGTATATCATGGTTTTCAGCACCTCTATCCCTCCATATGCCCTCCCACTATTCCCGCGAGATAATCTATTATTGCGTGAGATCGCTAGACAGACTGTGCTTGATGGAATACGCAAAGAGCTCAAAGGAGTATCAAAAAAGGTATGGCCACCCTTCCCTATTCATATTGGTGCGTATTCCTTGTTATATTTTGGCCACACCAAAACAGAGGCTACGAATTTAGAAGAAATGAAGCTGGTGGATATTGAGTTCAAGAAGCACGACCCTAGTAAGGTTGTGAGCAATCACCTGGTGAGTTGTGGCTTGAAGAGGTATGAACACGAGGATTCTCCACATGACAAAATATTATGGGGTGCGAGGTCCTTCGCTAAAGTCTTAAGTTGGATTCAAGCCTTACCACCTGGAGACATGGCCAAATTTTTGAAATTCTAGGAGCACTGACAGAGTTGTCTCCCTTAGATTTTAGAGGGTGAAGCCCCAGAGCTTCCAGTTATAAAGAAGACAGGAGTCAAAGGTACAAAGGACTAGAGTCCTAGGAGGGAGAAGGACAAAGGGAAAACCAGGGAGGCTGGAACCTCAGAGAAAGGAGACAAAGTCCCCCAGAAGTAGGAAGGAAACCCCGAAAAGGGCACGCCGGGAAAGCAGGCCCAAGGCCAAGCAGAGATACCTTCACAGGGATCCAGTGACTCACTTTCTCTCATAGCAAACAAGCCGGTTACAGAGGTCACCCCAAAACAAACATCCGAGGAAATCGACAGTCCAATTTCTATTGTCACACCCTTGCAGTTCACAAAGGGGAATTCTGATGCGAGATGGATTTTCAATGAAGAACTGACACCTATTTATGTAGAGGAGCTGCCTCATAACGAATTTTTCTTTGACAAAAAAAGAAAGGCCATGGTGAGGCAAGGAATATATCAAAAAGAGCACGTAATGGCTAAAAAATTTAAAATCATGATAGATGGGAAGGCCGTGAAAGAGGGAGAGTTTGCGGAGGAGATAGCTGGGACACTAGGGGCTTATGCTACAACCAATTAATACTCAGTTGGGACTTTGACGACCAGTTGAAATGAAAGAACCTTCTGATCAGTAAATTAGAAGCTAAGGTGGCTACTGCTGAAGCGAATGTTCAGGACAGGGTGAGCAGGAGCCTTGAGGAAGCCTGAACAATTGACCTGCGTGAAATCGAGAAGCTCAGGTCTGACGTCGAGAAGGTGTGCCAGTCGACGCAAACTAGCCAAACACAGGTAAGCCAACAGGGGCAACAAATTATAGAGTTGCAGTCGAAATTGGAGGTGGCCGAGAACCAGGTTGTAGACATAAAAGTGTTCAGATCGCAGGCCACCGAAATCTGACATAAGGTATTTACGGCTCAAAAAAATCTACTGGTAAAGGTAGGAACCATTCAAAACCATTTTTGAATGATAGATCAAATATTAGAAAATATTTCTTCGAGAGAAAGAGAAGCCAGGGAAACATGGGTCACTTTCCAAGACGCTATTATAGCTACAACGAAGATAGAGACGGTCAGTGGCTCAAAATTATCTATCCCATAAGAAACCATAGGTAATATCCTGCTGAAGGTATGGGAGAAGAATATATCAGAAAACAAGGGGAGAGCTAATGAAGTAAATAATTTTTGTGAGGAAACGTTCTCTTTGATAAGTAAAAGTTTGCTATACCTTGATAAGGAAAGCAATGCTGGGACACTGGGAAAAATCAATATAGCTAAACATATATTGGACATCAAAGAAAACATGGAGAAGCAACAAGTGGAGATATCCCAGATTGGCTAGGTCGATATGGCCCAAGTGGACAAATGGCTAGTGTAACCAAGTTTACAGTTATGCTCCATCATCACAGAGGACCAACAAGTGGGAAAAAGTTTTCCACAGCTGGCGAAGAGTTGTTACACTTTTGAAGCAAGTGACCAAGCATAGCCTTCCAGGTTGATAGCCCAGTTGGTGGAGAGGTGCGTCATTTGCACCGAGCAGGCGAAGGGGCAGGTTTCTGGTGCCAAATAATGACAGATGTCTGCCTGTTCTATTTCTAGAACCCGAAGGGCAGGTAAAGGAAGGTGCTCTTCCCTTACTAGGGAAGGAAAACAAGAGGAGATGAAGCACTCCAATTTCCATTTGTAACTGACAATATTCCAGAACGATCAGAGTTCCAGAGGTTCAGAAGTTTGTTTAAATAAAAGAAAGATTGTAATACAAAAGGCTTTTTTTTTGGGCCATGAATAGGCTGTAATAGAGAAAGTTCTCTCAAGCCAAGATTAATACAAAGCAGATTGAAGACTACTTATTTCGTTAAGATTGAGTTATGTGTTTTGTTTTTTCTCTGTATATTCATGCTTCATGTCATTTTACATATGTGTCTTTGATGAATGTTCTAGCTACAATTTAGTATAATTTCTACTGCAGTGATCAAGTTCTATGGTATCTATGTTATTTACAATTTTTCCTCTATATCGACTACTTGCGGCTACAAGACCTGTGAATGATTGAGATCTCTACTTATATGCTTTCATCAAGGTACTCCTGTATTTTTCTTCTTCTGCCACAACGTGGGATTCCTCTAAAATTGATGCCCCACATTTGTTGACAGCTCTATGTTTCACACTCAGTTTCAATATTATAAAACTCAGTTACAGAAGATGGCCTTCATTTTC
Source organism: Picea engelmannii (assembly GCA_009831015.1). NCBI lineage: Eukaryota > Viridiplantae > Streptophyta > Pinopsida > Pinales > Pinaceae > Picea > Picea engelmannii. The sequence goes on along the minus strand of ML782911.1, from coordinate 677,997 downwards.
GTTAAACCCTCTGTTTGGCTTCATTGAACTTTACCTGTACAATCTAAAGCTTGATACAAGCACTTTAAATCATCCACCTCCTTCAAGGTTTCATTTCTCCGCATGACTGTACCCATCATAAGACAACCCAATATTGAACTCGGTCTAGTGAATCAAACCAACATTGCTTTAAATCTTTTCCATACCATACTCAAGACCGCCACCACTTGGAAAGACCTCAAACGTTCATGGGCCACTATCGAGCAAGATATCAGCATGCAAGAATATTTGGAAGCTAGACAAAGACAACTCAGAGATAGGTCATAGCTTCATCCACCCCCCCCAAGTTGTCTCTTCCCCTTCCTTTTCTTTCACTCTTTTTAGATGCTTAGACTGTACACTTTATAGCGTTAAGTGTATACTTAGGAACAACATATTTATGGCACCGTTGTCGGGGACGGAGAATCGTAGTCACTTTCCCCTGAGAAAACGACATTTTCAAGCTTCATTTTTTGATAGTGAACAAAGAGCGAACACCTTTTTAAGGCTAAACCTTCATCATTCACTTGGCGACTCCACTCTTAAAGTAAGCTGGCATCCTTTCGGAATAACACCAGACAAAACACAGATGCCAAATAGACAGTGCCAGTTTCCAACCCTGAAAAAATATTAAGACCAAAGGGTCCTTTTAAAAAAAATGTGGTTGCATATCAACCCAAATCTAATCAGTATCAAGATAAGACCTCTTTCGAACCTTCATCCTCGAGAGAGCTTCCTCTCAGGAAATTATCGAACAATGCCATCAAAACCGAGATCTCTCCGACTACCTCTTACGTTACGAGGGGTGACACGCCTGCCTCAAAGCCCATCCCTATCGATATCCCATCGACTCTCAATATAAAACCCTCTGTCACTTAAGGCTTGGAAGAGGTTTTCAAAAACATGGATTCGACACTGGTGAGTTATCCCATTTACATATCCTGCAAGTCGGAGGAGCCGAGCCCACGTATACTTTCTTCTCCTTTGACATCCTTCACTTCCCCTGGTAAAACATTTCTCGATTTCTCCCTTTTCCACCTCAAGGAAGCCAAAGATTTTCTTTACATCTTCACCAACCCTCTTTATAACGCACCGATTTCCTCTCCTAGGTTATCCATGGCCTCCGCTGAAGGAGGAGTAGGGGGAATAGGAGGTCAAGGCCAGCAACTGCCACCCAGGGTTTTCACCAGAGATACACCCCCTTGGTCCTTCCCGTACCTCTCCATGATTTACTTGAAAACTATATGAAAAAATTACCCAAGTTCATAGGAGAAGGGGATCTAACTGCAGCCGAGCATTTCATTTTTTTATTATCAATTCACTGATATTCAAGGTCTCGAGCATGAGGACGTGTATTCCCGATTGTTCGTCCAAACCTTTGAAGGACAGGTAAGAAATTGGTTTCAAATCCTTCCCCCAGGTTCAATCATATCCTACGATGCACTGGAAGACCTCTTTCTCAAACAATGGGGCGAAAGAAAGGATCATTTATACTATTTGACCGAGTTCGGGTCTTTAAAGAAAAAGGGATCTGAAACTGTTATGGAATTCATCCAAAGGTTTAACAAGTTGTATAATAAGATCCCTGTTAATGTCAAATCATCTTAACACGCCACCAAAGTAACTTTTGTAGGATATTTTGAACCTAATTTCACTCTACTCTTAAGAGAAAGGAGAGGGGCCGACCTAACCCGAATGCAGGACGATGCTGTGGAAATTGAGTCAAACATGATGGCTTCAGGTGAATTAAAAATGAAAATTGAGATGGGAAACAGGGAAAATAGACATCTCGGAGAACAAGCAGGTCCCTCTGGGTCTGGAAGATCCTCAGATGACAAAATGGATGACATGGCTAGGATGATAAAAGAACTATCAAACAAAATCTCGAGAATGGAGCTAGATCAATCCAAGGCGGATCAATTCATTAAGAGAGATTTCAGGAGAAATCCAATCCTTATTTCTAACCAAGACAAGTTAAAAACGAAGACCAAAAGATCCAAGCACCTCTGAAAAATGAAAATTTTATAGGGGGAAATGATATGTGAGAGTTTGAAGATTTGGAAGAAGATGTAAACAACTTAGGCGACAACTGTGTACAACCTCACTTGACCAAAGAAGATTATGAGAAGTCTCTGAACACGAAACAATCATCGGTCGAAGATGAAAATGGCGCTGATGACTTTGCTTACCAAGGAATGGCCGAACTCTAGCACAAGTATAGTCTGAGACCTGAAATCAAACTTGTTTCAACTGCGTAACCCAAGAAAATTTTTCCTAGGGGAAAAATATACGAGCCTGTCGAGAAAGAGATCGTGATGTGAAATAACATAGGGGTAGATTCGCAGAATACTAATGTAAAAGGGGCTGAAGCCCAAGCGAGAAAAAATAAGGTAGCCAAAACGCAGACACTCGAAACCAGAAAAACGGAAAGTAAAACAATGCTACTAAATAAAATGGATCGGAAGGAGCCCGAGGTTTCAGCCAAGGAAATGGATAAAACTGTTGGAGTTTTCTGCCTAGGAGTTTCGAGAAAAAATTAAAATCATCGCCTACTAGTGTTAAAAACTAACCAGATCCCTAAGGGCCTGATACCCTTGGAAAGGTTGTTTGATCAAAATGACACACCTCTGAAGTCCACCTTGTAGCACCAACCGGAGGAGGTCGAAGACTGCGACGTGGGCACCACCAAAGAGCCTAGAATAGTGAAGCTATCAAAGTACCTTCCTCCTAAGATAAAAAGAAAGTATAAGGACTTACTCGGGTGGTATAAAGATGTCTTTGCATGGTCCTACGAGGAGCTCAGAACCTATGATACCTCAGTAATCGAGCACAAGATACCTTTGAAACCTGGCGTTAAGCCCTTCAGATAGAAGCTCAGACAAATCAACCCCATTTTGTTGCCTGTGGTCGAAAGAGAAGTGAAAAAATTGTTAGACGCAAAAATTATTGTACCTCTCAGGTACTCCGATTGGGTGGTGAATTTAGTCTTGGTTAGGAAGAAAAATGGGGATATCAAGCTGTGCATAGATTTTAGAAATCTAAACAAGTCCTCCCTGAAAGATAACTATCCTCTACCCAAAATGGATCACATTTTGGAAAAAGTAGTTGGGGAAAATAGGATGTCGATGATCGATGGGTTTTCCAGTTATAATCAAATTGCCGTCAATGAACATGATAAAGAAAAAACAACTTCCACCACCCCTTGGGGCACATTTATGTATGACAAAATGCCTTTTGGTTTGATGAATGCAGGTGCTACCTTCCAGCACGCTATGGACATCACTTTTATCAGTGAAAAGGATAAATTTGTGGTTATCTACCACGACGACCTGATTGTCTTCTCCAAATCCGACAAAGACCATCTGCTGCACCTTAAACAAACGTTTGAGAAATGCCTAAAATTTGGTTTGTCTTTGAACCCCAAGAAGTCTCACTTCGCTATGCAGGAAGGTAAAATCTTGGGCCACATTGTGTCCTAGGATGGAATCAAAATGGACCCTAAAAGGGTGGAAGCTATAGACACCATAAATATTCCTAGGAATATAAAAGAAATTCAGTCATTTTTAGGAAAAATATTTTTTTTGAGAAGATTTATCCCAAACTTTGCTGAAATCATGAAATTGATCACATATATGCTCAAGAAGAACAACTAAGTGAAATGGATGATGAAGGCTAAAGCGTCGTTTGCATGCATCAAGAAAGTTATCAGCGAAGTGCTCGTATGAGCAAGCCCTGATAATCTAAAGGATTTCCTGATTTTCTCGTTCGCCTCCAAACACACAGTGGCGGGAATACTCCTCCAAAGGAATGAAGAGGGTTTCAATCAACCAATAGCCTTCTTTAGTAAAAGTCTTAGAGATGCTGAACTGTGATATGATATAATGGAGAAACAAGCGTATGCTATGGTTAAGGCTTTGAAGGCTTTTAGAGCTTACGTTCTACACTCCAAGGTAATCACATACGTTCCCACCAGTTCTGTGAAGGATATATTGGTCCATCCTGACAGAAATGGTAAGAGGGGTCGGTGGCTCGCTAAAATCCAAGAGTTCGACCTAGAGGTAAAACCGACAAAACTAGTAAAGGGACAAGGTCTGGCTAATCTCTTGGCGGAATCAAATTTCAGAGCACTCAAAATAAATAACTTGCAAGGATATGAGGGACAGGAGGACGTAAACAAGCCCAACAACCATATAGCGATCTCCAGAATCGAAGAGAAGTTTGTCTTATCAGATTGGTATAAATATATAGTGGCCTACCTACTGACATTGAAATTCCCTAGAAATATGTCTCCAGCTAAGGCCAGGACACTGAAAAGTGGTGAAGTACTGCATATCCAAAAGTCAATTGTATTGGAAGGACCCCTTAGGTTTCCTACTGGTAGAATCAGAAACATAGGGGGTCATAAGAGGATTCCATGAAGGTGTGTGCGGAGGGCATCACGCCTGGAGGGAAACAACTTATAAAATCCTGAGGGCAGGATATTATTGGCCTAAACTTTTCTTAGAGGTCAACATCAAAGTCAGAGTCTGCAACCATTGCCAGTTGTTTGCAGGAAAATAAAAGCTCCCAGCGCTACCTCTGGTTTCTATCAAAACCGAAGCCCCTTTTCAACAATGGGGGTTAGATTTTATAGGTGAAATCAACCCACATTCTAGCACTCATCACAAATGGATCCTCACCACCATAGATTATTTCACCAAATGGGTGGAGGCTATTCCCACTAAGAAGGAGACCGATTTGGTGGTGATAGATTTCCTAGAAGAGAGCATACTATCTAGATTTGGCTGTCCCTGAAAAATAGTGACGGATAACACCCAGGCGTTCAAGTCTATGGCTATGGTTAGCTTCTGCCAAAAATATAACATCGTATTGGGCCACTCCACAGTGTATTACCCTCAAGGTAATGGGTTAGCTAAATCATCAAATAAGATTTTGATTACCATAATCAAGAAGGTATTGAGTGAAAACAAAAGATCTTGGCATGTACACTTAAAATACTCCTTATGGGAAAATCGGATAGGTACGAAGAAATCCATTGGTACTTCTCCTTTCCAAATGGTGTACGGGAATGATGTGGTTTTACCTATAAATTTGGCACTCCCTGTAATGAAGCTCTGGAAAGATGAGAGAGAAGAGCCAAACCACTTCACTAGAAGAATAAATTAGCTGATCGAGGTCCAACAACACAGGACCGAGGTAGACACAAGGATGCAGAAATACCAAGACGACATGAAAGTTCTTTTCGATTGTAAATCCAAAAATAGGGATTTCCTTCTTGATGATTTGGTTATGAAATGGGATGCCATGAGGGAAGATTCGACAAAACATGGTAAATTTGATCATATCTGGTACATACCGTTCAAAGTCTCAGCTTCTGAAGGGAATAATTCATTCCTGTTAGAGAATTTGGATGGTTTGACTCTCAGCGCGCCTGTCAATGGGCATTATTTAAAGCACTATATGCAATAAATCTGTTCTGGACTTCCATTGTACATACCGGTTTGTTTTCTCTTTTATTTTCATAAAATTATTCGGTAAGTTCATTTTCATCTTGAATAAAACGGGTTGTTGATTTCCTAGAAGTAGAGGCATAATTTTTGACACCCAAGATCCCATAAATCCTGAAGACCTGATACTCTTCGTGTTGTTTCATGCAGGCCTCCAAATTACAGCCCAAACTACGAAAGGAGAAAGGGACGGTCAGGTATCTGGAAATCGACCCTCCCAAAACAGGTGATAAAGAATGTTTTTTCAAGAAGAAGATAAAGTGGTAAGGCAAAGAGATGAAATTTCGGAGTGTCTGGGTTTTCAAATGAATATCTTTTAAACGTAGTAGTAGTCTCACAAGTACGATGTGTTCACCTGAGTCAATATTGCACAATAACATGCAGTTTTTTGGGGGCCCATGGCCTACTCACTTTCCCTTTTTCATCCTTGTCCCTTTCTCCTTAAGATCTGACACCTACCCATACCATCCACTAAGGAAAATAGTTTCCGCTTCCATTTGGGAAACTGACGAGCGTCTCCAGAAGTAATTTGGTCTTCATAGTTTCTCAGTCCCCTACTGAACAAGGTCATTCGTGGGAAGACCTTAACTCTCTTAAGTATTTCAACAGTTCTCAAATGGTTAAGTATTGCTAAAAAAGAAGGCCCCTGGAAATGAGTTCCCCCCTTTGTTTTCCTATGAGCTAGGGCGTTGTGAAGGATAAGATAAAGTTTGTCCAGAGCACTCAAAGCAAGTTGACAGGCCTTTGTTGGGAATTATACGTAGATAACACCCCTGGTATTACTTATAAAAATTGATTGTCCCTATTGTTCCAGAGTCTATACTTAAGGCTAAAAAGTACAGGGTCTAGGCATCCAAAAGTGAGTAAAAGATAAAAAGGGGAAAAATCAACCTTTGAGAAAAGGGAAGCTAAGGCTGATTTCTAAGTTGTCTTTGTCTTGCTTCCAAATGTTCCTGGATGCTTATATCCCATTCAATTGTGGCCCATGAACGTTCGAGTTCGACCCGGGTGATGGCAGTTTTATGTATGGTGTCAAAAAGGTTCAAAGCAATGCTGGTTTGATCCGATAGGCCGGGTTCAATGTTGGGTTGTCTTGCAAAGAGCACAGTCATGGAGGAACAAAGAATGAAAAGAAAGTTCGAGGTTTAAAATGCTACTTCAATTCTTTTTCAATCGTATAAAAGATAACTTTCGAAATCCGATGTTAAATATAGAACATAAATTAAAGGCCTTCTCCCATAACCGAGTTAAATTTTAAAAAAAATCGTGTATGAAATGTGAGAAAACATTAAGCAGTTGACAATGCGAGGCTCATATCAAGGGAGAATCTCGCCCTATAAAAAAAAGAAGAAAAATAAAATAAGAAGTAATCTGACGAAGCATAAAATATAGAGATCTAAAAAGTTTATAGGTCTTGTACCTACTGATAGCCGATACAGAGTAAAAACTGCAAGCGATTAGACAACTAAAAGTTGGTCATGACAGTAGAAGTTGCACTAAATTGTAGCTAAGCATTCATCATAAATACATATGCAAAATGAAACTTAACATAAGATAACAGAAAAAACAAAACTCATAACTCAGTCTTCACGGAATCAGGAATCTTTGGATTTCTTTGTATTGATTTTCAAGAGGAAGAAAGTCTCTATTACAATCGGTCAAGAAAGGTCCAACCCTTATTCTTACTTCAAAATGCATATTTATACAAACTTCTAAATGCTAGAATCTCAATCGTTCCACAAGTTTTCGGTTACAAAATGGGAAATTTATGCGTTTCACTTCTTTGTCTTTGTCCTCCTTCCTGCTGGTAGAGCACCTTCCTTTCTTTACTCGTTGGGTTCTAAAAATAGAACACACAGACATCTGTCATTATTTGACACCAGAATCCTGCCCTTTCACCTACTCGGTGCAAGTGATGCACCTCACCACTAACTGGGCTATCAACCCAGAAGGCTCTGCTTGGTTGCTTGATTCAAGAGTGTAACAATTCTTCACCAGATATGGTAAAGTTTTTCCCACTTGTCCGTCCTCTGCGATGATGGAGCATAATTGTAAACTTGGCTGTACTAGCCATTTGTCCATTTGGGTCATATCAACCTAACTGATCTGGGATATCTCCACTTGCTGCTCCTCCATGTTTTCTTTGATGTCCAATAGATGTTTAGCTATATTGATTTTGCCCAGTGTCCCAACACTTCTCTCCTCATCAAGATCTAGCAAACCTTTACTTATTAAAGAGAACGTTTCCTCACAAAAATTATTTACTTCGTTAGCTCTCCCCCTGCTTTCCGATATGTTCTGCTCCCAGACCTTCAGTAGGATATTACCTCTAGTTTGTTCCACGATGGATAATTTTGAGGTGCTGACCTTATCTATCTTTGCTGTAGCTATAACAACGTCTTGGAAAGCGACCCGTGCTGCCCCGACTTATCTTTCTTTCGAAGAAATGTTCTCTAATATTTTCTCTATCGTCCAAAAATGGTTCTGAATGGTTCTCACCTTTGCCAGCAAGTTTTGTTGAGCCGTTAGTACCTTGTGTTGGATTTTGGCGCCCCGAGATCTGAACATTTTTATGTCTACAACCTATTTCTCGGCCACCTCCAATTTCGACTGCAACTCTATAATTTGTTGCCCCTGCTAGCTTACTTATGTTTGGCTAGTTTGTGTTGACTGGCGCACCTACTTGAGGTTGGACCTGAGCTTCTCGATTTCATATAGGTCGGCTGTTCAGGCTTCCTCAAGGCTCCTGCTCACGTCGTCCCTAACATTCACTTCGGCAGTAGCTACCTTAGCTTCCAATTTACTGATCAGGAGGTTCTTTTATTTCAACTGGTCCATCAAAGTCCCAACTGAGTACTGATTGGCTGTAGCATAAGCCCCTAGTATCTTGACTATATCCTCTGCAAATGTTTCCTCTTTCGCGACCTTCCCATCTGTCATGATTTTAATTTTTTTAGCTACTACGCCCTATTTTTGATAAAATCCTTGCCTTACCATGGCCTTTCTTTTCTTGTCAAAGAAAAATTCGTTAGGAGGCATCTCCTCTACAAAAATAGGCATCAGTTCTTCATTGAAAATCCATCCCTCGTCAGGATTCCCCTTTGTGAACTGCAAGGGTGTGAAAATAACAATCGGACTATCGATTTGCTTGGATGTTTGTTTCAGGGTGACTTCTGTAACTGACTTGTTTGGTGCGAGTCAAAGTGAGTCACCCGATCCCTGCAAAGGTATCTCCGCTTGGCCTTGGGCCTACTTGCCCGACGCGCCCTTTTCGGGGTTTCCTTCCTTTCTTTGGGGAACTTCGGCTCCTAGATCTGAGGTTCCAGCCTCCCTGGTTTTCCCTTGGTCCTTCTCCCCACTAGGACTCGAGTCCTTTTCACCTTTGGCTCCCGTCTGCTTTTGAAATGGAAGCTCTGGGGCTTCACCTTATAAAATCTGGGGGAGACAAGTCTATCGGTGTTCCCAAAATTTCAAAAATTCGGCTATGTATCCAGGTGGCAAGGCTTGAATCCGGCTTAGGACTTCCGCGAAGGACCTTGCACCCCAGAATATTTCGCATAGGGGGAATCCTCGTGTTCATACCTCTTCGGGCCGCAACTTTCCAGGTGAGTTCTCACAACCTTACTAGGGTCATGCTTCTTAAACTCAATGTCTACCAGCTTCATTTCTTCTAGAGCCACAACCTCGACTTTGGTGTGGCCAAAATCTAACAAGGAATATGCACTGATACAAATAGGGAAGGGTGACCATACCTTTTTTGATACTCCTTTGAGCTCCTTGCTTATCCCGCCAAGCATAGATTGTCTAGCGATCTCACGACACAATAGATTATCTAGCAGAAATAGTGGGAGGGCATATGAAGGGACAGAGGTGTCGAAAACCATGATATATAAATTTTTTTCCTCTAGATACCAGTCTGCCACACTTCTTAGGCTAGTCGCAATACTATCTGATATCCTGGGAGGCAGCTGGCCAAAAATGGTGACATGCAGTGGCACCATTACCCAGTTGAATATCTCGTAGATGGATTCTTTTGCCTTATACTCCCAAAGCTTCAAGTGGTAGACATGGATGGGATTTGTACTAGATGGAGTCCAGCTCCAACTCATTAGAGGGAAAGGCGTCATGAAAGAAATGGCATCCATGATGTAGGCGGACATGAAAAACAAAGTCGCTTTCCCACTCTCCTTCTGCGCTCGATATTCGATAATTCGACTGGTTAAACTGTCCAACAACAGTTTGGTCCAGTCGAAAGAAATACCTTCAATGACTGTATGAATCAGAGGCACCCACGAGAGAAAACAATGTGTGGTGTCATCCCTCCCATACAACCTACAAGCAATCATTGCTATATACTTGAATGGTGGCTCTAAGGAGAAGACTGAATAAATTCCATTAGAATCCGCCCTGAATTTTGCAGGGTGCAAAACCCAATAAATGATCAGATCAGAAAAGTTTCTGCCATATTGCTCACATTCCTTCTCTTTGAAACCTTCCAGAAATTCGACATTGTACGCGAAGTTTGGTGTGGGTGATAGCTGATACATTGCCTGCAAATGTTCTGGTCTAAAAGTCCCAATCGTCACCTTCTTCTCCCTGATGACAGTTCTGGTTGGGATATCCACATGGTCTAGCACCCATCTGATCATATCATAATAGGGGAGGAGCGGTGGTCTTGCCGCTATTTTGTGCATTTTTGCCTGAATGACGATTTTGTATCTGGTGGCCAAATCATCCTTCTCATTATCGCTGGAATCATCTAAACAATTCACCGATTTGGACTGAAGAATGTCGGAGATGTATGTCTAGGTTTTGATAGTATTAATACTTCGGGGTGAAGTATCAGAAACAACATCGGAGCCCTGACTTGAAATTTAGACATTCACCTTGAACGCCTTTCGTGGAACCATGAAAGAGAATTCTGTACGCAAATCACCTGTAGTAAGAATTGTAAATACAGATAGAAGTTATCCTGATGAAAAAAGCTTTGCGCGCAAAATAGAAATAAAATTAAAATAATGAAACAAACCCCTTATCTTAGTCATTTAAAACCCTGGTGTCCTTGCGAACCAAACGGTCAAATCGCTTAAAGAAATATTTAGCAGTAAAAGCGAGATCCTACTATCTGTCACCTCGCCGTAGTCCAAATAAATGCCATAATTGTTTGACGAGTCATAGCACAAATCAACACAAGAAACATTTAAAATTACTCCGCAGATGGTGCGTATTAAAGTTTTCATTGATGCATCGATTAATCCTTCTTAGCTCCTTTAATTAGGTTTGTTTTAGTCTTTAATTTCCCCTTTTCGACATTCGCCGTATTGGGAGAAATCACTCCTACCCTTTGAGCCCCCAAAACCTAAAATCGCGATGATGCAATTTAGTTTAGAAAACATGATCCGACTTAAGATCTTTATTAACCCATGCTTAATTAATAAAAATCACGACTTCGTGACTCAGGGATAAAAAGTTATAGTTTTTTGGGAGAGCGATTTTCGAGTCGCGAAACCCCAACAATGCTTAACTAGGGTTTAAAGTGACTTACCCCTGACACCAACCTGGGTGAACTTTTAAAAACCGTTTCGTGACTTTGCATATCAGAGTTTGAAAACCTTGCAACTTGTAACTACCGAAGTGCGATAGCATGAGGTCATAAAAGTGATATACTTGCTTAACGGTTAAGAGATGGTGACTTGGGACTATAATGACCATCGCCACTTCGCATGTCGGGGTAAACTTTTGATTTCAAGAATTACATTTCAACACTTGTAAAAGGCGGCTCCAACATAGGCTCCAACTAGGGATCCTGTCTTCCTGTGATATGGGAAGAACAGTAGACCACGTGCCTATATTGGGTAAATGGAGTCATTGGTTTCTTTCTGCGAAACTTGTTTTAGGAAGGGGATACAAAGGGAAAAAGAGATTTCGTCTTTACCTCTGAAAAGATTTTCAACATTCAATTGCGTTCTAAACTTAGCTGCAGCCCTTTAGATGACTTTCTCCTTCTCGATACTGAATTCAGGTCTGCTTTAAGATAATCAAAACAATCCTAGGAAATTCAGTAGATCCTCTGGATTTTAGCTTGCATCAAACGAAGTAAATTTCATGCTATTAATCAGGGGGGGGGTCCTGTCTGAACTTGGGATTCAGATTTGGTTTCGAAAAAATATGGTTACCAGAGTAGAGTGAAAATTACGTATGACAGCCTTACAAATATCTCAGATATTTCTTCATTGCCAGTAAGCCTGTTCAGTACCCTGATGAAGTTATTTGGCCCTTTTTACTGAATTTCCTTTCACCACTTCGAATCATAATTATGCATTTAAATGTTGAGACGAGGGAAATAATTTATGAATTTCCTTTCATCATCTTCTTGGACTAGATGGGGGTAATCAAATATGAATTTCCTTTCACCATCTATCTTATATTTTACTTTTTAAAAGATGAAGTGGGGGAAATCAGTTTGTATAAGGCATACCAGGGATGATATCTGTGTAATATTCATAGTGGAGGTTTGTCAAATTTATTTGATTACTCGGTACCAACCTTCTCTTAACTTTCAAAACACCCTATCCCATAGGGAAAATGGGAAAAATTACTTCTGGGGGCCTTCCTTTGAGCAAGCCCCAATCTTTTAAAGACTGTTAAAAAACCTAGAAGAGTCAGGATCAACCTACGCATAACTTTGTTTAGTAGGAGACTGAGGAGTTTATGAGGATTGACTTACTTTCCAAGGTCTGTTTTCCAGCTTCCAAAGATAAAACGTCACCTCTTCTTCCCCTGTAAGAAACCCAGAAAGGTGCTTGGATTTTTTAAGAAGGTAAATACAAGGACATAAAAAGGGCGATGAAGAAAGGTCTGGAATTCGAAAAACAGGGGTTATGGATTAAGCCTGACTCTTGGAACCTTTTGTCTGAGACGCTTTACTCTTTCTGCTTATTTTAATTTCCTCTTATCTTTATCTGGGTGAAACTTTTAGGACCCAAAGTAAGAAGTCATTCTTTTAATGACATATCAGGTGAAAACAACATAGTTATGAGACCGTCATGGCACTTTAGCGATACTTGTTTGAAAAACAGACATCCCCGGAACTCGTACCTTTTCCTTACCATTTCGTTCTCTTCTAAAATAACAGAAAATTTTTCTATCACCTGTTTCTGGTGAATTGATTCTCCGATATATGACCGTCTGTTTATTCCTTTCTCTTGTTTGGGCTGCAAGCCGCGATCCTGCAAGGGAACAACATGAAGAGCATCAGGGCTATAAAGGAATTGAAGGCGTTGGCAATTTCGTATCCCTACTTCTAGAAAGACACTAACTTATTTTATTTGTGATGAAAGTAGACTTACCAAAGAAAAATCGTGAAAATAAAAAACAAACACAAACCAATATATACAGTGAAAAAGTTGGAAACCATTTATTGCATATAGTGTTTTAAATAATGCCCGTTGACAGGGGCGTTGAGGATTTTACCGTCCAAATTCTCTAATAGAAACAAATTTTTCCCTTCAGGCGCTGTGACTTTGAACGATCCGTACCGCATATGATCAAATTTACCATGTTTTTCCGAGTCTTCCTTCCTAGCATCCCATTTCAAAACCAAATCGCCAGGGATAAATTCTCTATCCTTGGCCTTACGATCGAATAATGCTTTCATGTTGTCCTGATATTTCTGCAGCCTTTCGTCCACTTTAGCCCTATGCTGTTGAACTTCAATCAACTGGTTTATTCTTCTCGTGACATGATTTGGTTCTTCTTTCTCATCTTGCCAAAGTTTCATTACGGGAAGCGCTAGATTTATAGGTAATACTGCATCGGTCCCGTATACCATTTGGAAAGGAGAAGTGCCGATAGATTTTTTTGTACTTATCCGATTCGCCCACAAAGCGTATTTCAAATGCACATGCCAAGATTTTTTGTTTTCGCTCAACACTTTCTTAATTATAGAGATTAGACTCTTGTTTGAAGACTCAACTAGCCCATTTCCTTGGGGGTAATATGCCGTGGAATGACCGAGCACGATATTGTAATTTTGGCAAAAGATGACCATAGCCATAGATTTAAATGCCCGGGCGTTATCTGTGACTATCTTTCAGGGGCAGTCGAATCTAGACAAAATGTTCTCTTCTAGGAAATCCATTACCACTGAATCCGTTGCCTTTCTAGTTGGAATAGCCTCCACCCATTTGGTGAAGTAATCTGTGGCAGTTAGGATCAATTTATGTTGAGTGCTAGAATGAGGGTTAATCGCCTATAAAATCTAGTCCCCATTGTTGAAAAGGGGCTTTCATTTTGACCGGCACCAATGGTAGCGCTGGGATTTTGTGCTTGCCTGCGAACAATTGGGAAGGGTTACATGCTATGACTTTGGTGTTGACGTCTGGGAATAGTTTGGGCCAATAATATCCTTCCCTCAGGATCTTATAAGCCATTTCCCTCCAGGCGTGATGTCCTTCGCACACTCCTTCGTGAAATTCATTTATGACCTTCTCTGTTTTTGATTCAACTAAACAAACCAACATGAAGCCTAGTGTGTCTTTCCAATACAATTGGCTTTCGAATATACAATACTTCACCGCATGCAGCTTTAGCGTCATGGCTTTATATGGGGATAAGTCACTCGAGCATTTCAAGGTTAGCAGGTAGGATACTATGTCTTTATACCAATCTGATGAGGCAAACTTCTCTTCGATTCTATTGGCAGTTATTTGTTCATCGAGCTCGTTCATGTCCACACACTCTTCACATCCCTGTAGGCCATTTATCCCGAGGGCTCTGAAATTGGATTTGGCTAAGAGCTTTGCCAAACCTTGTCCCTTTACTAGTCTCGTCGGTTTTATCTCCAGGTCAAATTCTTGAATTTTAGCAAGCCACCGTCCCCTTTTCCCATCACTGTCGGACTGAACCAAAATGTCTTTTATGGAACTTGTGGGTACGTACGCAATTACCTTGGAATGTAACACATAGGTTCTGAAAGCCTTTAACACCTTCACCATAGCATACAGTTGCTTTTCCATTATATCGTATTTGAGTTTAGTGTCTCTAAGACTTTTGCTAAAAAAGGCTATTGGTTGCTCGAAACCTTCTTCATTTTCTGGAGGAGTACCGCGGCAAGTGTGTGTTCGGAGGTGAATGAGAAAATCAGAAAATCCTTTAGATAATCAGGGCTTGCAAGTACGGGTGCCTCGCTTATAACCTTCTTGGTGCGTGCAAACGATACTTTGGCTTCTACTGTCCATTTCACTTCGCTGTTCTTCTTCAGCATATCTGTGATCAACTTCATGATTTCAACAAAGTTTGGGATAAATCTCCTCAATTTTTTTTTTCCTAAGAATGAGTGAATCTCTTTTACATTCCTAGGGATATTTATTGTGTCTATAGCTTCAACTCTTTTAGGATCAATTTTAATTCCATCTCGAGACACAATATGGCCGAAGAGTTTACCTTCTTGCATAACAAAGTGAGACTTTTTGGGGTTTAAAGACAAACCAAACCTACGATGAAAGTGATATCCATTCATTAAACCAAAATGAAAGTGATATCCATAGCATGTTGGAAAGTATCACCTACATTCATTAAACCAAAATGCATCTTGTCATACATAAATGTACCCCAAGGGGTGGTGAAGGCTGTTTTTTCTTTATCGTGCTCGTTGACAACAATTTGATTGTACCCGGAAAATTCGTCGATCATCGACATCCTATTTTCCCCAACTACTTTTTCTAAAATGTGATCCATTTTGGGTAGGGGGTAATTATCTTTGAGGGAGGATTTATTTAGATTTCTAAAATCAACACACAATCTGATCTCCCCACTTTTCTTTCTAACTAGGACTAGGTTCGCTACCCAGTCAGAGTATCTCAGTGGTACGATGATTTTTGCATCCAGGAGCTTCTTGACTTCCCTTTTGACCACGGGTAATAGAATATGATTGATTTGTCTGAGTTTTTTTCTAAAAGGTTTGACACCAGGCTTTAGTGGTATCTTGTGTTCAATCACAACGGTGTCATAGGTCCTCAACTCTTCATATGACCAAGTGAAAACGTATTTATACTGCTCGAGTAGATCAACATATTTACTTTTTGTCTCAGGAGGGAGATACTTTGGTATTTTTACTATCCTAGTCTCCTCTTTGGTTCCTATGTCGCAGTATTCAACCTCTTCTGGTTGGGGTTGAAAAGTAGATTTTAAGGGCATATCATTTTGGTTGAACAGTCTCTCTAGAGGGATTAGTCCCTTTGGAATCTGATTGTTCTTTAAAACTAACATGCAATGATTAGCGATATTTTCTTGGAACCCCTGGGGATCCCCTCCCTCTTGCATGATCCATGTGTGGTCATTTTGGTTTTCTTGGTCAATGTGAGTTTCGGCGAAGTCATCCACCATTTTGAGGAACTTTCTGATTTGTTCATCGTCCTCAAACACTTGCCAGTGTTGGATGTTGTTTCGTATGGAAGGCCTGTTCCTCACTTCTATGTGGTACCTTAGTTTGAAAGCTGTAGGGGGGGAAAATGTTGAGGCTGCTTTGGCTAATGAATCGGCTTGCAGGTTTTCAGCACGCGGGATGAAATGAACATTTACCAATGAGAAGAATTTTTCTATTAAATCCCAGGCGCAATTCCTGTAAGATCTCAATCTTGGGTGTTTGGCGTAGTATTGTCGATTTATCTGTTTGACTATTAACTTTGCATCTCCTTATACTTCCAAGTTTTTTATGTTCATCTTCCTGGAAGCTTCCAACCCTAAGACTAGGGCCTCGTACTCACATACGTTATTGGTGTAGTCTATATCCCATTGAATCCTGTAAGAGAAAGGGATAACAAATTCATTTTCAGGTGCTACAAGCAGTACTCCTGCACATGCTCCTTCATATGACAAGGCACTGTCGAAAAACATTTTCCAAATTCCAGTGCTATACATATATTCGTCTACCTTTCCTGATTCATTTTCATCTATGTAATTTTCGTCTGTACAACTATTTACACCATGATCAAAAGACAAAATACAATTCCCTAGATCTTGATTGGAAACATAAATAGGATAATTGTTAGGATTCTGTGGGTTGCTCACTGTGTATGCTAACCTCTTTTCCCTATATAGCCGAGTAAATTGTCCACCAAACACAGGAATTGTGGCGTAGGTCATGTCTAGTTGAAGAGACCCCCCAAGTTTGGCTCCCCATGACCTAGATAGTAGCAAGCCATACTTCAGAGGTATATCAGCAATAACTACATCCATCAGGACGCTTTTCACTGGAACCTGTGCAAGAGTGACTACTAAATCTTTTATCATACCCATGAACTTAACTCTCCTTGAATCAAAAGAGTAGAGATATCCATAAGGCCTGGTGATCTCGAGGCCTAGTCTGTCCATGATAGACTTGGGCATAACATTATGTGAGGCTCCAGAGTCTAGCATGCAGTTATGCAGCAGTCGACCATGCACATTCAGGGTAATATAGAAGGGAGCGACGGTGTCTCTGGCACCCTTGAAATGTGGTCCGAAAGTGATATTAGGCTTATCATCTTCCAAGTTTATCACGTTAGAGTGACTTTCTAGATCCAAAAAACCTATCATTTTAGTTATTTGCTTTCGATACACAGGATTCTTTGCTAATTCGATCAGAGGGATTGGTATTTTGATCTTATTTATCTCATTTTCAAGGCTGAAACCTCCCCCACCTTTGTTCGTTTCTTTGGTTGAAACCTCAAATTCCTTCTTTTCTAACTTATTTGTTTGTGATGATTTATTTTCCGTGAGTTTATTTACCGGTATATGTGCTTCAACTGTGTTAATTTATTTTGCTTGGGTCTCAACCTCTTTTACTTTGGGATTATGCGAATCTACCCCTTTTCTTTTGCTATTAGGTATCTTGGTCTCCTTTGGGGAAGGCTCGTATATTTCACCTCTAGGAAGAATTTTCTTGGGTTGAGGAGTTGACATAGGTTTGTTTTTAGGCCTCAGGTTGTACTTATGTTGGACCTCGGCCGTTATAGAATCGATCCTTTGTTGATAGACAAAAACATCAATGTTGTTTATGTCATCATGTTTATTCGATGGTTGCTGAGTGTCCAAGGACTGCTCGTAATATTCTTTAGTTAAATAAGGTTGTGTCTAGTTGTCACCCAAATTTGTCACATCTTCTTCCAGATCCTCGAAATCTTGCAGGTCGTTTCCTCCTATAAAATTTTCATTTTTTAAAGGAGTTTGAATTTTTTGGTCTTCATTTTTAATCTGTCTTTGTTGATTTTGAGGGTTGGGGTTTCTTCTGAATTCCCTCTTAACGAAAGGATCTACCTTGGATTGATATAGCTCCATTCTGGAAATCTTATTTGATAACTCTTTAATTATCCCGACCATGTCATCCATTTTATCATCTGAGGATCTACTAGGCCCTGAGGGTCCCACTTGTTCCCTAAAATGTTTGGTTTCTCGGTTTCCCATTTCTACTTTTGTTTTTAATTTTCCAGAAGCCATCATGTTAGATTCGATCTCTACGACATCATCTTACATTTGGGTCAAGGTAGCCCCTCTCCTTTCTCTCAACAGAAGTGAGAAATCGGGTTTGAAGGCTCCCGCAAAGGTTACCTTGGCTGTGGGTTGGGATGGTTTAACTTCGACTGGGATCTTATTATATAACTTGTTAAACCTTTGAATGAATTCCATAACAATTTTCGATTTTTTTCTCTTTAAAGACCCAAACTCGGTCAAATAGTACAAATGGTCTTTTCTTTCGCCCCATTGTCTAAGAAAAGCGTCTTCTAGGGCATCATAGGATAATATTGAACCTCCAGGTAGACTTTGAAACCAGGCTCGTACCTGTCCTTCGAAAGTCTAAACAAATAACCTCGAATATATGTCTTCATGTTCGAGACCTAGGATATCTGTGAACTGATCAAAGAAATTTATATGTTCTACCGTGGTCAGGTCCCCTTCCCCTGTAAATTTAGGTAAGTTTTTCATGTAGTTTTCAGGAAGGTCATGAAGAGGGATAGGCAGGACCAGAGGTGCATATCTAGCAGCTACTTTAGTGAAAACTCTAGGAGGCGGGGGTAGCCCTTGCCCCCCCCCCTCCTCCTCCCAAAACCCCTCCACCTCCCCCTTCGAAGGCCACCATCGATACTATTGGATAGGATAACGATGCATTATACAGAGGGTTCTAGAATACTAAAAGAGAATCTTTAGCTTCTTTGAAAGACGAGAAAACTGAAGAAGGGTGAAAAGGGATGCGAGGACTTGGTTCCTTGAAATTGCAAGAGATGTAATCAGGGGAATCCGTGGGCGTAGAATATGAGTCTATGGTGTACTCCTCAAGACTCGATGAGGTCAAGAAATCTAACTGAAGAGTCGGCGGGATATCGATCGCTGTTAAATTTACTAAGGGATTTTCACCTTTATGTACGCCGGAAGTTGTTGGATGAACTTAATTTTTAATTTTGGGGAGAGCTAAAGTTGGGTTGAGGGTTTTATGGGGGGATTCATGCAAAGTTCAAGGTTCAAAAGGAATATTAGCTTTGGTTTGTGTGTGCCTAAGCTGGTAGACCGCAGTGGTTGGCTTAAGGGAACCTCTTGTTTTCAGTATTTTTTTGGGATCGGAAATGGGCGTGGTCTGTTTACCATCTGGGTTTTGTCTGGTGTTCCTTCGACTGGATGCCAGCTTACTTAAACGTGGAGTCACCATGTGAATGATAAAATAAAAATCCTTTAGAAGGTGTTCACCCTTTGTTCACCATCAAAGGGTAGAAACTTGCGAAAATGTCATTCTCCTAGGGAAAAGGTTTCGTAACTTTGTCCCCGACAACGATGCCAGAAAGATGTTGTTCCAGAGTCTGTACTTAAGGCTAAAAATTACAGGGTCTAGGCATCCGAAAGTGAGTAAAAGATAAAAAGGGGAAAAATCAACCTTCGGGAAAAGGGAAGCTAAGGATGATTTCTAAGTTGTCTTTGTCTCACTTCCAAATGTTCCTGGATGTTTATATCCCGTTCAATTGCGGCCCATTAACGTTCGAGTTCGACCCGAGTGATGGCAGTTTTAAGTATGGTGTCAAAAAGGTTTAAAGCGATGCTGGTTTGATCCGATAGGCCGGGTTCAATGTTGGGCTGTCTTGCAAAGGGCACAATCATGGAGGAACATAGAATGAAAAGAAAGTTCGAGGTTTAAAATGCGACTTCAATTCTTTTTTAACCGTATAAAAGAGAACTTTCGAAATCCGATGTTAAAGATAGAACAAAAACCAAAGGCCTTCTCCCGTAACTGAGTTAACTTTTTGAAAAAATCGTGTATGAAATGCGAGAAAACATTAAGAAATTGACAATGCGAGGCTCCTATCAAGGGAGAATCTCGCCCTGTAAAAAAAAGAAGAAAAAGAAAACAAGAAGTAATTTGACGAAGCATAAAATATAGAGATCTAAAAATTTCACAGGTCTTGTACCTGCTGATAGCCAATACAGAGGAAAAAATGCAAGTGATTAGGCGACTAAAAGTTGGTCACCACAGTAGAAGTTTCACTAAATTGTAGCTAAGAATTCATCATAAATACATATGTGAAATGAAACTTAATATAAGATAACAGAAAAAACAAAACTCATAACTCAGTTTTCACGGAATCAAGAATCTTTGGATTGCTTTGTATTGATTTTTAAGAGGAAGAAAGTCTCTATTACAATTGGTCAATAAAGGTCTAGCCCTTATTCTTACTTCAAAATGTATATTTGTACAAACTTCTAAACGTTAGAATCTCAATCGTTCCACAAGTTTTCGGTTACAAAATGGGAAATTTATGCGTTTCACTTCTTTGTCTTTGTCTTCCTTCCTGCGGGCAGAGCACCTTCCTTTCTTTACTCTTTGGGTTCTAAAAATAGAACAGGTAGACATCTGTCATTATTTGACACCAGAAGCCTACCCTTTTTCCTACTCGGTGCAAGTGATGCACCTCTCCACCAACAAGGCTATCAACCTAGATGGCTCTGTTTGGTCACTTGCTTCAAGAGTGTAACAATTCTTCACCAGCCGAGGTAAAATTTTTCCCACTTGTCGGTCCTCTGCGATGATGGAGCATAATTTTAAACTTGGCTGTACTAGCCATTTGTCCATTTGGGTCATATCAACCTGGATGATCTGGGATATCTCCACTTGCTGCTCCTCCATGTTTTCTTTAATGTCCAATAGATGTTTAGCTATATTGATTTTTCCCAGTGTCCTAGCACTGCTCTCCTCATCAAGATATAGAAAACCTTTACTTATTAAAGAGAATGTTTCCTCACAAAAATTCTTTACTTCGTTAGCTCTCCCCCTACTTTCTGATATGTTCTACTCCCAGACCTTTAGCAGGATATTACCTCTTGTTTGTTCCGCGATGGATAATTTTGAGGTGCTGTCTGTCTCTATCTTTGCTGTAGCTATAACAATGTCTTGGAATGCGACCCGTGCTACCCCGACTTCTCTTTCTTTCGAAGAAATGTTCTCTAATATTTGCTTTATCATTTGAAAATGGTTCTGAATGGATCTCACATTTGCCAACAAGTTTTGTTGAACTGTAAGTACCTTATGTCAGATTTTTGCGCCTTACAATCTGAACATTTTTATGTCTACAACCTGTTTCTCAGCCACCTCCAATTTCAACTGCAACTTTGTAATCTATTGCCCCTGTTGGCTTACCTGTGTTTGGCTAGTTTGCGCCGACTGGTGCACCTGCTCGAGGTTGGACATGAGCTTCTCGATTTCATGCAGGTCGGCTGTTTGGGCTTCCTCAAGGCTCCTTCTCACCTCATCCCTGACATTCGCTTCAACAGTAGCTACCTTAGCTTCCAATTTACTGATCAAGAGGTTCTTTCATTTCAACTGGGCCGTCAAAGTCCCAATTGAGTACTGATTGGCTATAGCATAATCCCCTAGCGTCCCAACTATCTCCTCTGCAATTTTTTCCTCTTTCGCGGCCTTCCCATCTGTCATGATTTTAAATTTTTTAGCTACTTCACCCTCTTTTTGACAAAATCCTTGCCTTACCATAGCCTTTCTTTTCTTTTCAAAGAAAAATTTATTGGGAGGCAACTCCTCTACAAAAATAAGCATCAGTTCTTCATTGAAAATCCATCCCTCGTCAGGATTCCCCTTTGTGAACTGCAAGGGTGTGACAATAGTAATCAGACTACTGATTGGCTTGGATGTTTTTTTCAGGGTGAATTTTGTAACCGACTCATTTGGCACGAGTGAAAGTGAGTCACCTGATCCCTGCGAAGGTATCTCCGCTTGGCCTTGGGCCTGCTTTCCTGGCACGCCCTTTTCGGGGTTTCCTTCTTTCTTCTGGGGGACTTCGGCTCCTAGCTCTGAGGTTCTAGCCTCCCTGGTTTTCCCTTGGTCCTTCTCCCCACTAGGAATCGAGTCCTTTGCACCTTTGGCTCCCATATTCTTTGGAACTGGAAGCTTTGGGGCTTCACTTTGTAAAATCTAGAGGAGACAACTCTGTCAGTGTTCCCAAAATTTCAAAAATCTAGCCATGTCTCCAGGTGGCAAGGCTTGAATTCGACTTAGGACTTCCGTGAAGGACCTCACGCCCCAGAATATTTCATCATAGGGGGAATCCTTGTGTTCATACCTCTTCAGGCTGGAAATTTCCAGGTGATTGCTCACAACCTTACTAGGGTCATGCTTCTTAAACTCAATGTCTACCAGCTTCATTTCTTCCAGATCTGCAACCTTGGCTTTGGTGTGGCCAAAATATAACAAGGAATATACATCGATACGAATAGGGAAGGGTTGCCATACCTTTTTTGATACTCCTTTGAGCTCCTTTCTTATCTCGTCGAGCACAGACTGTCTGGCGATCTCACGACACAATAGCTTATCTGGCAGGAATAGTGGGAGGGAATATGGAGGGATGGAGGTGTC
Source organism: Picea engelmannii (assembly GCA_009831015.1). NCBI lineage: Eukaryota > Viridiplantae > Streptophyta > Pinopsida > Pinales > Pinaceae > Picea > Picea engelmannii. The sequence continues at coordinate 655,584 of ML782911.1, read as the reverse complement.
GAAAACCCTGATATACAAAAATTTTGCCTCTAGATACCAATACACCATGCTGCTTAGGCTGGTCATAATGATATCTGATATCCTAGGAGGTGGATGGACAAAAATGGTGACATACAGTGGCACCATTACCCAGTTGAACATCTCGTAGATGAATTCTTTGGCCTTATCCTCCCAAAGCTTCAAGTGGTAGACATGGATGGGCTCTATAGTAGATGAAGTCCAACTCCATCTCATTAGAGGGAAAGGGGTCATGAAACAAATGGTGTCCATGATGTAGGTGGACATGAAAAATGAAGTCGCTTTCCCACTCGCCTTCTGCGCTCGATATTCGGTAATTTGACTGGTTAAACTGTTCGACAACAGTTTGGTCCAGTCGAAAGAAAGACCTTCAGTGCCTGTATGAATCAGAGGCACCCACGGGAGAAAAAAATGTGTGGTGTCCTCCCTCCCATACAACCTACAAGTCATCATTGCTATATATCTGAATGGTGGCTCTAAGGAGGAGACTAAATAAATTCCATTAGAATCCTCCCTGAATTTTGTGGGGTGTGAAACCCAATCCCTAATTAGATCATATAAGTTTCTTTCATATTTCTCACATTCCTTCTCCTTGAAACCTTCCAGAAATTCGGCATTGTACACAAAGTTTGGTGTGGGTGACAACTGATACATTGCATGTAAATGTTCTAGTCTAAAAGTCCCAATCGTCACCTTTTGCTCGCTGATGACAGTTCTGGTCGAGATATCCACATGGTCTAGCGCCCATCTAATCATATCATAATAGGGGAGGAGCAGTGGTCTTGTCGCTATTTTGTGCATTTCTGCCTGAATGATGATTTTGTATCTGGTGGCCAAATCATCCTTCTCATTATTGCTGGAATCATCTGAACAATTCATCGATTCAGACTGAAGAATGTCGGAGATGTATGTCTAGGTTTTGACAGTATTAATACTTTGGGGTGAAGTATCGGAAACAACATCGGATCCCTGACCTGAAATTTCGGCAGCCGCCTTGAAATCCTTTCATGGAGCCATGGAAGAGAATTTTGTATGCAGCTCACCTGTAGTAAGAACTGTAAATACAGACAAAAGTTATCCTGATGAAAAAAGTTCTGCGCGCAAAATAGAAATAAAATTGAAATAATGAAACAAACCCCTTATCTTAGTCATTTAAAACCCTAGTTTCCTTGCGAACCAAACAGTCAAATCGCTTAAAGAAATATTTAGCAGGAAAAGTGAGATCCTACTATCTGTCACCTCGCCGTAGTCCAAATAAATGCCATAATTGTTTGATGAGTCATAGCACGAATCAACGCAAAAAACATTCAAAATTACTCTGCAGACGGTGCGTATTAAAGTTTTCATTGATGGATCGATTAATCCTGCTTAGCTCCTTTAATTAGGTTTGTTTTAGTCTTTAATTTCCCCTTTTTGGCATTCATCATATCGAGAGAAATCACTCCTACCCTTTGAGCCCCCAAAACCCGAAATCGCAATGATGCGATTTAGTTTAGAAAACATGATTTGACTTAATCTCTTAATTAATCCATGCTTAATTAATAAAAATCGCGACTTCACGACTTGGGGCTATAAAGGTATAGTTTTTTGGGAGAGGGATTGCCCAGTCACAAAACCCTGATAGTGCTTAACTAGGGTTTAAAGTGACTTACCCCTGACACCAACTTGGGTGAACTTTTTAAAACAGTTTCGCAACTTCGCATATCGGAGTTTGAAAACCTTGCAACTTGTAACTCCCAAAGCACGACAACGCGAGGTCATAAAATTGATAGACTTGCTCAACGGTTAAGCGGAAGTGACTTAGGATTATAACGACCATCGCCACTTTGCATGTCGAGGTAAACTTTTGATTTCAAGAATTACATTTCAACACTTGTAAAATGCGGCTCCAATAGCGCCCACTTTAGTTTCCCAATATATATATATATATATATAAGACAGATGGTGAAAGGAAATTCAAAATTGATTGCCCCCATCTAGTCCAAAGAGATGATGAAAGGAAATTCATAAAATTATTGCCCTCATCTCATCATTTAAATGCATAATTACCCTCTGAAGTGGTGAAAGGAAATTCAATAAAGGGGACTAGGCAACTTCATCGGGGTAATAAACAGGCTCGCTGGCAGTGAAGCAATGTATCAAGATATCTGTAAGGATGTCATACATAAAACATACTATGCTCTGGTAATTAGCTTTCTCGAAACTAGATCTACACCTCAGGTTCGTTGCAGGTCTCCCTGATCAAAAGAATGAATTATACTTCATTTTGATGCAAGCCAATACCCACAGGACTTGTTGAATTTCCTAAGATTTGTTTTGGACCGCCTTGGGCAGACCCGATTTCAGTGTCAAGGAAGGGAGAGTTACCGTGGACTGCAACTGAGCTTAGAAATCTTTCTGGGTTTGAAAGCTTGCCAGATTTCATTTCAGAACCTCAAGGTTCTCTCTGTATATTCTTTCTTAACCAATTTCTCAGAAGCAAACTGTTGACTCCATTTACCCATACAGGCACTCAGTTTATTGTTCTTCTCATCCCATAGGGAGACGATATCCCTAGTTGGAGCCAATGTTGAAGACACCTTCTTATAAATAAGGGAGATATTATATTTAAGCCCATAAATCTAGTTTCAGGAGTTTCTCTTGTTTTGCAACATTTCCCACTGTCCTTAGTGTCCCGACGTGTGAAGTGGCGATAGCTGTTTTAAAAGTTTACCCAGGTTAGTGTCAAGAGTAAGTCACTTTAAACCTGAGTTAAGCATTGTCGGGGTTTCATGACTCGACGATCTCTCTTCCAAAAAACAATACCTTCGTAGCTTTGAGTCGCGAAGTCACAATATTCATTAATTAAGCATGGATTAATTAAGAACTTAAGTCAGATCACGAATATTTAACTAAGTCGCATCATCGCGATTTTGGGTTTTGGGGGCTCAAAGGCTAGGAGTGAAATCTTCTGATACGGTGAATGTCGAAAAAGGGGGATTAAAGACTAAAGCACACTTAATTAAAGGAGTTAATCTAGATTAATTGATGCATTAAGCAACCATTAATGCACATCGTCTACGGAGTAAGTTTAAATGTTTTTTGCGTTGATTCGTGTTACGACTCGTCAAACAATTATGGCATTTATTTGAACTACGACGAGGTGACAGGTAGTAGGATCTCTCTTTTACTTCTAAATATTTCCTTTAAGTGATTTGACCATTTTGTTCGCAAGGACACTAGGGGTTTAAATGACTAAGATAAAGATTTTTTCCTTCATTTTTTTAGTCCTCATTTCTATTTACGCGCAGAGCCATTTTACCAGGTTAACTACTGTTTGTGATTTTTAAATCTGTTCGACAGGTGGTCCAATTGTAGGTTTCACTCTCATGGCTCCATGGAAAATTCCCAAGCCAGCTGCCGAGAGTTCAGGTCAGGGTTCAGACATTGTTTCCGATACCTCGTCCTGAAGTATTAATTCTATCAATACATGGGCATACGTTTCCAACATCCTGCAATCCAAGTCAATAAATTGTTCGGATGATTCTAGTGACAACAAGAAGGACGATTTATCAACCAAATACAAAATCGTCGCTCAAGCAGAGATGCACAAAATAGCGGCGAGGCCCCAATTTCTTCCCTATTTTGATATGATCAGGTGGGCGCTGGACCATGTGGACATCTCGACCAAGATGATTATCAGCGAACATAAGGTGATGATTGGTACCTTCTAACCAAAACATTTGTGGGCAATGTATAAGCTGTCACCCACGCCAAACCTTACTCACAACGTCGAATTCCTAGAAGGCTTCAAGAAGAAGGAGTGTGAGCAGTATGCAAAAAGTTTATTCGATCTAATCAAAGATTGGGTCTCACACCCCGCGAAATTCAGGGATGACTCCAATGGGATCTATTCAATCTCTTCCTTGGAGCCACAGTTCAAGTACATAGCCATGATGACCTAGAGGTTGTATGGGAAGAAAGACACTACCCATTTCTTCCTCCCATGGGTGCTACTCATTCATACAGTCACTGAGGGTTTCTCTTTCGACTGGGCCAAACTATTGTCTGACAGTCTGACCAGTCAAATTATTGAATATCGAGCACAGAGGGAGAGTAATAAAGAAACTTCATTGTTTATGTTTGCTTACATCATGTATGCCATCTTCTTCATGATACCCTTCCCACTGATGAACTGGACCTGGGATCCATCTAATGCAAAGCCTATCCATGTCTACCACTCAAAGCTTTGGGAGGATAAGGCCAAAGAGTTCATCTACGTGATCTTAAACTAGGTAATGGTTCCACTGCATGTCACCATTTTTTGCTAGCCACCTCCCAGGATGTCAGATAGCGTCGCGACTAGCCTAAGCAGCATGGCCGATTAGTATCTAGAGGCAGAATTTTCATATATCAGGGTTTTTGGCACCTCTGTCCCTCCATATGCCCTCCCGCTATTCCTGCCAGATAAGCTATTGTGCTGTGAGATCACCAGATAGACTGTGATCGGTGGAATAAGCAAAGAGCTCAAAGGAGTATAAAAAAAGGTATGGCTTCCCTTCCCTATTCGTATTGGTGCATATTCCTTGTTAGATTTTGGCCATGCCAAAGCCAAGGCTATAGATTTAGAAGAAATGAAGCTGGTGGATATCGAGTTCAAGAAGCACGAACCTAGTAAGGTTGTGAGCAATCACCTGGTGATTTGTGGCCTGAAGAGGTATGAACAGGAGGATTCTCCACATGATGAAGTATTCCAGGGCACAAGGTACTTCGCTGAAGTCCTAATTCAGATTCAAGCCTTACCACGCGGAGACATGGCCAATTTTTTGAAATTCCAAGAGGACCGACAGAGTTTTCTCCCCCAGATTTTATAGGGTGAAGCCCCAGAGCTTCCAGTTACAAAGAAGACAGGAGCCAAAGGTACAAAGGACTTGAGTCCTAGCAGGGAGAAGGACCAAGGGAAAACCAAAAAGGCTGGAACCTCAGAGCAAGGAGCCGAAGTCCCCTAGAAGCAGGAAAGAAACCTCGAAAAGGGAAAGCAGGCCCAAGGCCAGGAAGAGATACCTTCACAGGTATCGGGTGACTCACTTTCCCTCACGTCAAACAAGCCGGTTACAGAGGTCACCCCAAAACAAACATCCAAGGAAATCGATAGTCCGATTGCTATTGTCACACCCTTGCAGTTCATAAAGGAGAATCTTGACGCGAGATGGATTTTCAAAGAAGAACTGACACCTATTTCTGTAGAGGAGATGCTTCCTAATGAATTTTTCTTTGACAAAAAAATAAAGGCCGTGGAGAGGCAAGGATTATATCAAAAAGAGGGCATAATGGCTAAAAAATTTAAAATCATGACAGATGGGAAGTCCGCGAAAGAGGGAGAATTTGTGGAGGAGATAGCCAGGACACTAGGGGCTTATTCTATAGCCAATCAGTACTCAGTTGGGACTTTGACGACCCAGTTGAAATGAAAGAACCTTCTGATCAGTAAATTGGAAGCTAAGGTGGTTACAGCCGAAGCAAATGTCAGGGACGAAGTGAGTGGGAGCCTTGAGGAAGCCCAAATAACTGACTTGCATGAAATCAAGAAGCTCAGGTCCAACCTTGATCAGGTGCGCCAGTCGGCGCAAACTAGCCAAACAAAGGTAAGCCAGCAGGGGCAACAAATTATAGAGTTGCAGTCGAAATTGGAGGTGGTCGAGAACTAGGTTGTAGACATAAAAGTGTTTAGATCGCAGGCCACTGAAATCCGACATAAGCTATTTATGGCTCAACAAAATTTACTGGTAAAGGTAGGAACCATTCAAAACCATTTCTGGATGATAGATCAAATATTAGAAAATATTTTACAAGAGAAAGATAAGCCGTGGCAGCACGGGTTGCTTTCCAAGATGTTGTTATAGTTACGGTGAAGATAGAGATGGTCAACACCTTAAAATTATCCATCATAGAACAAACCAAAGGTAATATCTTGCTGAAGGTTTGGGAGCAGAATATATTAGAAAGCAAGGGGAGAGCAAATGAAGTAAATAATTTTTGTGAGGAAATGTTCTCTTTGATAAGTAAAAGTTTGCTAGACCTTGATAAGGAAAGTAGTGTTGGGACACTGGGAAAAATCAATATAGCTAAACATTTGTTGGACATCAAAGAAAACATGGAGAAGCAACAAGTGGAGATATCCCAGATTGGCCAGGTTGATATGGCCCAAGTGGACAAATGGCTAGTACAACCAAGTTTACAATTATGCTCAATCATCACAGAGGACTGAAAAGTGGGAAAAAGTTTTCCATAGCTGGCGAAGAGTTGTTACACTTTTGAAGCAAGCGACCAAGTAGAGCCTTCCAGGTTGATAGCCCAGTTGGTGGAGAGGTGCGTCATTTGCACCGAGCAGGTGAAGGGGTAGGTTTCTGGTGCCAAATAATGATAGATGTCTTCCTATTCTATTTCTAGAACCCGAAGGGCAGGGAAAGGAAGGTGCTTCGCCCTTACTAGGGAAGGCAAACAAGAGGAAATGAAACACTCCAATTTCCATTTGTAACTGACAATTTTCCAGAACGATCGGAGTTCCAGAGGTTCAGAAGTTTGTTTAAATAGAAGAAATATTGTAATAGAAAAGGCTTTTTTTTTGGGCCATGAATAGGTTGTAATAGAGAAAGTTCTCTCAAGCCAAGATTAATACAAAGTGGATTGAAGACTCCTTATTTCGTCAAGATTGAGTTATGTGTTTTTTTTTCTCTGTATATTCATGCTTCATGTCATTTTACATATATGTCTTTGATGAATGTTCTAGCTGTAATTTAGTATAATTTCTACTGCGGTGATCAAGTTCTATGGTATCTATGTTATTTACAATTTTTCCTTTGTATCAGATACTTGTGGGTACAAGACCTGTGAATGATTGACATATCTACTTTATATTCTTTCATCAAGGTACTCCTGTCTTTTTCTTCCTCTACCACAATGTGGGATTCCTCTAAAATTGATGCCCCACATTTGTTGACAGCTCTATGTTTCACACTTGGTTTCAATATTTTAAAACTCAGTTACGGAAGACTGCCTTCGTTTTCGTTAAACCCTCTGACTGGCTTCATTGAAATTTCCCTGTACAATCTAAATATTGAGACAAGCACTTTAAAGAATTCACCTCCTTCAAGGTTTATGTTCTCCCCATGACTGTACCCATCATAAGACAACCCAATATCGAACTCGGTCTAGCGAATCAAACCAACATTGCTTTAAATATTTTCCATACCATACTCAATACCTCCACCACTCGGACAGAGCTCGAATGTTCATGGGCCGCTATCGAGCGAGATATCAACATGCAAGAATATTTGGAAGCTAGAAAAAGACAACT
>ML782911.1:631095-648220 GCA_009831015.1 Picea engelmannii | reverse complement strand
AGTTGTCTCTTCCCCTTCCTTTTCTTTCACTCTTTTTAGATGCTTAGACTTTACACTTTATATCCTTAAGTGTAGACTCAGGAACAACAAACTTAATGAAGCTATGTGTACAACACCTATCCTGGCGACACCCGACTTCACAAAAAAATTCATTTTGGAGTGTGATGCCTCAAGCCATGGCATTGGTGCAGTTTTAATGTAAGAAAGAAGGCCTCTTTCCTTTAAAAGCAACAAACTTAAAGGAAACAAGTTACTCAAACCCATTTATGAAAAATAAATGTCGACAATACTACATGAAGTTAAGAAATGGTGCCCTTACCTAATATGAAGGAACTTCAAAGTAAAAACAAATCATGATAGCTTGAAGTACTTCTTGGAGAAACAATTATCTTTAGAAGAGAAACACAAATGGGTTACAAAGATTCTATGTTATAAGTTTGAAATTATATATAAAAAAGGAAAACACAATGTTGTGGCAGATGCCATTTCAAGGAAAAAAGAAGAAACAAAAGGTTAGCTACATGCTATTTCTATGTTGCAATATGATTGGGTGGAATAAGCAAGGATAGAATTGAAGTAATATCAATAGGTATGCAAGATTATTCTACAACTAAAAGAGGACCCCAACTCATTATGTATTTTTTTTTTTTATGGAAGAATGATTTTCTATGGTATCATGATTGCATATATTTATGTAAGAATTACCAACTCAAACATAAATTCCTTATGGAATTGCACACTTTTCTTATAGGAGGACATTCAATTTTCTTGAAAACATACCATAGGGTCAAGAAGGATTTTTTTTTGGGAAGGTCTTAAAAATAATGTTCGAAATTTTTTGTTTGGATGTATGGTTTTCCAACAGAATAAGGGAGAGACAATCAATATGCCATGTATCCTACAACCATTAACTATATTGAGTCAACGTTGGGAAGAAGTTTCATTGGATTTTATTACAGGATTACCAAAATATGAAGGAAAGACAATCATCATGGTAGTAGTGGATCGATCAACAGAGTATGCCAATTTTTTCTCTCTTTCTCATCCTTTTACAGAAATGTTGGCATAGGGGCAAACCCAGGGTTCAAATCTTCAACAACACACCAACAAAACCCTAACTACCAGCCCTTTCGGTAACACCTGCGAAACATGCGAAGTCTCACCTGAGGTAGAGGCAGGGGGGTTACAGGACTCAGGTGTCTATAACCAAGATGGGACACATATCTGTGATTATAATACTTCAGAGAGTACTTAAAAGATACCATGCATTAGCTTATCAAGTTTATTCACATCGTATAACAAACCCTAAGATTGTATCGGAACAGTAATAATGACAAAATACACATCGCACTTAGCATCATAAGTTATATATAACACATATAACATAAATAAATCTCTAAGCATTGATAGATCTATCTATCATACATAGATATCCATGCACTAAGAATATTCACAACATAAACATCATAACACAAAACAAACCATCAACACATGATATACATGGTTCACCCCGGTGTGGGGCTACGTCCACCAACGGATTCTTATTTATTAGGCTTCAATCTCTTACATTCATCTTCTCCTATGCACCAAGCCAATAAGCCAAGATTCACACTGGACAAGTGATTTGCGCACTAAGCACCAGATCCACCTTCCCAAAATCAGGTCAAGGCATGGAGCGAACTCCTCTATCAAGCACAAAGCCATACATACATGTTCTGTTGCATAAAGAAACTCATAACTACTTGCCTCTTACACTTATCCAATTACATCCCCCTCACTAAGCTACTTCTACCTTACAATATTTTCTTATTTATACTTTTACATTCGCTTAAAAAAAGGTCTAATCATGGGTAAACCCATGGGTCAACATCCCCTAAACCCTAATACAAAAACCCTAATGAACCCCTTGCTGGGTCCACAAAACAAGTGAGATCTCATGATCTTAGCTCTGCTTGGGCGCTCCATCTTCGACCAACCTGTCAAAGTCCAAAAAGTGGTCAAACCTAACCAATGTTTCCTCAAAAATTGGTTGAGGGCCGACAAGCCCCCAACACTCACCCATGACTCATCCCGAGTCACTCATATCTGGGCAGTGCTACTTTGAAGGGCTCGAGCTGCCTTGAGTTGTTGCTTCACCTGAGCCTCTTGCTCAGTGAACTCTTGGATAATATACACTGTAACGGGCCCTTCTAGGCGATGTTCCAATGTCACAACCACTTGGTACAATTGCGAACCTTGTCCTTCAATTTCTTCAAACACCGCGTAGGCTTCCTCCTGCACCAATTGTAGTCTCTGTGTGACTTTCATTACTCTGCCTTAGATGGTAGTAATCTGTTGTTGGCCAAAACACTATTCTTTTGATCTCTTTATTCTCTCGACTACCATGAGTGACTTCATCTGTGCTTGAACTGTCATTTCTTGCTGCTGCGCCTCCTCTAGCTACGCTTCCAACTTCCTAAGCTCTGGATATTCTGTGAGGCATTCGTAGGTATGCACGCTTCTGTCACTTAGTTGATTACATTATGAGGCGAGGGATTTGATCTTTTCGACTGCGCTCCTAATGGCTTCCTCCCTCTGGTTGCACACTTCCTATAGAGTTCTTGATACTGCTTGGATTTCCAAATCTGCTACCCTTTCTTGAAGCTGCTGGATGGCCTTAGCGAGCTTCATTACTTGAACCTTGACTACTTCATGTTCCTCCTGTGCCAGCCTAGCACAGAGCGAAGTTCTCTGCTCACCACTTCTTTGACCACAGTCTCCTCTGTGAGAAAATAGTCCTTTTCTCTCTATATCTTTGCTTTTTCCTCCTCGAGCATCGCCTGAAACTCATCCTTCTCATTTTAATACATGGTTACACAGTACCGCACAATTAGTAGTTTCTCTAAGATATATTCTTTCTCTTTCTTCGGGGATTCTGTAGCCCTTTCCTTTTCTTCTTGAACTTTCTTTAGCTTAGCCTCTATTGCATCTGCAAGTCTTTGAGGTTGGGCTGGTTCATCCCCCAACTTTGCAGTCTTCGACGAGGAAGGTGCATTAGGTACTGCACGACTCAATTGAATGGCTCACTAAATTTCCTTTATTTCCCTCTCAACTCTTACACACAGCTCTTCTTGCTTCCAGCCTTTGTTGCATTTGCAAGTCTTTGAGGTTGGGTTGGTTCATCCCCCAACTCTGCAGTCTCCGACAAGGAAGGCGCAGTAGGTACTGCGTGGCTCAATTGAATGGCTCACTGAATTTCCTTTAGTTCCCTCTCAACTCTTACACACAACTCTTCTTGATTCACACCATATCTCTGTAATAGGTCTTCAGATGCATCCTCCATTGCTCCACAGACTAGACCAATGTCATCCTCCATGAGTGTGGCCTCCATTTGAGGCTTGCTGGCGTAGGTCTTGTTTCTTGCTGAAGGTTTCTATGGAGAAACCTTCCTCTTATTTGATGTTTTTGTCTCGGTAGGGGGATCCTTCGGCGATGTAACTTCACCTTCTTCTTTTTTTTCTCCTTCTTCCCCTCCTCTTTCTTGATTTAATTTGTCTCCTCCTCCTCCTATGGGTGAGCCAGGTCCACTTTCTTCTGAGGCTCTCTTCTCCTCATAATTTTGTACATATTGGACTTCCTCCTTTTTCTTTTTCTTCTTCGCACTTTTCCATCCTAAATGCTAAAACTGGGTGACCAAGGGGCTTCCTATGATGTCATGGTGAAAGAGTTCTGCATCATTGATCGATACAAGGAAATCTTCTAACCACTCCTTCATGATACGTTCCATGTCTTCATCGATCAGCTTGTAATAGTACTATAACCCTTCCTTGCTCTCATCCTTGCACGCAGTGATATAAATAAAATGTGGATCTGCGTGGATCTTATCTAGTGGTTGGTACTGGTGCAAGGTGCATGGTGTCATGCGTGGGAATGACTCTATGGAAACCTTCAATTGCTGATAGTAGGCATGGAACACTACGTTCGACTTCCATTGCTTCAACATATAATTTTTATACCATAAGGTGGAGAACCTCGCGGCCAACGACTCTGACGTTTCAATCTCCAGGAAGGTAGCTCCTTCCATCATTTTCCAAGAGAAAAATGCAATCAACACAAGCAACTAGCTGAAATGGAACTCGTATCCATGATACTACACTTTGCAATAGTCTTTCTCCAGCTCGTTGATGAGGTATCTCACCCAATTCATCTGCATCCCCTCCATCCATTTCCCTGCAAGGTCCACCATGAACCTGGTGAACTGTGTGGGGTGGTTCTTTCTGACGAGCTTGCCAATGATGAGTTGGAAAGCTAGGCGCACTACACCATTCTGGATAGAGGCTAACTTGTAGCCTATCTTTCCCTTCTCAACTTCTCCATATGCCTCCTTAATGTGTTCTGTTAGGGAGCAGTCCGAGGTCTTCCCTGGGTAGAACTGCTGAGGGTCAGGTCCCTATGCTTAGTCCTGTGATCTGGTGGATCAGCACTAGATCCACAGTAATTCACTTATCGAGCCACAGGTATCGTCCATGATAGCACAACAACCAGAGTTTAACACAAGTGTTAACTTCCTGATGTCGGATGAAATGGGGGATCTTCATGATGTTTAGTATCATGGATTGTTCCAACTCCTTTATCCAAGGCCGAGAGACTATGCGAGGCTTCTTCCCAGTGGTCTTCATCAAGTATCTATGAGGCACGAGCATGGCGTAGTTCTTCCTATCTCCAAGGTTAAAGTCATTTTTCTTCAGATATGGGATCTGTCCCAACTGGCTTCCAACTATGCATATCCCCTTCAGGATGTACATGGTGATCAAAGTGTACTCGAAGTCTCATTGAATAATGTCATGGTTAACCACACTAACCAAAGGCATGATATAATCCGATAAGACTGACGGGATCTGCTTTGCATTAGCCAGATCGTCGCGATGCTTACTTCGCTTCTCAGTAGCGGGGTTGACACGGCCTGAACGACATTCATTCAAGGGGGAATCTTGCAGTCCCCTAGTTGACAATGCCTGTATTGCTTTAGACATCACTTTATTAGCCATAAACATTTTCATAACCTCTTCGACGAACTTCTATAGCTTAGTGCGCTCGGTCGACATTCTCACTGTTAACAAATAGGTCGGGGTAGGTGAACGAATGGTGGGTTAAACAAACAGACAATGATTTCTGATAGCACAACTTGAAACACACAATCACTTCTCTGATAGCTTAGATAATTATGGGTATCAAAAAGTGGTCCTGGTGCAACGCCTGATGAGTTAAATAAGCGAGCGTCGTAACATATTCCTCCAATGGAAAGGAATTCCTCCATCAATGAGAATCCATCCATTATGGTGCTGTATCAACATCCAACTATGATCTATCCATCCATAAATGCATTTCCTAGTCGTTTGGAGCATCATTCTAAATAGTCGGGGTGCCTCCAACGGTCATATAGCTTCTCCATAGCGAAGTCCCATTCTGCAAGGTTCTGCTATTCCGGCGAGGTTCAGATACTGCAAGCCTGCCTCCTGCGAAGTCTTTTCTGTAACTTCCCATATCTTTTCCAACTTGGATTTCTTCTTACTGAGCTTCCTTACCTTCTTCCCTGTGATTGGATCCTCTCTAATTGTTTATGGATTTCTCTTTCCATTCTTATTCTTATCTTCCCTTAGCGTAGTAGCTTCGTGTTGTTGATGTGCTTTCAAAGGGTTCAAAGGTAATACCTCTTTTCTTATTACTTCCTGGATGGATTTAGTTTCTTCTTGCATTGATAGGTCCTTCAAGCCTTCTTGTGTTCTTTCAACCTTGATAGCTAATTCTCTTTCCTTTTGCTGCTTCAACTCAACTTCTCATTCTTCTATCAGTCGATCTATTTTTTTAGCTATAAAATCCCTTAGTTCTTTTTGTTTTTATGTATCTTCTTCCTCTACTTTCCTTTTGATTTGATCTTTCTCAATCCAAGTCTTTCCTAACAAAAGAGGGAACGGGGCGCTGTTCTCAACCAACTTAATGACTTCAAATTCCTCTTTAGTCGATGTTCCATGGATGATAATAGATACATTAGTAACTCTTCCACACAGGGTTATCATATTTCCTTTAAACAAGCCTATCCTTCCCAATAAAGGTACCATAGTGGGATTTCCAAGAATTTCCCAAGTGATTTTTGTCATAATATTCACTTGTGTTTCCTCATCCAAGACACAGTCTATGTCGAAGTCTCCTATTCTTATACTTATGCGCTATTTGTCTTTCATGATCTCTAATAAACTGGCATCTGTTTGATCATTCATCACTTCTTTTAATTGTACTAATGTAGTCTGAAATTTATCTGATCCTTTCTCTTTCTGATATTCTAATATGCTCTTATTTTCTTGACTCATGTTCATTTGTTCAACTTTAGCAATCATCCTTGGGAAATCCTCAACCTTATGACCAACAATTTTACAACAAATACAAATAGGAACTATACCAGGGATTTCCTTAGCAATATGTCCCGGTCTTCTGCAGTTATAACATAATTTCAATCCTCTCTTTCTCTAAAGCGTTCTCCAACTTTTCCTGTACTGCATACTAGGGTCACAGTGCTGGACGCACTGTGACCTGCAATCTGCAAAAAATCTTTCTAGGTTTCGGCATCCATTCATTAGTCCAAAAATTATTTCTATGCATAGGAATAACATATATTTTCTCATTTATATTAGCCTTACTTAGATCAACTCTTTCTTGCTGCTTCTCCCTAGCTTTTAGACTAGGACATAATCTATTAAACATACTTAAATTCATGCTTTAGAAATAAAAATTTCCACTTATCTTACTCTTATCAAAGTACAAAGATTTCCCTTTTTCAAGATCGTACCTCTTTTCTTCAGATCGGGTTTCTTTCTTAGCACAGAGCTTCACAAGTCAAGTAGAATACTGCGCACTACAACAACAGATCTATGCACACATATTCTCTTTTCTTTACTTCAGTTCCCAACAATCATAGTTTCAGGTCCCGACAACGGAACCATTTGTTGGAGCAGGGGCAGACCTAGGGTTGAACGATTCAACAATGCACCAAAAAAACCCTAACTACCGACCCTTTTGGCAACACCTATGAAGCAGGCGAAGTCTCACCTGAGGTAGAGGCAGAGGGGGTTACAAGAATCAGGTGTCTATAACCAAGATGGGAAACAAATATGTGATTATAATACTTCGTAGAGTACTTAAAATATACCATGCATTAACTTATCAACTTTATTCACATCGCAGAACAAACCCTAAGATTATATCGATGCAATAATAATGATAAAATACACATCACACTTAGCATCATAAGTTATATCTAACACATCTAACATAAATAAATCTCTAACCATTCATAGATCTATCTATCATACATAGCTATCCATGCACTAAGAAAATTCATAGCATAAACATCATAGCACAAAGAAAACCATCAACACATGATATACGTGGTTCACCCCAGTGTGGGGCTACGCCCACCAACAACTTCTTCTTATTTATTAGGCTTCAATATCTTACATTCGTCTGCTCCTATGCACCAAGCCACAGAGGAAAGCTTCGAACCGAACAGGTGATCTGCACACTAAGCACCAAGTCTACCTTCCCAAAATTAGGTCAAGGCATAGAGACAAATCCTCTATCAAACATAGATCCTTACATACATGTTCTATTGCAGAAATCAACTCAGAACTACTTGCATCTTGCACTTAGCCAATTACACCCCCCTCACTAAGCTTCTTCTACCTTACAATATTTTCTTATTTATACTTTTACATTCGCTTACAAAAAGGCCTAATCATGGGTAAACCCATGGGCCGAAATCCCATAAACCCTAATAAAAAAACCCTAATGAACCCCTTGCTGGGTCCACAAAACAAGTGAGATCCCACGATCTCAGCTCTGCCTAGGCGCTCCATCTTCAACCAGCCTGTTGAAGTCCAAAAAGTGGTCAAGCCTGACCAATGTTTCCTCAAAACTTGGTCAAGGGCCAACAAGCAAGTACAATAGCCACAACATTGATGGAAATAGTTCAATAGCTACATGGAGTTCCAAATATTAGTGTAAGTGACAAAGATCCAATTTTGACTGGAAATTGTTGGAATGAATTATTTTCTTGTTTAGGTACTCAATTAGCTCATAGCTCATCCTACCATCCTCAATCCGATGGGATAATTAATATTGTGAATAAATGTCTAGAAGGATATCTTAATTGATTTGCATTTGATAAATAGACACAATGGGTCAAGTAGTTTCCCTTGGCAGAATGGTGGTACAACACATCCTTCCATACTTCATAAAAAATGTCTCCAATTTTGGCACTTTATGGATATCATCCTTCATCCATCACAACACCCTTGAAAGGGATTGAAAAGGTTCAAGTAGTGGAGGACTTGTTGGCACAGGGGAATACCCAAGGTTCAATGCTACAACAACGCACCAAAAAAACCCTAACTACTGGCCCTTTCGACAACACTTGTGAAGCAGATAAAATCTCACCCGAGGTAGAGACAGGGGTGGTTGCAGGACTCAAGTGTCTACAAACTTAGCTGGGACACAGATCTATGATTATATTACTTAACAAAGAACTTAGCATCAACATTTCATGCATATAGAACTGAGCATCGCATCATTCACTCAGATATGATGTATTTAAGTACTTTATCAAAACAATCAAGTCATATCTAGTAGATCAAGCACTAAGCACTCTCATATAGCTCAGATATAACATTATTACATATCATTAGCACAAAGCATAAGCATATTTATATATCTCTATCAAATCACTTAGCAAAAAGAAGTTATAAACACATCAAAACAAGCACAAAGTGGAACAACATAGTGTTTACATGGTTCACCCCCACCCTGGGGCTACGTCCACCAACTCTTCTTATTTATTGTCTTCAAGTAATCGATTACAAGCATAGAGCCTCAAAAACCCTACTTCATCTAGGACAAGAGACTTGCGCAGCTCGCTAGATCCTCCTTCCCCGGTAGATCTAAGAACACAACCTTCTATAGCCTCTTACAATGAATTGCAATCATCTCTGCAAGTCTCACACAGTATGCACTGAGCTCTTACAATCCTTCAATCAAATAGATCCTAGCACTTCTCCATTCGTCCCTCTCTATATTTCCTAGACATCTATATATATATATATTAAAAAATAGGCCTAAACATGGGTAAACCCATGGGCTGACATCCCATGCCCATTACATAATCCCAAAAACCCAAAAAAGACCCAAAAAAGGGCCCAAGATCCACGATCTCTGCTTCGTCTTGCGCTCCTTCTTCGACAGATTGTCGAATTCCAAAATAGGTCAACATGACCAAGAATCTCCCAAAACTTGGTCAAGGCCCAACATGCCCCCAATACTCACCTGTGCCTGATCCCAAGTCACTCTGGTCTGACTAGTTCTACCTCAAATGCCTCGAGCTTGGCTCGATCTGCTTCGACTTATTGCTGTGACACAACCTCTTTCTCGACGAACTCCTGGATCACTACGTCGTTCATTGGCCCTTCTAGGCATTGTTCTGCTGTGGTGATAACCTATTCTAGCTCTGCTCCTCATCTTTCAACCTCAGTGAATAGTTTGCACGCCTCATCTTGTACTGGTTGGAGTCGTTGAGTTAATTCCATAAATTAGCTTTGAATCATATGGATATACTGCTGGGCAGTGCATTTCTCTTGAGACCACTTCATTCTTTCTATGGTCGACAGGGCCCTCAACTGTGCTTGTAGTGTTTCTGTGTGCTGCTTTGCTTCCTGGAGCTGCGAATCCAGTGCTTGTAACTCTGGATTCTCGGTGAGGTTCTCATATGTTTGGACGCTACGGTTACTCAACTACTTAGTCTAACAAGAGATTTTAGTCTGTCAAATGCACTGCGGGCAGTTGCTTCTCTTAGGTCCCTTACGTCTTGTGGGGTTTTGGGCACAATGCGTAGTTCCAAATCTGTGATGTGTTGTTGTAGCTGCTGGATCACTTCTTCAAGTTGCACCACCTGCTGTGGAACCCTCTCTTCGGTATTTACTTCTACAACTGTCCCAGAGTGAAGTGCTCTATTGACCATTTCCTTTACTTTGAGTTTCTCTGCGAGCAACTATTCCTTCCTTTTCTATAGCTGTGATTTTTCTTCATCCCACTTCGCTTGGAGAGCAAGATTTTCCCATTCTGTAGTAATGTGTTGCTCTAGAAGGACTCCCTATACTTGTGCTAAAGCCTGGGTGGCTTGCGCTATTTCTTCCTGTGCCCGTCGAAGGTGAGCTTTGACTGTATCAACGATTCAGTGGAGTTTAGTTGGCTCATCTCCCAGTTCTGGTGTTCCTAGTGGTAGATGCGTAATGGAAACTGAGTGGTTAGACTATAGTGCCTGTTGCACCCCTTGAAGTTCAACCTCAATTCGATTGTACATATCCTCCTGCTTAGCCTCTTGCTTCTCTACTATCTCCAGCGAAGCATCATTTAGGGATACTACGATGAAATTGAAGTCATCTGGGGTGAGGATAGTCTACAATTTGGTCATGGTTTCTTTCAATTTCTTCCGAGAGGAAGGCTTCGGGGGGGAAGGCTTCCTTTTCTTAGAGGGGTCCTCCTTCTATCTAGGCGGTGTTACTTTGCCTTTCCTCTGTTCAGCCTCTGTGCCATCTATATCTTTGCCATCACCCCCTTGCACTGGTGACATGGAAGCAATTTTCACCGAGGCACTGCTTAAATCTTGTACTTCATCAGTCTTCTTTGTATTGCTAGGTCTATGTGTATCCTATATAGCTTCTGGGCTGTCAATGTCAGATATCTCCGTAAAGTCTGCTAGAATAAGGAGGTCAATGGACCATTCCTTAGTAATCTCCTCTAATTCCTCCTCCGTTATCTTGTAGTATGACTGCAACTGTTTCTTATGTTCATCAACACACGCTGCAATATAAATAAAATTCCGATCAATGCTAAATTTCATCAAAGGTCGGAACCTATGTAAAGTATTTGGGGTCATACGAGGCTCGGACTAGATGGATGTCTTCAACTGATTTTAGAATGTATGGAACATGAAATTTGACTGCCATTGCTTATTCATGTCACTGGAATACCACAGTGTATTGAACTTTGCAGCTAGAGGTTCAAAGGGCTTGATGTTTGGGAAGGTCGCACCTTCCGACATCTCCTAGGAAATGAAATCAATTAGGATCAATAGCCAGATGAAATGAAATTTGTACCCTTGATCCTCATCTTCTCTACAGTCAAGTTCTAATTAGTTCTCCAAGTACTTCACCCAATTCATTTTTAGGCCCTCTGTGCACTTCCCTGCGAGGTCGACTACAAAACCAATCACTTGGGTGGGTTGGTTCTTGCGAACTAACTTTCCTGCAATCAATTGAAAGGCGAGGCACACTGTGCCGCTCTGGATAGAATCTACCTTGTAGCCTTGCATGCCCTTCTTGACATTGCCGTAGGTGTCCTTTATCCTTTGAGCTAGAGCACGATCCATGGTTTTTCCGGGATAGAAATCCCGTGGGTCAGGGCCTTGCATACTCAGCCCTGTGATCTGATTGATCAACGTCAGATCAACTGTTATACGACGATTTAACCACAAGTATTCTCCATGGTAACAAGACAACAATAACTTGACACATGCATTCACCTCTTGATGTCTTCTGAAGTGAGGAATATTCATGACGTTGAGCAGTGTGGACTACGTGAGGTTCATAGTCCATGAATGGGGAATTATCTTTGAATTCTTTCCCTTTGTTCTGGTAAAGTACTTATGTGGGGCGAGCATGTTATAGACCTTCCTGTCGCCGATGTTGAAGTCTCTAAACTTCAATGCTGCAATATTTTCTTGGTCTGTGAGAACTGCGTGTATCCCTTTCGGGAGGTACGCAGTGATCAAGTCATACTCAAAGTCTTTGGGCACATTGTCTCGATTTATTACGCCGCTGAGAGGTGGTAGATAGGCGGGTAATATGATCAGAATCAATTTAGAATTCGCAAGATCATCCCTGTGCTTGGTTCACTTTTCATTTGCTGACTGGGATGGTCCAGCTCGAGTAGTGGATGGAGAGGCCGAAATTCCTCTCATCGATGATGATTTTACACTTGTAGACAATCCTCTCTCCTACATGACTCTTTCAGTCATCAAGTCGAGGAGTACTTCTATCACCGATTCTTCGACTATGTTGAGCTCGTCAAACATATGCACTTAGGATTAATTAGATCGGTGTCAAATTAACTTAGACACTCCAGTAGAATAAATATCAAGAGTGCAATGATCACTGTATACAATTCACTTAGTGTGCGGGCTCAAACTCTTGGTTAGCAAAAGTGTTCTCGATGCATGGCGCAATGGGATAAATAGGTAACTCAGAAACGGTTCTCTTGTAACAGGTATGAAGCCTCATTAACTCTTGTTCTATCCATTATGGTGCAATCCAATGGTCTGGTGTTGAGATGTCTCACCATAAATGTCTTCCTACCCGTTCAGAGTGCTGGTTGAATGGTGATAATGTCCCCAATGGCTATATTTCTTCACCATGGCAAAGTGCCATGTGTCGCTATTCTGATATCCTGGTGAAGCTCCAATTTTGCAAATTTTCTTTCTGCAAAGTTCCCTCTGGAACCTTATGTAACTTTTCAATATGAGCCCTCTTCTTACTTAGCTTCCTAGCCTTCTTTCCAGTGAGCTTCGTCTCGGTATTTATTTTTCCATTATGATTCTTATCTTCTTTTGACATAGTCACTGCCCGCTGTTGAGATTCTTTCCTAGGATTTAGGGGTAATACCTCTCCTCTATCTGGGGTAGGTACTTCAGTCTTCTATGAGTCTTCTAATGTTCTTGCAGCTTCGACATCTGGGCCTCTAGTGTTAAATAGCTTCTATTTGTTCTCCTGTTCTTCAATCAAGTGTGCGATCCTTCTAGTCACGAAATATTTTAACCCTTATTTCGTTTGCTCCAAAACTTCTTCTTCTTCCTTTCGTCTAGCTTGATCTCTATTAATCCAAGGTTTTCCTATTAACATGGTAAATGGGGCACTATCATCAATAAATTTAATAATCTCAAAATCTTTTTCTGTCGAAGTTTCATTGGAATTCATAGATATCTGAGTGAGATTTCCACACAGGTTTACCAATTTTCCTATGAATAACCCTATTCCTCCTAATGAGGGAGTCATAGCAGGCCTCCCTATATCTTCCCAAGTTCTCTCTGTCATGATATTCACCTGTGCTTCCTCATCTAGAACACAGTCAATGTCGAAGTCTCCTATTCTTACTTCGATGCATTCTTTTTCCTTAAAGATATATGATAATCTAACATGTCAGTGGTCATTCATGGTTTCTTTTATCTGTAGAAATGATTTCTCTGATTCTTTCTAGGGTTATGCCATAGTTTCTGGATCTGCCTTCGGGTTTTCTTGATTTAGATTCATTCTTTCAAGCTTAGAAATCATTCTAGGGCAATCCAATACTTCATGATCCATAACTCTGTAACAAACACAACTAGGTCTTCTCCTAGGGCATTCCTTAGCAATATGTCCCAGTATTATACAACTATAACAGATGGTTAATCCTCTCTTTCTTTTAAATGATCCCCAACTTCTTCTATACTGCACGCTAGGATCATATGAGCTAACCTGCAACAAATTATTTCTAGGGTCCTGCATCCATTTGTTAGTCCAAACATTCTTTCTATGCATAGGTATAACATATCTTTCACTATTCTTATCATATCTACTCATATCAAACCTTCTTTCATCTATTAGTTCCCTAGTTTTCAAGCTAGGACATAATCTATCAAACATACCTAGATCCATACTCCAGAAACAAAAAAATTCACTTATCTTACTTTTATAGACCACAAATCTTTCAGATCTAGAAATTTTCTACTATTCTTACCTTTATCAGAGCACATAGCATATAGATCTTACCTATTTTCTTCAGATCGGACTTATTTTCCCTAGCATAGATCTTGTCAGACTAAGTAGAGTACTAAGCACCAGAGAAATAGATCTAAACACAAATATTTCACAATTTTAGGTCGGAGTTTTGCACAAATCTTCTTCTTTCTCAGTTCCCAACAATCATAGTTACAGTCCTGGCAATAGAACCATTTTTTGGCATAGGGGTAGACCCAGGGTTCAACACTACAACAAAATACCAACAAAATCCTAACTACCGACCCTTTCGGCAACACCTGCGAAGCAGATGAAGTCTCACCCGAGGTAGAGGCAGAGGTGGTTGCAGGACTCAAGTGTCTGTAACCTTAGCTGGGACACATATCTGTGATTATATTACTTAACAGAGCACTTAGCATCAACAGTTCATCAAAATTCAACTAATAACTACTATGCAGATAGAACATAGCATCACATCATTCACTCAGATATGATGTATTTAAGTTCTTTATCAAAACAGGCAGGTCATATCGAGCAGATCAAGCACTAAGCACTCTCGTATAGATCAGATCTAAAATTCTTACACATCATTAGCACAAAGCATAAGTAGATTTATCTATCTATATCAAAGCACTTAACAAAAAGAAGTTATAAACACATAAAAAAAACACAAAGCGGAACAACACAATGTTTACGTGGTTCACCCCCACTCTGTGGCTACATCCACTAACTCTTCTTCTTTATTGTCTTCAAGTAATCAGTTACAAGCACAAAGCCTCAAAAACCCCACTTCGTCTAGGATAGGAGACCTATGCATCTCGCTAGATCCTCCTTCCCTGGTAGATCTAAGCACACAACCTTCTATAGCCTCTTACAATGACTTGCACTTAGCTCTGCAAGTCTCACAGAGTATGCACAAAGCTCTTACAATCCTTCAATCACATAGATCCGAGCACTTATCCATTTGTCCCTCTCTATATTTCCTAGACATCTATATATATATTACAAAATAGGCCTAAACATGGGTAAACCCATGGGCCGACATCCCATGCCCGTTACATAATCCCAAAACCCCAAAAGGGACCCAAAAAAGGGCTCGAGATCCATGATATCCACTTCATCTTGCACTCCTTCTTCGACAGGCTGTCGAAGTCCAAAATAGGTCAACATGACCAAGAATCTCCCAAAACTTTTTCAAGGGCCAACAAGACCACATATGGAACCAACAAGAGGTTCTCAAACTATTGAATGACAACCTAGTTATGGCACACAATAGGATGAAACAACAAGCAGATCAAAATCACAATGAAAGGGAATTTGAAGTGGAGGAGTGGGAATTTTTGAGGCTACAATCATACAAACATATGTCCCTCAAGCAAAAAAAAAGGACAATAAATTAGAACCCAAATATTATTGCCCCTATAAGCTTTTGTAAAGGATTAGAAGTATGCCTTATAAATTGGAATTTCCTCCATCTTCACGTGTACATCCAATATTCCATGTTTCTTACTTAAAGAAGGTAATTGAAAACAAGATCCTAGTCCAAACAATTTTACCAGATATTGATGAAGAAGGGAAAGTCATACTATAACTAGAAACAATCCTCGAAACAAGGATTAAGTAGTTGAGAAATTGAGTAATTAGTGAGTACCTCGTCAAAAGGAAAATCCTACCAATGGAAGAGGCGACATGGGAAGATGATTTCTTCATAAAAAAACATCCATGGTTCATCAAATGTTGAGGAAAACACTTGTTTGAAGGGGAGGGGCATGCTAATCCATATACAAAGGCTTAGGTTATATATAAAACCCCTTATTAATCCCTAGATATTGAATTATTACATTTCTAGTGTTATATTGGTATGTCAGATATAACCTTTCATTGATCCCTTTCATTATAGTTGTATCCTTTGTCTCGTTTATAGATGACAAGGAGACCTACTGTTAGGATCATCTTTTCTCATCTCATATTGTAGTATGAATTGGATATATTGTAAAAGGAGGTTTTCACCTTGAAGTGGACTGTATTCATTTAAGTTTTTTTTTATTTTTAAGGCATTGGATCATAACACAAATGAAGACCCAGAAAAGGAGTCGAGGAAAGAGCTCGGGAAAGAGAAACCAAGTTCCAGTGGAATTACCCCTTTTCATTCTTTATTTAGAATAGAAGTAAAAGTGGATATCAAGCCATGCCAAGGTGAGATCGATGCAATAAATTTGAATAATTGGTTGTAATAGTTATATGTTTATTTAAGTGTCCACCATATAGAGGAAGATTGTAAGATTTTGTTTTCTAGATTGAAATTGGAGGGCCATGCATCAATTTAGTGGGAAAGTCACATGGAAACACTTAGAATGGAGGGTGATCCACTATTAACTATGTGGAAGGATTTCAAAATCCTTATCAAGTTCCAGTTCTACCCTATTGATTATGTGGAGGACCATTGGATTTATTGACATTACTTCAGGAAAAGGTAGGGGCATAGTGTGCAAGAGTGCACCATCGAATTTAGGAATATGGATATCTATCCCAAGAATTGATATGTACTCCTCAAGTATTTGGGGGGTCTACATAGTCATTGGTGAAAGCAAGTGATGCTCCTTAAGCCCAGGAAAACTGGTGAGGCCTATGTGAAAGCATATTATTTGGAAAATATAAGCCACAAAAAGGACAACTAAGTGGTTCCAAACAAAAAGAGCACCAAGATTCTTCCAAAGAGGGAAAGAAGGAGTGGAAAGGGAAAGACAAGAAAACAATATTTAGTGCACATCAGTGCAAGGATCCAAGTAGCCACTGTAATCGTTGAAATATTGATGGTCACACTAAATAAAGGTGTTGGAAAATTCATCTAGAGATGAACCCTAAGAACTTCCAGAAGGATTTCAAGAATAAGAACCTTCTAGCCACAGATTCAAGAAATCAGGTAGAGAAAACTCAGATGTAGATGAGAATATTTCCCGTACTTCAGTGTAGAAGGAGGTGAATCTGAGTAGCCTTCATCACAAGGAAGAGAAGGAGATGAATAAACTCTTTCATATCAATATCCAGGTCAATAAGACCAAGGTAGATGCTTTATTTGATTCTAGTTCCTAGGCCAATATCATAGCATCCGATCTAGTTAGCAAGCTTGGGTTGGAGGTTGATGATCATTCAAGCCCATATTTATTGGGGTGGGTGAACAAGGAAGAAAAAGTCAAGGTCACAAAATAGTGTAAGAACAAATTTGTTGTAACTATAGATTTTATTGATGAAGTGGAGTTAGATGTAGTACC
>ML782911.1:583116-597749 GCA_009831015.1 Picea engelmannii | reverse complement strand
TTTCATAGTTCTGTGCACACTCAGCTGACTGCTCAGAACTCTTGATGACAGGGCATTGATCTTGCTGCTCTGATTCTGAATCTGAATAGGGAAAATTTAGTATATTGGTTCTCTTCCCTGTACTCTGCTCTGTAGGATGCCCTGTGTTCTGTTTTGTGGTCTGCTCAAAGTTTAACTTTCTCTTCAACCTGTGAGGCTTCATTCCAGATATTCTGTCTTCTGAAGGCCCTGGCAAGGTCCTTCTTTTTCTTGAACTGCTTTGAGGAGATTATTGTTTCTTTGAACCCTCCACCTGTTCATTTGCAGTCTGGTTCTGGGTTTCAAAACCTTCCCAGAATAGGAAATGTTACCAGCTTCTTCCCTGTTGTTTCAATTCCTCCAGGACAATCAATTTTATGAGGCCGAAGTGACACAGAGTAGCTTTCATGCTCAAGGGTTGAGCTCTAATATTCTTGCACACCTTAGTCAAACTTTTATGTAGGAAATAAGGAAAATTAAGAGGAGTCTTGCCTGTGAAATGATCCAATAGTTTGAAGTGGTACATCATCAGTTTATCATATCTTCCCTCCGAGGTAATGTACAATTGGATACCTTTGAACAATTCCTGCCATTCTTCGTCTAGATAAGAAATTAGCATACCCTTTTTCCATGCTTTGTGCCTGTACCCCTCTTTCAAATAAACTCTGAAATCCAAATTTTTGGGAGCAATGGTTTTAAACCAGCTCTGACCGGTTCTTGGTAAAATTTTAGCTGTGGCAATGACAACCTCATCCACTCTAATTTCCATAGACCCGACGCGAGCTTTATTGCCATCGAAAGTCTTGGCAAAGGCTTCTGCTGTAGCCTGGTGGCAACCAACCTGCAACTTTTCAATGAACTCAATACACCCTGCATTCAAAAAATGCTTTTGGACTTCAGGATGTGATTGTAAAAAGGATAGGTTATCCAGCTCTCTCTTGAGTAGAGCACCACTGCGTTTTCTCACCATTCTGTATTCGAAAATCCCGACAATTTGTAACCCCTGCAACTGCCAGTCGAGCCGAGGTTCTGCGCTGTTGAAAGCAGCGCGGGCTTCGGCTTTGTTTTGAAACAAATGAAAACTTCCACAGACTTCTGGAAATGATTTGTGATATAAAAACCACTGTTTGATTTGATATTGTTAGGCCGGCGGTACCTCCTCTGTACCTGCATCACCGAACTCAAACTTGCCATCCTAGATGCCATGAGTATTGAGCGTGAGTTTCTGGGTCAGATTCGAATTACAATCATATTCTGACATGCATAATTGAATTTCTATCATTACCCACTCTCATCAAAGCATGCCTTGGATTTTCCTGACGTGGGATGATCATATCATCATTACCTTCATTCGTGGATATCACGCACATGATTCCCGCTCTCTTCAACAACGACCCGTGAAAAACACCTCTGTCAGCTGTTCATACTTGTCACTTTCGCCAACGCGTGACCTCTTGGAAAACCCCTATTAGCTGTGGAAAGTATGCACTTTCAACAACGCACCACTTTATGAAAAGCACTCCTTAGCTGCGGAAAGTATTCACTTTCAACAGTGCACGACCGTGTAAAAACCGCTCCTTAGCTGTGGAAAGTATACACTTTCAATAGCGAGCCACCCGCAGAACTGATTGTTGGACGTTTTGAAATTCACCACTTTCAACAGCGCAAAGACTTATGAAAAATTCTCCTTAGCTGCTGAAAGTCGCCACTTTCCACAATGCACACTCAACTGTTGGACACACGTTAGCTGTGGAAAGTGAAAAATGAAAATTTTGAAAAGAAGACTTTATGGGTCAAATTATTTTCTAAGACAAAACCAAAACCGGAGCTTAGAAACTATAGAAACTTCAAAAAATGACTTGAGGTTACAACCTATCACTTAAAAAAAAACAAATAAATCCACCATTTTATTTGAGGAGTTAACACTGGCTCCTATTGGGATGAACACCTCCCTGTGAGGTTTCAAGAACCATAGAATCAATGCCTTTCCTGGACAAGAACCTAAGAACTAAACTATCTTCTAGTGTTTCCATTAGGCATGGAGTTATTCAAAAATAAAAACTAAGATTACTATTACAATGTCTAGGCTTTACAGCCTTAGACGAAATAAAGTTTTAAAAATCGCCCGTTTACCGGGCCACTGAACACTTCTTCACCCTCCAGATTCTGCAGAATGAAAGTGTTATTGTTTTGAACCTGAGTAATCATAAAAGGGCCTGTCCACAAGGAATCGAATTTTCCATGCTTTCCCTTCTCCTGTTGAAGAGCATCCCACTTTAGAACCTAGTCACCGATCTGAAAACTGTCCACCTTCGCCTTTCTGTCAAATGTCTTTTTGATCTGCATCTGATGAGCTTCTGATCTGTCCACTAACTGTTCACGAGCTTGCTGCAGTTCCACCAAATCCAGCATCCTTCTTACCATGTCATTTTGCTCAGTCTTCTCTTCCTGAAAGAACTTAGCCACAGGCAAAATTAATTGAACAGGAAAAATTGCATCAGTCCCATAAACCAACTTGAATGGGGAAGTTCCAATGGATTTTTTAATAGTCACTCTGTCTGCCCACAGAGCAAATTTCAGTTTGGAATCCCAATTCTTCTTATTTTCCTCTAACAGTTTTCTTATGATTTTGATCAAGCTCTTATTTGACGATTCAGCCAAGCCATTACCTTGAGGATAGTAGGGAGTCGAGTGTACAAGCTGGATTCCCATCGATTCACACATGTCTACCAATGCTTCTACTTTAAACACTGCTGCATTATCTGCCACCAACCTCTTGGGACAGCCAAATCTGCTCAAAATGTTTTCATAGAGAAACTTCATGACTACCTGGTGTGTAGCATTCCGGGTGGGGATCGCCTCTATCCACTTCGTGAAATAATCGGTGGCTACTAGAATCCACTTGTGCTGACCACTGGATGAAGGATTTATCTCACCGATAAAATCTAAACCCCACTGCTGGAAACGACCATTTACCACAATAGGCCTCAGGGGTAAAGACTTCAGCTGTTGCTTACCGGTAAATATTTGGCATTTGTCACAAGATTTGATGAATACACACACATCTATGAAGAGGAAAGGCCAATAGTATCCAGCCCTCAGGATCTTATGGGCAGTAGTCTTCCAGTAATGATGGCCGCCACAAATGGCTGAATGAAACTGATGTGTCACCTCGACAACCTCTTCTTTATCTAAACACCTGAGAAGAAAGCCAGTAGGGTCTCTCCAATATAACAGATTATTATAAATGTAGAATTTGATAGCTCTGAGCTTGAGGGCTCGAGATTGAGTCAAACTGAGTTCAGAAGGAACTTCAAGATTTTGCAGAAAATGTATAATGCCAAAATACCATTCACAGGAAGATAAGTGCTCTGACACTTGCTGACTGTCATGCTGCCCTTCTGCTACCAACTCTGTCTGAGAATTTTCTGAAATTTCTGCTATGAAATGAATATCCAGCAACTTATGATTTTCCTCCGTTAAAAGCTTGGCAAGGCCCTGGCCTTTGACCAGTTTGATAGGCTTTACTTCAATGTTGAAATCAATCATCTTTGCAATCCATCTCGCCCTCTTTCCGTCAATATCCAGCTGAGTCAAAACATCTTTTACAGAAGAAGAAGGAACATATGCGATGACCTTTGAATGAAGGATATAAATTCTGAATGATTTTAAAGATTTTATGAGAGCATAATCTTGTTTCTCGATAGGTTCATACCTTAGTTCAACATCTCTGAGTTTCTTGTTGAAGAATGCCACGGGATGATCAAAATTTTCCTCGTCTTTCTGAAGCAGGACTGCTGCCACTGTGTCATAGGAGGCAAAGGAAAAGACATAGAAAGTCTTACTGTAATCTGGGCTGATCAGAGTCGGAGACTCGATGATCGCTTGCTTGATATCCTGAAAAGAGTTTCTCACGCTATCTGTCCATTTTATCTCAGCCCCCTTTTTCAGCATGCAAGTTATGTGTTTGACTAATTCAACAAAATTTGGCACAAACCTTCTGTCGAAATTTATCTTACCAAGCAGTGACTAAATGTCCTTCTTTGACCTTGGTAACGACAACTTTTGAATTGCCTCCACTCATTCTGGATCAATCATTACACCTTCGGCTGAGACGATGTGACCCAAGAGCTTACCCTTTCTTAGAGCAAACTGGGATTTCTTGGGATTCAATGAGATCCCGAACTATCTGCATTTTAAGAATACTCTTTTCAGATGTTTCAGATGCTCTTCATGGCTGCTGGAATATACTGTAATTTCATCAAGGTATATGAGGATGAACTTGTATTTTTCTCCTGCAAATTCTATATCCATGGCCCTTTGGAATGTGGCCCTGACATTCATTAATCCAAAGGGCATCTTGGAGTACATAAAGGTACCCCAAGGAGTGGTGAATGCAGTCTTCTCCTGATCGTCAGGGTGAACAGAAATCTGATTGTACCCGGAAAAGCCATCAAGAAAAGACATGACCTTTGCCCCTGAAATCCTCTGTAACAAGTGTTCCATCTTAGGAAGAGGATAGTTGTCCTTCTTAGAGAATTTGTTCAAGTTTCTGAAATCTACACATAATCTGACCTCACCATTCTTCTTCCTTACGATCACCATATTGGCAATCCATTTGGAATATCTCAAGGGAACTATGATCTTGGCATCTAGGAGTTTTTTAATTTCTCTCTCGATCACTGGCAGCAGAAGAGGACTGATAGGCCTGAGTTTTTTCTTGAAAGGAATAGTGTCTTTTTCAAGAGGTATCTTATGCTGAATAATATCAGGATCATAAGTCTTTAAATCACTATATTTCCAAGAAAACACATCGGAAAAATCCTTCAAAACACTACAGTATTTTGACTTCTCATCAACAGTCAATTCAGAAGACAAATTAATAAACTTGGGATGGCTTTTACCTCCTATATTATTCTCTTGAACAACTGGATCTTTCTCCTTTTTGTCTGGCTGGTAAGGGACATCATTCTGATCAAACAACCTTTCCAGGGGTACCAAACCTCGAGGTATATAATTGTTTGGTAACTGAATAATGTCATGCTGGCCCATCTTCTTCTTTAGGTCAGGTTCCTGTTATTCTTCTTGATTAAGATTCTGCTGATCAATGTGCAAATCAGAAAACTCATCTACCACTTGGAGAAATTTGTTGAGTTCATCATCATCTTCAAAGACTTTCCAATATTTGACATTATCAGGTAAGGAGGGTCGATATTTTACTTGAATCTCATAGCTGAGCTTAGGGGGCATGGGAGGAATGAATGTGCTGGCTGAAATAGCAAGAGAATCAACGAGCTGATTCATATCCCTTGGTATGTATGAAATTTCAAAAACAGAAAAAGAATCACGCAGCTTCCATACCTCGTCTCTGTAAGATTTTAATCTGACATGCTTAGCTTGAAAGGTGTTGTTTACCTGTTGTACGATGAGGTCTACATCTCCCAATACTTTCAAACCTTTTATCCCCATCTCTTTGGCTGAATTTAATCCCAGCAGCAGAGCCTCATACTCTGCTATGTTGTTAGTGGTTCTGAAGTCGAGCTTGAAAGACAAATATATGGTCTCCTTTGAAGGAGAGATCAAGACTACTCCAGCACCTACTGAGTCTTTAGTGTTGGCCCCATTGAATTACATAGTCCAGACTTCAATGTTTTCACTTTCAGCCCGCAGTTCAATAGGCTTCACTAGCTGCATAGGAGTCGATTGACCATCATCAATCTGAAGGATGCATGAACCAAAATCCGTATCCACAGCATAGATAGGATGATTTACGGAATTCTTTCCATCGCTGATAATATAAGCAAGATGGTTTTCCCTGTACAGTCTTTTCATTTCCCCTCCAAACACTGGAATCGTAGCATAGGACATATCCATCTGCAATGTTCCTCCTAATATTTCCCCCCATGAACGAGACAAAAGCAACCCAAACTTAGGTGGAATATCAACAACTACTACGTCCATAACCATACTCCTCATTGGTAATTGAGCAAGGTTAATGACCATGTCTTTGATGAGGCCGAGACATATGACCTTTCTAGAATCGAAGGAGAAAAGATCTTGATATGGTTTGGTGACTTCGAGACAAAGTTCATCCATCACAGACTTTGGCATAAGGTTATGTGATGCCCCAGAATCAAGCAAACAATTGTGAAGGATTTTGTCATGGACATTTAGTGATATGTAAAATGGTGGACAAGAATCGTCACGGTCTTCTATCATGGGTCCTATGGTCACCTTAGGCTTATCATCTTGTAGGTTCACAAAATCATCAGATGGAGAAATATTAGGCTCAAGAGACTTTAAGATGGCTGCTTTAAATACTTCATTCTTCATGAGTTCAGTTAAAGGCATCGATATCTTAACCTTTTGAATTTCTGATTCAAAATTGAAAGAAAGAGATGATCTGTCTGAAACCTTTACCTCATTAGAAGGAGCCTTGAGACTGACTTGTTCCTTTACTGGGGGCTGAATTTGTTTCTTCAGTTGCTTTGCTGGAAGGGGGGTCTGTTTTTCAAGAGCTGGAGGCTGCTTGGCAGCAACCTCTTTACTCTTCACAGGAGAAGAATCTTCCTTGTCCTCCACAGGGGCAACAATGGGTGCTTTTGGGACAACATTCTTCTTGGACCTTAAGTTGTAACCTTTCTAATCATCTGTCAAGTAGACCGTTCCTTCAACACCTGCCTCTTGAATTTGCTGATCCATCAGGGCTTCTTCATAGTCTACCTGTGTCAAAAATGAAGAATCATTTTCATCACCGAAACAGTTTATCTCATCAGCATCTTCAATTTCATTGTGAGGGGGCTGTTGGTCTTCATATAACAATGCATTTTGAAAAGGTGGTCTGACCCTCTGATCATCAACTGGATTTCTATCTCTTTGAAGAATCTGAACTTGTGGATTATTCCTTCTGTAAGGAAAGGCATTTGGATTTCTAGGGGCAAAAGCATTTGGCTCTTTTGCCCTTGCTGGTTGCTGATTCTGAACCTTCAACTTTGACATTTCAGACGTTAGACTGTCTAACATCTTCGCCATATTTTCCATTTTACTGCTAGAATAAGGAGAGGATTCAACATAAGACTTCTTCCTCTCGGCCCTTCCTTTAAGCTTCTAAGATGCTGTAATGTTAGACTCAACCTCGAGTGTGGCATCTTGCATTAAAGCAAGCATGACTGATCGTCTTTCTCTAAGGATAAGACAAAATTCTGCATCAAAGGTAGCAGAGAATGTGATCTTTGCTGATGCATCGCTTGGTTTAATCTCTGCAGGGATCTTACCAAACATTTTATTAAATATCTTGATGAAGTCCGAGACCGACTCTCCATCATTCCTCTTCAAATTTCCAAACTCAGAAATGTAGTATAACAGATCTCTTCTTTCTCCCCAATTCTTCAAGAATACTTCATCTAATTGTTCAATTCCAGTGATTGAATTTGCTGGTAGCTCTTTGAACCACTTTCGGGCTTGGCCATCCAAACTCTGAACAAAAACTCTAGTCCACACATCTTCTTCTGAAATATTTATGTTTTCTGCATAAGCATAAAATGCTTCAATGTGTTCTTCAGCAGTATACTCCCCTTCTCCTGTAAACTTTGGCATATATTTATGATATTCACCTGTTGGCATGGCAGACAGGGGATTTGGCAAGACAAGTGGGGCATATCTGTTTGCCAAGATCTGTTCCATTCTGGTCAAAGGAGCAGCCATGACAATCTTGGTGATTGATACAGACGAGGAACTTGCAGGAGATGATGGAGGAGATGAGGAACACGTAGGAGATGAGGGAGGAGATGAATTTCCTGAGTTAGAATAGAATGGATGTCTTACTTCACCCTGAGCAGAAGCTTTAGAAGTAGGTGGAAAGTAATAGGATTTATAAAATTGACTGAGCAACAAAGCTAGATTTTCTTCTCCTTTAGAGGACAGATCATGGATAATTTCTTCAAGGACGGGCAGATTAGTGTATGTGTGTAAAACACCTTTTGAAGCTTTAATAGGTGGTGAATCAAAATAAGATGACGAGGAATTTTCTTTCTGTTGAGAGGATTCAGTATTCAGTTCTTTTGGATGGGATGATATGTCAATCTCAAGGACATAATTAGTAATTTTAGAAGAAAAAGAAGGTTCTTCTACCTTAGAATCTTGAGATGAATTTTTTATTTCCTGGGAATTTTGAGTTTCAGCATGGGATTCAACCAAAAAATTTTCAGATATGGAAGGATGAGTATCAGTTGGAATACCTGAATCAATTGCACTTGCAGATCCAGAAGCCTATCTTTGCAAAGCTTTTCCCTTGCTGATGATCTTCTCTGGATCAGGAACTGATGTTGTCAATGGGCCTTCTGGGTTTGCCCTGGTGTGAGCTCTTTTGGGAGCCACTTCGTTTCAATGGAGTCGCCATATAGAAAATGTACAACCTGATAGTGTCTACTTCTTGTCTATCATCAAGAAATAGATCTATGTCGTCTCCTAGAGAAGCTGAGCTTCGATCTCCTCTCCCCGGCAACGACGCCAATTTGTTATCACTCCAGGAAACTCTCCTAGGCTGTAAGTCGGAGATGCCTGGTAACTTACTCTTTTTGGAAATATTTTCTTAGTATTTGATGTGGTTTTTGGATCAAGATGAATACCTAGGGACTGGACTGTGTGTTCAAGACTGTCTAGAAATATAAAATCTCACAAGGCCTTCTAATAATGCAGTCAGACAAGGTTTGATTAAATGGAGAAGGAAAACAACTATTTAACCATATTATACTCATATAAACAAGCACAATGGGTTTAATAACCAAGGAAATAACTTATGATTATCAACTAAATCAATCAACTAGTGAGATGACAGTCACAAGCAGATTAAATGAGCATCAATAAAGAACTTTCACTCATAAGATATCAGAGAACATAGGAGAAAAATCTGACAACACAACTGAAGGAAGCTTGCAATTTTTTATATAATAAGAATAGGTCTTTTGATTACAATAGCAGCATGGTAGAACCCAAAATCGAACCCTTGGTTCGTCTCAAAAATAAGTATTTATAGTCTTACAAACAGTTTTTACAGATCCTAAAAACATGGATCTTTATTTAATAAAGATAACTCAATTCTATCTAAACAACTTGAAATTAAAGTCTTTAACAACTAAACTAGAAAGTCGAACTGTCTTCAATCTCCAAAATTGCCAGCTGCATCCTTCAGCTCCTGATCTCTGCA
This sequence comes from Picea engelmannii, assembly GCA_009831015.1. NCBI lineage: Eukaryota > Viridiplantae > Streptophyta > Pinopsida > Pinales > Pinaceae > Picea > Picea engelmannii. The sequence goes on along the minus strand of ML782911.1, from coordinate 588,526 downwards.
ATGTGGTGAAGAATAATAGGACATCTGCCTTTGACAGTTGGATCTCCCAACGTTCATGGTCGATTTTTGAGGAAATGGTTTTTTGCATTTGTTACCAAAATTCACTCGAACCTTTGAGGCTGAACCCTTTGCATGCGATTTGATAGCCCACTGATACACTGGAACAACTTCAAAACCTGTTTGAAATGACCTGTCGTGTCTTTGGTTTCAAAATTTACTTTCCCAGCTTTCAACAGCTAACCCGCGAAAAATTAAATGGTTGCGCTGTTGAAAGTTGGGAAAGTAAATTTTGAAACCAAAGACACGACATGTCATTTCAAATAGGTTTTGAAGTTGTTCCAATGTATTAGTGGGCTATCAAATCGCATGCAAAGGGTTCAGCCTCAAAGGTTCGAGTGAATTTTGGTAACAAATGCAAAAAACCATTTCCTCAAAAATTGACCATGAACGTTGGGAGATCCAACTATCAAAGGCAGATGTCCTGCTATTCTTCACCACATTGCAGAGATCAGGAGCTGAAGGATGCAGCTGGCGATTTTGGAGATTGAAGATAGTTCAAATTTCTAGTTTAGTTGTTAAAGACTTTAATTTCAAGTTGTTTAGATAGAATTGAGTTATCTTTATTAAATACAGATCCATGTTTTTAGGATCTTTAAAAAATGTTTGTAAGACTATAAATACTTATTTTTGAGACGAACCAAGGGTTCGATTATGGGTTCTACCATGCTGCTACTGTAATCAAAAGACCTATTCTTATTATATAAAAAATTGCAAGCTTCCTTCAGTTGTGTTGTCAGATTTTTCTCCTCTGTTCTCTGATATCTTATGAGTGAAAGTTCTTTATTGATGCTCATTTAATCTGCTTGTGACTGTCATCTCACTGGTTGATTGATTTAGTTGATAATCATAAGTTATTTCCTTGGTTATTAAACCCATTGTTCTTGTTTATATGAGTACAATCTAGTTAAATAGCTGTTTTCCTTCTCCATTTAATCAAACCTTGTCTGACTGCATTATTAGAAGGCCTTGTGAGATTTTATATTTCTAGACAGTCTTGAACACACAGTCCAGTCCCTAGATATTCATCTTGATCCAAAAAACACATCAAATATTAAGAAAATATTTCCAAAAAGAGTAAGTTACCAGGCATCTCCGACTTACAGCCTAGGAGAGTTTCCTGGAGTGATAACAGACCTTACCGAACAACTCTTCATTTCACACATTGAGAGAAACTGAGATCATATCTGTTAGATAAGTCAGGGGTTCAGGACTTGACCGGGTTGATCAGAACCTTATTGGGTTGACCTTGAATATATTCCCGAACTCTAGCTAGCCATTTGAGGGGAAGAAATATAGGGTGATTAAGTGAACTCTTGACCGACCCCCCACCAAATAAGTAAATTGAGGGAGAACCTTACCTTCACTATGTGTGCTCATCACCCTCTCGCTACGGGAAAGGGATAACCTTCCCTTCGTTATTCATTGTGTGTATGTGTGAGGGGTAGGTATCAGGGAGTCGTCGAATAATGCTTTGGATCCTGTCATGGTACACAGTGTCTTATAAGTGGAAATTTTGTTTCCTTGACAATATTTAATTATAAAGAGGAAAAACCTTTCCCCAGTACATGAGATGGACCACACTGTGGCAAGAGAGGGGCCAAAAAGTTCCAGAGTTCACCAATACCTTCCATACCTTTCGTACCAAGCTAGGTATCAAATACTCGGAGTGACATCTGGTTCTGAAATACCGTGGGGCTCTACACAGATACAACCAAACTAAAATGGATTTTCTAGACATCTCATCATTGGGTGCTTCTTATCAATATGCTGTTTAAATCGAGCAGAAATTTATGCACCAGAAAAAATGGGAGTTCAGGTATACAAATACATAACAACCAAAGTATGATAAAGACGACCTAAACAAACAACCTCTTGAAAACCAGTCCAATCCATATGAAAAGAAGGGTCACAGAAAGACGAAGAAGGACCCCAGAAAATGTTGTGATTTCCACAAAATCCCCTGGCACAACATCGATGAATGTCGCTCAAAACATTCATTGGTGGCTGAGATCAAAGACAAGGAACTGAACCCCGATTCATAATCTTATTCAGAAAATACTGATAGAAGATAGATCATCGACACAAATCCCATTGCTATTTTCGCGACCACAACAATTCAACCAGAAGAACCAACAGATCCTAAAGAGGGGGAGCACATTTTTCATTCATATATGTGGGTGAAGGGGACCCCACTGTATTTTATTATTGATAGTGGAATCTAGAAGAACCTCATCTCAGCAGAGGTCATCAAACAATTGGAATTGTCGACAACACCACACCCGCATCCATACAACATCGGGTGGCTTCGCCAGGGACGAGATCTTCGTGTCAGTCAACAATATCAATTGTCATACAAAATCCAACCCTTCAAGGATGAGGTATTATGTGATGTTTCCCCATTGGATTTCTGTGATGTTCTCTTGGAACAACTGTATATGTGGAAGCACCATGCTGTTTATGAGTCTTGACCCCATAGTATCATTGTTACTTTGGGGGGTCATCTCTAGATAATACCAGAAGTAGTTCCAACTATTGTCCCACCTAAATAGTTCCGCAAGATAGTATCTCATACTACAAAATTTAGCTTCTTCACAATCTGTTCAAAAGGTGCATAGAAGGACACTGCAACCACTGCAGCCTTGGTACAAGCACCTTCTATCCAACATGATCCGATCGACAAGATTGCAACAAAGCACAATGATTCTTTCTACACACAGTCATATCATGTAACCAGAATGGTTAAAAATTTCTAACCCTTCCAGCCGCAGGTTCGTGACAACCTTCAACAAGCTAAGCAACACAACTTCTCCAGCAAGGCAAGCAAATCACCAAGATTTAGATTCAACAAACACTCCCCCCTCTTCCCTAGGAACTCAATGTAATGGAGACCATTTCTTCCTAAGGAGAGAGGATTGATCCAAGTGGATATTGGTGGCCACCCACCTATTCCACGGGCTTGAAAAACAATTTTCCATCTTGGCAGTTTTTCGGGTTCCAAACTTTCAGGGCCGTTTTGAGGCCCTAAACGACGTTTTTTGGAGATTTAGGGCCCAAGCAATTGCGTTAGGCGCTAGCTTGGGCCAGTAAAAAATCGTTCGTCTTGGTTAGACATTTCCAATGGTGTATTGAGCACCCAAAACATAGATCATATGCAAAAGTTACACCCCCGAGAAGTTGACGTATCAACTACCCCCATCGGGGTCCATGAACCTTTTGGATTTTCATCTTCTGGGGTTAGGGTTTTGGATTCGTTAAAAATGCCTTTGGAGCCTCATTGTAACAATCATCTTCTTGCGAATGTGAGTAGATGTCACATCTCTTCTCAGAGATAAGTTGCCACCATTCTAGCGAGTCTTCCACTCTGTATTTTTACAGTCTTTGTACATTTTTCGCTCATTAATAGAAAATTGTGTATTACTGTATCTCCACATTTATGGTTGCATCTCTGATACATTTCTATTATATTATTGGATATCTGAGTTGTCTTTGTACATTTATTTATTATATCTCCGCTCTCATTTCGTGCCGAAAATAATCCGGATCAAACGAGGTTCAAGATGCCTTGTCAAGTCCGTATACAGGTGCTATCTAATGTGTTGCCACTTGAAGGGGTACCAACATGGGTTACAATAGTGTCCAACAATGTCAGATTAAAAACCTCTTGTATTTCCTACATGTATGCTTCCCCGACCATGGATTTATGTGTTGAACGACATATCACTATAGTTTATAGTTTATAGAACATCTCTCTACCCTGAAGTGTTTTTTACCCACAATCCCTACCCAAGAAAGTGCTTTTATACCACTTGTTACACACTTGGTTATGTTATATTGAGTAGAAATTGGAATATCATAGAAATTACCAACAAAACAACATAATATAGAGAATAGCACACCAAAATGATACCTTTATTAAAACATGAGCATTGTTCACTTGCCTCTTTGAGGGGGAAACTTCCAACATAGCAATTCTCTATTACAATAATTCTCAAGAAAAATACTTCTCATGCCCTCAAATCCTATTTATACTAAACCTATCTACCAAAAGAAAAATCTAGAGGAATATCTTTCTATAAGCGGAAGATTTTATTAGGTCTTCTTACATTTGACTTATTCTCCTTATTACTAGGCCTTATTTATTAATATCAACCTTTATTACATGGAAAATATATTATTCTACCTACATGAGGGGTTAGGGAGGTTAGGTCCCTAACATTTTATAGGATTCATACTTTTTTGTACCAACAAACCCAACAATAGAAAGAAAGGTCTATACCATTCCTTACTTGTACACACTCGACTTTAGGAAGGAATTTCCATGGATTTTGTGAGAGGTTTACAAACAACTAGTAAGGGACATGACTATTTATTTGTGGTAGTTGACAGGTTAAAAAATATGTGCATTCTTATGTATTTTAAAAAGATCATCAAAGGACAGGAAGCAACAAACATGTTTTTTGAACAAGTTTGGGTGCACTTTGGGGTACCAAGGAGCATTATCTCAAATAGGGATACCAAATTTCTTAGTGCCTTTTGGACTACACTTTGGGAGAAGATGAACACGAAGTAGAAGAGATCTACAACATTACATCCACAGAAAAATGTGTAGACATAAGTAGTCAATAATATTTTGGTGTATATTTTGAGGAGTTACAATCAGAAGCATCCAAAGCATCTAAAGAATTGGGATGAAATTACGATCTATATTCAATACTCTTATAATAGATCAATCCAGACTTCTACTAGTAAGTCCCCATTTGGAAATTTCTTTGGGTATTTTCCACCTCTACCCTTGGATGTTATTTATGGAAAAAAAAGAGGAATGAAGGAAGACATCATAGGAGAAGCATTGAGAGAAGAGAAATTTATTGAAATATTACACATATCTATTTGCAAGTACAAGAGACATTGAAGAAGTCATAGGAAAAGTATAAGTCTAGGGCTGATCAAGACATAACTGAGAAGTCATTTAAAGTGGGAGAACGAGTTTGGTTATAACTAAATAAGGAAATAATATAGGGTCAAGGTAAGAATATCAATGATATGTGGTATGTCCCTTTTGAGGTATTGGATGAGGTGGGTGATAATTCCTACAGATTCAGTCTATCCCTATACATGTGCATTTACTTAGTAGTGAATCTTGGTTTAGGAGGAGGAGCAGTTCCTACCTATCCTAGAGGAATTAACATCACATAATCAGGTGGATTTGGTAGAAGACATATTTTTTCAAAAGAATTCCATAACTACAAGACATGGGAAGCATGACCTTTGGTAGATCAGGTTGAAAAGACAACTTCCAGGCAAAGATAAATGGTACTCCAGGGAGAAGGCATAGGGAAAATTTCCTCAC
>ML782911.1:565880-581456 GCA_009831015.1 Picea engelmannii | reverse complement strand
TAAACTAAGAAATGCAATAACAACTAAATTCATGAGCATAGGGACATAGAAACAAAAAGAACCATAAGACCCATGTCACCAATGTTGAGGTTGATCTATTAGTGAAACAAAGCACCAAGAAGAAAGGGGACTATGAGTCCCTTTTTCCTCCAAGGGAGGACTCTTGGACCCCCACTAGCTAGCTCTTCTTACAACCAAGAAAAAATGGAAAATGATGATGAAAGAACTCTTTACAAATCCACTCAATGGGTGAGATGGATTGTCCAATGCAATGGTGGCAATATGCTCTTGACAAGGATGGATTCCTCAAGAGAATAGAGGCAGCATAACATTACTTTGAATTCCTTGAAAAAATGAGGTGCATCCATGGCTTTTTATAACATTCATTTGGGTTATCGTTTAACTACTTTGTAGTGTGAAAAGAGGCCAATTAGGGCATTCCTAGGTCTTTGACCAGCCCACCAGTCGGATCCAGTCCAAATTTGAGGGTCAAATCGGCCTGGGAGCTGAACCATAAGTGGGTGGGAGGTCGATCACTCTCATAAATGCGCCGTTTATCAGGTGCGCGGATTTTTGCGATAACAGTCGCGCATCGTGCGCATGTGCGCTAATTCTGCGTTCTTGTTTCGCGCATGTGCACGCACGCTCAATGTCTGCATAGCGCTCTTCAATTTTTCACTACTTTGTATAGTTTTTGACCTTTTTTGAATTCTATGGTATTAATTCATGTCCATGGATGACTTCATCACTGTTTGACGATGCTGAGTTCTTGTAACCATGTGCGGACAAATTTTCAGTGATAACAGATGCCCCCTGATGGATGAGGTTAGGAGCATACGTATAGCCGAAATCCATCAATGTTTCTTCTACTAAGAATGTTTTTGTAAGAGAGAGAAATAGTGGGATCATCCAGAGAGATCCGTTGGAGGGAAAAAGGAACCGGTAGGACCCGACCTTCTATGAGGTGTGTAAAATAGAAAACTGTGTACAAACGAGGCGGGCATGCCCCATGCTCGTGTCATGTAACTCTAAAAAAAGATGACTGAAGTGTTGGTGTAGACGATTGCAGCACCCTTGGGGGTGGGCATGATAAAGGCAGAAGACAATTTTTCAAATGAACATGCTCTGAATAGTAGGCAGTGATCGCGGTAATAAGTAGCAGCGATTATGTGGGCATTGATAGCCCTGCCAAGTTCAGAGGTCTTCGGCAAATAAAAGAACTAACAACAATAGTCGCAAAGTAAGACCCACCATAACATGAGAAAGTGTTGGAATCAAATGTTATGGGGGTCAACGATAGCAGGGAGCAATGGTGTTTCACCCTGTGCCGTCCGAGATCTCTCATTGAGTGGATAATGAGAATCAAGATACTGTCGCCCTTCTGGAAAACTGTGCTGATGTCGACAAAAAGGGAGACGTGACTCCCAGAAGAAAATGGCTTCGTGAAATCTACTAGGTGAGGTGAGGAAGTGGTAGAGGTGCATGGATGAAGTCAAGATGTGGGAAGACTCAAGATTGCCCTTGGTTGGAGGATGTGTGAGATAAAAAGTGTCCGCAACTGTTCAACGAGGTCGAGTGTCAAGGGGATGACAAGACTAGGGATAAGTTGTGCCAGAGGCGGGACAAGGTGAACAAATTCATAGGGCAGAGGTAAATGACCTGTGGGGTACTCTAAAGATATGGACGATGCCAGCAAGGGTAGATGATAAGTAGTGCTCCAACCAAGGGTGACATGGGTTGCAGTTGGCCAAAAAGAGGGAAGCAGGTCGCCAAAGGTGACGACTAAAAAAAGGGTAATGTAATGACTGGAAATAAAGGTGTTTGTACAATAAATAATGAATAATTGGGGAGAAATGTACAAATACAAAAATGGGTGCCCCAATGTGAGATGGGTTGCCCATGTAGGGAATAATTTGTTCGGAAAACTGATGAAGGGTGGGGGCCCCATTGGTGAGTTTCTGTATGAAGTAGTGAAATGGAGGGAGATTTGTAGATGGGAAAATTGATTGTGGATGAAATGGAGGGTTCATGATACTGTGAAGGTGCAGTAAAAAAATAGAACCGTGAAGAGATAATCTAGGAGTCCGTGTGGGAAATCTAGCAAAATGAGGAGAAGGAGTATGTGGTTGATTCGCGACATGATGAAAGACTATCGGGACTCCCATCCCTAAAGGGTTTTGAAAAAAAACATGAGTGTCAGAAGTGTCAAAAGGTGCTATGAATGGGACAACTTATGTGGGTAAGAATGCTACCGGGTAACAGTACCGAAAATGCAAATGGAGGTGAGGGTACTGCAGAGCCGGGAATGGGGATCCTAGAGGCAAATGTCAGAGGGTGTGACTGGAAATGTAAGTGCGATACAGAGGGAAAGACTACATGCCAGTGCTGAGTATATACCTAAAGGGGTTGTGCCGATGTATGATGATCAAGTACCTGCACACATGAAAACCAAATACCCAACGTGAACAATATATGAAGAGAATCGAAGATATGAGCATGTATTTGATAAGTGTGAAGATGCGCATGCGTACCTGACCAGGGTATGAAAAAAATGGTGCCCCAGGGGTTCAGGATGAAAAGAGGCCTAGGGACTGCTATGATGTAGATGACGAGATGCTGATCCCGTGGCTGAAGATGGATCGAGAAACAGACACCGCGGGCTCCCGGAATGGTGAGTGGAAGTTTGGCAAAAAGGCCTATATATAGCTGTAGGGCCCACATTGCCACCTCATTTGTACCCGCTGCAATAGTGACTAGACGAGCAATTTTCAGAGGAGATTTGGAGATTTGGGGAGGACAAGGCATCTGATTGGTGATTAGCGAGCTTTAGGTTAGTGTTCGGATCATCCTGCATAGAAATAGAATTTCATTTTTTGGGCAGGGGCTATACGGAGGGCCGTACAGAGGGATTTTGTGGGTGTGGGCCCCACGTGTGTGGGTGATCCGAAAGTAGGCATGCACACATGCGCGCCTACCCACTGGATAGACACACATGGGGGCACTGGTGAGGGAATAAAAGGCGTACACTATGTGCGCGCCTGTCGGCTGTACAACTGCGCATTTGTGCGCGGCTATGGCGTGGACAGGCGCGCACTAGTGTGCGCCTGTGTAGGTAACATGCGCGCCTGAGAGATTTCCTATGTAGGTAATAGGCGTGCCTGAGAGCGCGCCTATGAAGCTAACAGGTGCGCATAGATGTACGCCTGTGTAGTGAACAGGCGCGCATGTGTGCGTGCCTGTGGGTTGAAACAACTGTGCCTTAGAGGCAAAGTTGACGGGTGTAAAATCGATCTTTGTGATGTTGTTGATGGTCTCGTGGGCTGATATAAGACTCTTTGTTGTGGCTGCAGGTGGATAGTTTAGACGATGCCAGTGGGTTGGCGAGAGCGAGATTAGTCCCAGCTACGAGACACCGTGGCTATCGAGGAGCTAGGTGTGAGAGCGACTTTGGCAGCCTATGGGTTACTAAAGTTCTTTGAGTGCCCGTTGATACGAGCACAGGAGTATCTCCTGCAGTTCCTAATCCAGATGTGGAGTTCAGAGCTGCACTGCTTCCTTGTGTGAGGAGAGAAGATCCCCTTCATTGCGGTGGAGGATGTGTACTTCTTGACTGGGCTCCCATTTCAGGTTGTTCCCCTACTGGCGGAGCCGGTGATACCGAGGGATATGACCCTAGCGACCGTTGGCCGGAGATACTGTTCAGGTCAGAACCTTATGTCCAGGACAATTGTGAGCATTGGGTCAATAGATGCCCTAGTGCATCGCTGTATAACAACGATGATTGTGAGAGTATATGGGTCACTGGTGACCCAGTGGATCAGTGGGGGCCAACTGATGGTCATGGAGAGAGTACTGGCTGGTGAACATTTCGCCTGGGGGCTGATGCTGCATGCCAGGATGGTAGGGCAGCTGAACCACTTCCAGTCTATGGATATGGGGGAGTTTGCCTTCGATTCTATCTTGGTGGCGTGGTTTCTGGAGAGGGTGCCGATGCTGTGCCCTAGGATTTTATTGGGTGCGCCTGGGGCGCGAGAGTCGCGATTGCGGCAGTGGTCGACCGTTTTGCTTCGCCATGGTGGTGGCGAGGGTGGCCACTTCTTCATTGCAGAGGCGACACAGGTATGGCGGCAGATGCCGCAGGTGATACTATGGTACCCCTATGCCGGGGTTGACTTCTAGGATGATCCAGACATGGTGCTACGTCGAAGGGAGGTTTTTGACCACCGAGGTATGTTGATTTGATGATGTTGATATGTATGTTTTGTGTTTTTTGAGATAGCATGCCTTATGTATATGATATAGATGCAGATACTATATGGTGTTTGTTTGCATGTGCAGATGTGGCATCTCGCGGGAATGAGGTGGAGTTGCAGAGAGCCGTGGAGAGACCGTTGTGGGGAGAGAGATGTCGGCATGAGGACGCCGCGGTGAGACCAGTTGAGCCAGAGAGGGCAGCGAGGAGGCATTGGTTTGATGACCCTGGTGCTGGGCCATCACATGCTCCTCTGGCGGCTGCCAGAGAGGATTTTGAGGACATACACCGTCGTCTGGAGATGGTGTTACAGGAGGTGACTAAGGGCATATGGTCTCGCATCTAGGATGAGGCTTTCCTGGAGCAGTGTGTGGGGGTGCCGCCACCATGGTAGGCCATAGTACGACGAGCAGCAGTGGCTGCTGCATTGACGACCGGACGACTGCCACCAGGGCAGGAGGGGTCGGTAGGGGGGGGACCACCACCTCCTGGGGTAGGAGGTGGTGGGCCTCCACCGCCTGAGGGAGGAGCAGGCGATGGTGCTCTATAGGCACCGTGAGTGGTGCTCTTAGGCATTGATGTATATATATATATTTTTGTATATAGGCTGGTGAGCCCATTTTGTACTGAGGTGCTGCATTGGCCTGCGGATACTTGTATTTTTTGTATGTAAACATTCGGATGGCACTGTGGACCTTTATATATACATGAGTATACATTGTTGATATCTATGTGGTGTTTACATGTTGTTGGTTAATGTTTTGATGATGTCTATTCTATATATATGCTGTGACAGGTTTGTGTTATATGTTTATGTATGTGTAGCTTGATGTGATATATGCCAGTCTAACATAATATTAGCTAGGTTATCTGTAATTTGATTCAATTGTCTTGGAATATGTGTAAATGTAATGGAATCAAAATGTCGAGATAAAAGCCTAACCTGCAGGTATTTGCGAAAGAGGCAAGGATCATGGACACGGTACACATTGTTGAGTTGGAGTACGACTAGTTGAGAGTCGAAGAAGACACTAAGGTGACGGATATGGTGATGCTGGGCATCGTCACGGAGGCCAATGCCGATGGTGTATTCGGCTTGGTTGTTGGTTGCTGAACCCAAACATATGCCGCTCGAATGGAGCATTTCATGTGAGGGGGTGTAGAGAGCCCAAGCAGCCGAAGCGACATTTTGTGTCCAACGACTGGCGCCGTCGGTGTAACCGATGTGGTAAGATGGTGGAGGAAGCATCTGTCAATAGCACAAAGGATAGTTTAGATGTGAGGGAGGAAAAAGATTAAAAACACTATAAAAGAAAATAACCTAAAGTAGAATGACTACATTTAAGCATAAAATTTCTTTAAGTATAACCCGTTGACAGGTTCTTTGAGAGAGAGGGCTTCGGGAAAGGCCAGAATATATGCGACTTTGGTGAGGCAATGTTGAATGATGTATGGGCCATGCCAGAGTGACTCGAATTTTCCATGGCCAAAGGTATCATGAGCGATATCGTAAGCCAGGACGAGGTCGCCTTCGCGAAATGAGCGAAGGTTGACATGGCGACCAAAGGTAGCCTTGGATTGTTTTTTAGCTGCCTCATTGTTCTGTAAGGAAGATCGACGATCTTCATCCAGAGACTCCAAGTTTAGTAAGTGATGCTTCATGGGAGCAGTGTCGGGTAATAGCTCAATTGCGGTGCGTGAGGTGGGAATTTTGCACTCGATGGGAAGAGTGGCCTCAACCCCATGGAATAAATGAAATGGTGTGAAACTAGTAGCTATTTTCACAGCCGTTCGGTAATCCCATAGTGCAGAAAATAACATATGATGCCAATTGGTTTTATGTTTATTAACCATGCGTTGTAACATGGTCTTGAGGACTTTGTTAACTGCTTCGACCTGTCCATTAGACTGAGGATAGTATGGTGAGGAAAACTCGTGAGAGAATCCTAACCGAGATGAGAGTTCGATGAAGATCTTATTCTCGAAGTGTTTCCCATGATCATAAATGAGTTGGAGGGGTACTCCAAAGCGGGATATGATGTGGTTAAAGAAAAAATGCGTTGTAATTTCATCGGTGTTGTTGAAAGTAGGCATGGCTTCTACCCATTTGGTGAAGTAATCCACGGTGACAACGATGTATTTGTGACCATTGCTGGAGGGGGGATTACAAGTCATGAAGTTGATGCCCCATTTACAAAAAGGGCCAGCATTAATGACCAGGTGGAGAAGAGCGGGGGGAGCTCGGGCTTTGTTGGCGTAGAGCTAACATTGCTCGCATTGTTTCACGGCATGAATGCAATCATGAAACAAGGTAGGCCAAAAGTAACCGTCTCGGATAATCTTTTGAGCAGTGGATATGCCTGAAAGATGGCCCCCACATGCGCTGCTGTGGTAGTCATTTAAGACTCTATTGGCCACGTCAATAGTCAGGCATCGACGAAGAATGGTGTCGACGCCCCGCTGGTATAGGATGTCTTCGATGAGGAGGTAGCGGGGGGCCTGGTGGCGAATACGACGATGATCATCTCGTGAAAGGTGGTTACCAAAATTTTGAGTGCAGAGATAGATGAGGAGGTCACCGTACCAAGGATCATCCGAAGTGATGTAAAAGAGATGTTCATCGGTGTTGACGGGGGTACTAGTGGTGTTAGAGGGGAGGGCCGTGACAAGTTCCGTGAGAACAAGGGCCTTCTTACTCTTAGGTGTTGAGAACTTGAGGTCGTACTCCTAAAGGATAATGATCCATCGAGCAAATTTTATGTTAACTTGCCGACGGCTGAGTAGGTACTGCATAGGGTTGGAGTCTGCGATGACCTTTGTTGTGTGAAGCAGAATGTAGTGGCACAGTTTCTGGACTGCGAGGATGACTGGAAGAGCAAGTTTCTCTTCGTGTTTATACTTCAAGGGTGGCCCTCAGAGGTTTTTACTAATGTAATAAATGACATGCTCATGATTGTCATCACCGAGATGGACGATAATGCCATCTACTGATACAGCTAATGCTGATACATAGAGGATATAGTCGCGATTATAGTCAGGTGCACTAATTAAAGGTGCATTTGAAAGTGTTGTTTTAAGATCGTCAAATGACTATTGGGTGTGGTCGTCCCAGTGAAAAGGGATGTCATGATGTAGTCAGTGAAGGAAACTGTGTGCACGTATGGCGTAGTCTGGGACAAAGCATCTAAGAAAGTTAGCTTTGCCCTGTAGGCTCTGAAGTTGGTGTAAATTCCAGGGAGGTGGAATTTTAATGATAGCTTGAACTTTGGGGGGGGCTACGGTAATACCGCTTTGGGAAACAATAAAACTGAGGAGACACCCTGCGGTGACACAGAACACACACTTGAGAGGATTTAAGTGGCTATTGGACTGACGACATCGTTGAAATATGATTCGTAAATCATCGAGATGCTGGGTGCATTTCTTGGATCGAGCAGTGAGGTTGTCCAAGTAGGCGATGATGATATTTGCCAGATCATGAAAGATGTATGTCATAGCCCACTGGAAAGTTGCACCGACATTCTTTAAGCTGAAAGGAATGACATGATATGCAAAAGTACCCCACAGGGTAGTGAATGCAGTTTTATACTGATCGGCTGGGTGGATTTGAATTTGATTATAGCCAGAGAATCCATCCATAAAGGAGAGTGCCTCGTGGTCAGTGCAGTCGTCGATAATTTGATCGATGAAAGGTGTTGGAAAGTTGTCTTTGGGACATGCGTGATTGAGATCGTGAAAGTAGGTGCAAACACGGATAGTGCCCTATTTTTTGTTAACGGGTATAGGGTTGGAAACCCATGAGGTATAGGTGATGGGGTAAATGAACCTGATAGCACATAATTCGTCAATTTCAGCTTTGATGGCCACGGCTTTGGATGGTTGTAGCGGTCATTGTTTTTGGAAAACTGGTGTAATGTCAGGCCAGGTGTCGATGCGATGTTCGACAATAGAGGGATCGAGGCCAGGCATTTCTGTCTATGACCATGAAAAAATATCCCTATATTCTTGGATGAGGGTTTTATATGCGGTGATTTCTTGAGGAGTGCAAGCAACTCCAATGGTGATTTCTTCGACGATGCCATTTTTAATGGAAATGTTGATTTTAATGGTGGGGGAAATGCTGGCCATGTTTCCTTCTTCAAAAGAATCTGGGGCAGGAATGGGGTTTTTGAACTAGTCGATAGGCCCTGATGGGATAAAATCCCTGGGTTCGACCGCGTAAATGGGGTTTTGGTTAGGAGGCATGGAGGCTTCCTGTGGAGAGAAGAGTGCGCGATGGTGTAGCGCATCCCAGGGAGAGTCCGAGTGGTTTAAGTCTTTGAGTATTTCTTCATCAAATTGGAAGTGATGGGAATACAATGGGTCGTGAGGAGTGATGTCGGTGATAGTGGTCATGTGGGCACCCCCTGATGAGGAAGAAGCAGGGGGAACAATGTTAGGAGATGGTGAGGGTTCACTCGACATAAACCATATATTGAAGTACTGATGGGTACCCGTGGTGGTTGGGTGTAAAATGTTCATAGGGGAATGAGCGGGAGAGTTGGGGGGGGTTGGGGGGTGAATCCTTAGATACATCATCTAAGAACCATGGAGGCGTTGGGAGGGCCTCGGGTTTGGGAGAAATGACATGAAAATATGCTAGTGACGAGGTAATGTCAATTATAGTCTCTACGGGCCGTTGAAGCAGGGTCAATTGGCATTGCCTGTATTCAAGGATCATAGGACACTGTTACAAAATGAGATAATGAATCACAGAGAGAGAAAGGGTGTCTCATACGTTCATTGACTGAAGTGGTGACATAGCGGATGTCAGTGATATTTGTTGAGGAGGACGTAGCAGGATTGGGGTTTCTCTGAAAGTTCTGGCGTATTGCGACTAATGTCTACCGAAAGCATGGAAGTGCTGGGCAATGGTGGGTATAACGACCATATTCTGAACATATAGCACATGCGTATTTGGTCTGCAAGCCTTTACTACTGGAAGGGGGGTGGTAGTGGCGGGACTAGCTATAGTGGCGAGTGTTGGGGGAGTTTGATTGAGTGGAATTAAATTCCGTAACTCTGGTAGAGACGGGCAGTTGTTGGTTTGGTGTCCCTCTTTCTCACATAGTGTGAAAGGTGGTGGGATGCATGGAGGAAGTGGAGCTGTGGGCTCCTTATTCTTTATCTTGTCCCCAACTGTAGCAGGGGGGTTAGTGAGTGGGGGTGTGGTTGGAGTAAGAATGGGAATCGTCATGGGGATTCCTTCTTTTTGGAGTGGAAGGGATGGTCGAGGGACCATCTCTGGTGGGTGTAAATACCAAACAGGGATTGCTAACACCGTATTAGGTAGTGTGAGCATTGCAGATACCTGAAAAGCTTCGATACCTTGTGGAGGGTAAAATAAGGGAATTTGAGTGATGGCTTGGGGAACTGTCTCCCAAACTGGAATATGTCCTTGGGGAGAGGTGGAATCATGGACTGGCAAGGTCAGCGAGTGTCCAGGAGGTTCTGGAGGGGGGGTTTCTATGACGAGTGGGATGTCAGAGATGATAGAAGCCTCTGTAGGAGGAAGGGTATCCTTTGTGTGAGTTCCATTAGATGATATGATGCACACTTGATTGGAAGGATGAAGGAGTGGTGGTTCTCCATGGTATGTTCCTAACAAGGATGGATCTTTAAAAATCCCAGGACCCATCTCAATGAGTGGATATGCGTTGTGGCTTGTGTGGATGAGAGGAAGAATGTTATCGATGTCGGCAGATGGGTTAGACTCATAATGTGAGACTTGTTCAATAGTAACGATCTTCCCATTGTGAGGGAACATCATTGTCCAAAAGACGGAAGATGCCACTGCCTTCATAGCGTACATGTATCTACGACTGAACAAGATATTACAATCAAGAGGGGCATCGATAACTTTGATATCGATGAGAATAGTCTTGCCCCTGAGTTCAATGGGGACATTTTGGAAGAGCCCTTTAGGAGACGATGGTCGTCCGTCATAAGCGCGTAATGTGATGGCAGAGGGTATGAGTTCCGGGGAACCAAGTTTCTGCCATACTGTTTTGGACATAATGCATGTAGATGCACCTTCATCAATAATACATCGATGAACTGTGATGTTCCATATTTTTATTGGTATTTGAAAAGCGATCAAGGCGGGAAGATGAGGTTCTCCGCTGTCAAGATCAAAGGTGATGAGTTGGGTATCTGCGGGGTCGACTGCCCCCAAGGTGGAAAGTAATGATTTCCACTGAGTAGGATAAGTCTGGAGGACCTCCAATACTAACATGGCAGTTGGGGATTGCGCTAAGTCGTCAACCAAACTATAGTTATGAGCTTCCCTAGCCTGTGGGTTGTGGACATTCCTACGCAATGGGATGTGAGGGATGTGAAGCAGTGGTTCGACGGAAGGGCGAGGAATCACCAACGGGGGTCCCGTCGGTGTAGGGTTTGTCTTTGGCGGATGGGAGGAGACTCAGCGGGGGCATGATACTGACGGTTACATGTTTGCAAAAGGATTTCTTCCTCACTTGTGAGGAGAATGGTGCGATCTGCTGGATTGTTGGGGTTGAGGTATTGTCCCGTCGGAGGTTAGGGATGATGTGTGTCCTGTTGGGTGTTTATCACACCTTGATGTGGAATAGGATTTTGCAGCATGGCGGGAGGGGGTTGTTGCATGTATTGTTGTGGTGCCTGCTGAGGGGCAGGCGGTGCGGGAGAATGGGGAAGACTACCAGAGTCTTTCAACCATTTGAAATCGACGATATGGGGGAAATGATGAGTGTAATGGCTGAAATCTCCACAAAGGGAACAAGGGAAGATGGTTTTAACATTATTGTTATTTCACCCTTGGCGTTTATTATTATTGCCCCCTGGGGGGTTTTGGTTCCCTTGGTTCTGGTTTCCCCTAGTGGGTTGGTGCTGTGGGGGTTGATTCCTGCCTTGACCTGGGTTGTTGTTATTCCCGTTCCGTCCTTTATTCTTGGAATTGTTCGATGGATGGGTTGGATTGGCTGTATTCAACTGTTCAAAACTTTGGTATTGTTGAACAACAGAGGGTTGAACAAAATTCACCCCCACATGAGGATGTGGGGGAGCCATGGGTTGTGGAGGACCAGGAAATGGAAAGTATGGATTCTGTGGTGGTAACGATCCATACGGTACATAGGAAGGCGTAGTGTTTTCGCTAGTACTATAAGCTGAGGTAGAGGGAGTACCAGAGTTTGTTTGAACAGGTGGATGTATGGGGGGTGCCGGTGGTGGTCCACTGATGGGTGGAGGTATAGCCATAGGGTATGGTTGTTGATAAGGGGGTGGGGGGTAATAAGAAGTACCTCCATATGCCGATGGGTATTGAGGTGTCCCATACATTTATGGTGGTTGGGGTTGTGGACCATGGTGAGTGGTGGCACCAATCAGTCCGTCTGCTGAGTGAGACATCCCAGGTTTGTCTTGGCCAAATGGCACATGTTTTGGAAGATCAGGAAGTATAGTGTATAAGTGCCCTGACTGTGCATAGATGAGGTCGTACTGTTGGGCCTTATTGATGGCTTCCTCTTCATATTGAGGGAAGGTGGAAGCTACATCCTTACCGAGGAGAGAGACAAGTGATCTAAGAAACCAGTCGAGACACTGTTGCTTGGTGGTTTCTTCTTTGCACAAACTACGTCGCCTATGCCACTCGTGAATGTGGTCAGCAATATGTGTGGCTGAGGTTTTTTTGAAATTAGACAGTAGTTCTAGACCATTGTCGTGGCAGATTGGTAATTGGAAGAAGGTCAAGAATGCTTTGGCCAATGACTCAAAAGTTGCGTGGGACCTTGGTTTTTCTTCGACATACCATTTGGCTGAGGGGCTAGTGAGTGTGCGTTGAAATAATCGGAGTCTGATGGAATCATCCATAATGCTATTGGAGGAGCACCATAGGTGAAAGGTCATGACATGGTTGGCAGGATCTTCGCCTGCCTTTCCTTCAAACTTTGGTATGTCTGAAGGTAGTTTGGGTGGCATTGCAGGCCATGTGGGATCATGCAATATAGGATCATTGGTGAGTTTGTTGAGATCTGGTATGTTGAGAGAGGCCAAATATGGCATCTACAGTGGGGGGGGGGGAGGATTAGCTCTGGCCATGGTGTGTGGTGAACTTGACCCTTGAGGGGGGCTAGGTGGGTTGGTGCTTCCTCCTTGAGAGGAAGTGGGTCCCCCGCTTCCATGCAAAAGAGAGCGAGTGAACGGATGACCTTGGGAAGTGGACCCAAGTAATGTAGAACTAATCAAAGTGGATCCTAAAATAGTAGCACTCACAAGAGTGTGTGAAGGAGGTGCCGATGAGTGGGCAAGACCAAACACTCCCCCTAAGATAGGAGGGAGGTTTAGCAAGCGTCGTGAACGACGGGGGTTCTGTGGTTCCCCTATGATGTCCAACTGGCTGCGTGAATGTGTGCAAAGAGTGGTGAGAGTAATATAGAAACAATAGCCTTTATGTTGAATGTTTACACAATATATATATCCAAATCAAACTGTAATCAGATGTGCATCATACATAAAATGTTTTTGCAAAAAGAAGCATATATATGGGTAAGTAGGTTTTGTCCGTGTGGGGAATCAAAAGAAAGAAAATGCTCATGTCCTAGAAGACGTAACGTCCTCCCTCTCAAATAACACTGGACCTTCAAATAGTACTCAACAGTGGGGTCTAAAGTCACTAGAAGAGAAACTAGTGAAGGATGAAATAATTGGTTATAATGAGGGGTAAAGGGGGCATATCCCGAAAGAGCTGACGATATTTCCCAATAGCCACACAAAATCCAATCAAGGTGCAATTGCAACCCACAATTTCCACCTGGGTAGATGTCCTAAATTTGGTCACTAGGTACCTCGGTCAAAGTGCGACATTTAGATTTTCGGCCTAAGAAATGGGTCACGGGCTGGATCCCATCCAAGAGGTGGGTGCCTCAAGGGGGGACGCACAGAACAACCGAACCTCGGCCTTCAACCCTTCATGAGTATCTCCCTACCTTATGGTATTAGAAACACTTGACTTGGAGGATTTTCAATTCCCTATTTGACAACTTCTATGTTTTGACAATGTGAGAACCAGATAACTATCCTATCTTTGTAGCATGTGGGCATGTATAGGCATGTGGGCATGTGGGCATGTATAGGCATGTGGGCATGTGGGCATGTGAGAACTATCCTATCTTTGTAGCATGTGGGCATGTATAGGCCCGTTACTATATTAAGATGTGTTTGAAAAGGTAAACTAAGAGGAGTCCCAAGAAGGGTTGTTGTCCTCTCCTAAAGGTTTTAATGTTCTTTAAGGGAGATGAAATCGTTTCACAATCTTTTTCTGATTCTCAAGATCGCTTGGAGGCGCAAGAGAAGGGCATACTAAGCGATTGTTACTCAACTTCTAGTCCCAATGCAAGTTAAATGTGATTAAAAATGATTTCCAACTTATCTTGTGAGTCAAAACAAGCCATCCATGTGGCAAAAAGAAAATAAGGGAAATTGATTTTATCCTCCTAAGTGCCTATGTGTTTTTTGACTAACCCCTTTATATGATGAGGGGACTAAGTGTGGTGTAGCTTTAAAACATGCTTGACATCATTTTTAAGAAGGAAAATGGCCTTCCCCACATCTCAACAACTTTACAATGTGAATTTTTTGCACAGGTGCACGGGTCTCAGTGGAGACAGAGGCTCACAGAGCGCATGCGCGTGAAAAGAGACAAGTCAATAGGTGCACGTGCGTAGAACAAAACTGTGAATCAAGCGCATGTGCGCACGATGCGCGTCTGTGGGCCTAAAAACCCATGCATATATGTTACACGGTCGAGAATGAAAAATCCGAATGGATTTCTCTCAATTCAACTTGGAATTGGCTGGTTGGCAGGTCAACGTAGGCTGGTTAGTGTACCTGGAAGTTAAACAAACTAAAAGAAGAGCAAGAAAAACCCAAATGAGGTAGGAAATTGATACCTTTCCCCAGCGGAGTCGCCAATCTGTTGTGCCTCTTTCGTCACCTTGGTGAGCAGAATAGAGGTGCTTGCAAGCTCAGTTGGGTCTACTGAGCAGGACAACTGTAAAAAAAAGAGTTAGGGAAAGAAAATAAAAGACTACAATTAAGAATTAAACTAAGAAATGCAATAACAACTAAATTCATGAGCATAGGTACATAGAAACAAAAAGAACCATAAGACCCATGTCACCAATGTTGAGGCTGATCTATTAGTGAAACAAAGCACCAAGAAGAAAGGGGACTATGAGTCCCTTCTTCCTCCAAGGGAGGGCTCTTGGACCCCTACTAGCTATCTCTTCTTACAACAAATAAAAAATGGAAAATGATGATGAAAGAACTCTTTACAAATCCACTCAATGGGTGAGATGGATTATCCAATGCAATGGTGGAAATATGATCTTGACAAGGATGGAGTCCTCAAGAGAATAGAGGCAGCATAACATTACCTTGAATTCCTTGAAAAAATGAGGTGCACCCATGGATTTTTATAGCATTCATTTGGGTTATTGTTTAACTGCTTTGTAGTGTGAAAAGAGGCCAATTAGGGCATTCCTAGGTCTTTGACCATCCCACCAGTCGGATCCAGTCTAGATTTGAGGGTCAAATAGGCTTGGGAGATAAACCATAAGTGGGTGGGAGGCCGACCACTCTCATAAATGTGCCATTTAGCAGGTGCACGGCTTTTTGTGATAACAGTCGTGCATCGTGCGCATGTGCGCTAATTCTGCATTCTTGTTTCACGCATGTGCGCGCGCGCTCAATGTCTGCATAACGCTCTTCAATTTTTCACTACTTTGTATAGTTTTTGACGTTTTTTGAATGCTTTGGTATTAGTTCAGGTCCATGGATGACTTCATCACTGTTTGACGATGCTGAGTTCTTGTAACCATGTGTGGACGAAATTTCAGTGATAACACTATTGACCACTAATCCACAAACCCATAAACACACTAACCCCTAAACCACTAATCAATGATCTCTTATCCACTAAGCCATTGACTATCTAACCACTATTGACCATATTGACCATAGTTGATTAGATTCAACATAGTTGGCTATATTGACCATATCAACCATGGTTGACCACAATTGACCATGGTTGACCCACTAAGATTTATTCCTCTAACCTATTAACTATGACAACCCAATGACTTGTAAACCTTAAGTCATTGACCTGTAATCAATAACCCACTAACCACTATCCCACAAACCCACAAACCCACTAACACCTAATCATCCTTGACCATGGTTGGAAATATTAACCATATTAACCATGGTTGACTATTTTGACCGTGGTTGACCATATTGACCATGGTTGA
>ML782911.1:535714-565063 GCA_009831015.1 Picea engelmannii | reverse complement strand
TGACAACTAAGACTCCTAGGAGGATACAAAATTATTGTATCCATTCTTTGGTGTGCCTTACTTCATTATTCAATGTTTTCATAGACATGACATCAAAGGCTCACATAAGCCTGAATGTATGAATCATTAGGTCCATGTGAGATCGAATGATGATATGGATTGGATCATTTTCACATACACCATCAGATAGACTTTAAATGATCACATAAGTTCAAATGAAGAGGCTCATGATAGGATTAAGGTGTTCAAAAATATTTTAAGTTCGTTTGTTTCCTTCCTCTATAGATTCCAAAGTCCTAGTCAAAGCTATACTTAATAGAGTACTTTGGGTCCACCATGAGCACCATTTAATCCAAGTCATTATTCTTGGGCCTTCCTAATGAGGGAGCCCATGTTTTATTAGCTGAAATGCTGTTATTGAAACAATGAGGGGAATTTTCCTTTGGATCAATCCTTTTCTAATTTTTACTTGAGCGGGTGTCGCTCCTATGCCTACAAATATACCAGTAGTTATCTGGGCCAACCCAACCCTAGATGAGGTGATGGGGGGATTTTGGCACTTGACCAAGTTTTGGGAGATCCTTGGTCAAGTTTACCTATTTTGGGACTTCAACAGCCTGTCGAAGATGGAGCGCAAGACGAAGTAGAGATTGCGGGATTTCGGCCCCTTTTTGGGATTTGGGAATATGTAATGGGTATGGGATGTTGGCCCATGGGTTTACCCATGTTTAGGTCTATTTTGTAAAGTATAAATAAGTAGCTAGGTGACATAAGTAGAAGGCCGATAAGCTAAGTGCTAAGTGCAAGTATGGTTTGTAGATGCTCTGTGCGTATTGTGAGAAACTTGTAGAGCTAAGTGCAAGTGGTTGTAATAGACTGTGAAAGGCTTTGTGCTAGACCTAGCTTGGGGAAGAAGGATCTGGCAAGGTGCACATAGATCTCCTGTCCTATGCAAAGTAGGGTTTTTATGTCTCTGTGCATGTAGATGACTATTTGAAGCTAATAAAGAAGAAGAGTTGGTGGACGTAGCCCCAGGGTGGGGGTGAACCATGTAAATACTGTGTTATTCTTCTCTGTGTGATGTTCTAATGTATTTATGTGTTATTTTCTAAGTGCTTGATATAGATAGATATATTTGTTTGTGCTTTGTGATTATGATGACTTTGGATGTTAGATCTAATATAAGTGAATATTCTTAGTGCTTGAATATGCCAGATCTGATCTATTTATTTATGCTAAGTGCTTAGATACATTAGATCTAGTGAATGCCGCGGTGATCTATTTTATCTGCAAAGTATATATTGGTTAAATAATACTGAACTAACGGTGCTAAGTGCTCTATTAAGTATTATAATCATAGATCTGTGTCCCAGCTAAGGTTTTATACACCTAAGCCTTGCAACCACCCCTGCCTCTACCTCGGGTGAGACTTCATCTGCTTCGCAGGTGTTGCCGAAAGGGTCGATAGTTAGGGTTTTATTGGTGTGCTGTTATAGCATTGAGCCCTAGGTCTACCCCTGTGCCAACAAATGGTTCCATTGTCGGGACCTAAAACTGTGATTGCTGGGAACTAAGGAAGAAGAAGCTCTGTGCAAAGATCCGACCTAACATTGTGAAATCTCTATGCGTAGATCTGTTGCTCTAGTGCGCAATACTCTACTTAGTTTGAAAAGCTCTGTGCTAAGAAAAAGAAGTCCGATCTGAAGAAAAGAGGTAAGATCTAAAAGCTTTGTGCTCTGAGAAAGGCAAAAGTGAGACTTTTTGATTAAAAAAGGCAAGATCTGAAATCTCTTTTCTCTGATAAAGGTAAGAATATTGAAAAGTTCTAGATCTGAAAGCTTTGTGCTCTGTAGAATTAAGATAAGTGGAATTTTTTGTTTCAACAATATGAATCTAGGTATGTTTGATAGATTCTATCCTAGCTTGAAAAATAGGGTATTAATAGATGAAAGAAGATTTGATATGAGTAGATATGATAAGAATAGTGAAAAATATGTTATACCTATGCATATAAAGAATGTTTGGACTAATAAGTGTATGCAGGACCCTAGAAAGAAATGTTTGTAGGTTAGCTACCATGATCCTAGTGCGCAGTGCAGGAAAGGCTGGGGATCATTTAAAAGAAAGAAATGATTAACCCTCTGTTACAGTTGCAAAAGACCGGGACATCTTGCTAAGGAATTCCCTGGGAGAAGACCTAGTTTCCTTTGTTGCAAAGCTATGGACCATGAAGTATTGGATTGTCCTATAATGATTGCTAAGCTTGAAGAAATGAACATAAGACAAGAAAACCCTAAGGCAGATACTGAAACTAAGATTATGATAGAATCCCAGAAAAAATCAAAGAAAGTGGATCCTGAGGAGGGGGTAGTGGAAGAGAGAGAGGTGGGGCTCCAGATGTAGTTGAAATACCTTTGATAGTGCTTTTATTGGGTACTCCATGGATTAATGGAGGATAGCTAGATTAATATTGATGAGGAGATTTTGGAGATTTGCATAGTTCTTTCTCCTAAGTGGTACCCGTAGGTTAGAACAATGACGGTGGTGGGTGAGGCTTCCACCATACAGATGAGGATTCTAGATAGAGAAGCTAGAGTAATAGGAGGAGCTAGGGAGGCTAGTGGATCACCCCCATTGTGATAACCCTTACAACTTGCACCACCCTAGTGCTATATGTGTTTTATCTATGGGTAGGGCCCGCATATGCATATGGGAGAGGCCTAGATTTTGTATATGATTGATGTATAGGGGAAATACTCCCATTTTTTATATATGATATGACATGATGGAATGGCCATAGTGAGGGTTGCACCGATTGTAGTGATGTATCCCATATTGAAATTATCTATATATACATACAAACTTTTGGTATTTTGTTATGGTGTATATTGATTATGTGATTGTGTATTTGATGATGTGCTTATGTGATTTTACTACTTTATTATGCATGATTTTTATATGATGATGACATAAAAAATGCATATGTTAGATAGATAAATCATGCTAAACAATGTTAATCAATGCGATAAATGACAATCTATAATTTTGTTTGCAATATTGTTGACAATCTGATTTTCACTTATAGGAATATGTGTGAGTGTGATGGATTCAAAATTCCTTGACATAAGTTTGAATTACAAGTATTTTCTAAACAAGTAAGGGTCATGAATATGGTAAACATTTTTCAATTGAAAGAAAATAAGTGACAATATGGGAATCCAAGAATACACTGAAGTGGCAATTTTGAAGTTGAGCATCATCATCCAGAAGGTCGATCACAACAACATAATATGCTTGGTTATTCATAGCTCGACCTAGGCTTACACCACTTACCTAATGACGTGTATGCAAAGGTGAATAAATGGACCAAGATGCATAAGTGATATTTTGAGTCCATCGACTAGAACCATTAGCAAAATCAATGTGATATGTTGGTGAACGATTCATCTGGTAAAGAAAAAAGGACATATGATTAGAAGTATGAAATAAATTTGATGTGTGTGTAAAAAATACTAAAAAATATATGAACATTTTTACAAATAAAATATGGAAACATAGGTGGTCCATAGTAGGGTGGCTACTCATGTTGGAATACTGAGAGTTGGGGGGGGGTTGAATAATTATGAGAACGTTATATGACTTTTAACCACTATATATATATTCTTTCACTTTATCAATAATGTTCATCAATTTATCATCAATGCATCATATATGATTTCATTCAATATATGTATCATAAGCATGTAATCATAAGAAACATAACTTCAAAATCACATCAAGAACACAATACACCGGTATTTATGTGGAAACCCAAATGGGAGAAAACCATGAAAATGATTTCTTATATATATCAAGAATTCATTCATAGGAAGCACCAACTTCCAAATTCTCCAACTGCAACTAGAAGGAGGCTAGAACCCCCTATTTATAGGATGCAACCTAAAGGAAGCTACAACTCTCTGAATTGTCTGGCTCCAACCAAAAGGAGGCTACAACCCCCTAGGTTCTCCAGCTCCAATCACAAGGTTCCTAGAACCACCTAGTTCTTAGGATCCAACATAAAGGAAGATCCAAATCCATGATTCTTCTACACCAACCAGAAGGAGGCTACAAACCCCTTTCCTTGCCCTGCATTTCTGCTCTGAAATATAAATGTAGACCAAATGTAACTACCACAATAACTTCCACTGCCACTGTCACTGCCATTGTCAATGCCACATCAACCTGTAAACTGTGAACCTGTCACTATATCCAAACTGTCACTGAAAAACCTGTCCAATCTATCACTGTCACCAATACTCAACTATATCCTCTCACATGGATCATATACCAAGGAAACTTCTCAACTATATGTCCAACATCACCAACACATCCCTCTACCAAGCATGTACCAATATCACCAACATACCATCACAAGATATGTGTCTCAACTATGTACCAAACCATCAACCTGTACCATACCAAACATCAATCGTGTACCACAACCTGTACCACATCAAGTGCATCAACCATGCACCAACACCTATACTAAGCTGTGCATCAACCATGCATCAATACTTGTGCCAAACAATACATCAACCACGCACCAACACTTGTGCCAAGCTATGCATTAACCATGCACCATAACCTGCACTATATGCCTCAACCATCAACCATGTACATCAACACCATACCAAGTACCAATCCTGTACCATACCATGGATCAAACATGTAAATCAACAATGTACATCAACACATGTACCATACCATGTACCAACAATGTATCTCAACCATATACCATAGCAATCAATCGTGCCATGCACCATATACCATATGATATATCAAGCAAGTACCATCAAGGGTGTACCTCAACAAAGTACCAAACAACCAAGATCATATACCATGTATATGCCTCAACCATGCACCTAATATGTGCCTCAAGCATGTGCCAATGCCTCAACAATATACAAAAGGTTTTCCTCAAGCATGCACCATAACATCATCAACATGTAACCCTAAAAAAATGTATACAAACATACTTGTAAATTTTTAACAGACCCGGTGTATGTGATTATAGACCTACAGATGTTCCTCAACTTCAACAACAAGAGAATAACATCTTCATCAAACTTTACCTTAGTCTCAAAGGACTAGTTTTTGGATTAGTCACAAACCCTGAGTTGAAACAAGCATAAATCCATACCTATAATGAATACAGGTCTGAAACTTGTACCCAATATTATTCAATACATTCTCTACAATTCCTCCAAGTTTCACTGCTTGGAACATCTCAGAAAAGGATTTATAGCAAAAATGGCAGACCTTGCTGAATTATGAATTATTCTAGAGAGCTAACTTGTAGAGCATGCCACACATGCAATATTGGATATATAGATATGAAATTCATAAAAAACATACTAAGTATCGTACTATAGCCAATTAATTTTATCTCACTGAATTTGGATCCTCTATGAAGAAGTTATGACTGTTTTACCTGGAACACCTGTTTGAGAATAGTTTTCGGACTAGGAAAATACCCTATTTTCCACAGAGTGTATCTCCAAAAATACTACAACCCATATGCTGAAATTTTCATCACAGGTACCTTGACATGTTGGCTCAATACAATCCAATTTTCCATATCTGAATAGTTCTTTAAAAAACTTTATAGTGAAAATGGTAAGATGACCTGTAAATAACATACCTTATAAAACATCCTCACAAGACTTCATCATCCCTTAGAATTTTTCCCTTCTTCACTTCATCTTCCCTCTGAAATTCAACTAAGATATCCTTGGTTACCTCAGATAACAATTACTTTCTCACTTAGAATATATTCAATAGAATGTGTGTGAATGTACTTATGAGTGACTTCTTGAGGTGTATATATACTTTTTTCTAAGTAACCTCTTTCCTTAACTTTAGGGCTTATTGAAGTTTCTTGTTACAACCAATTTACCCTTTCATTAATGACTTGCAACCGATTAGGGGATTCTTAACCCATTGTTGGCACAGGGGTAGACCAAGGTTTCAATTCTTCAACAACTCACCAACAAAACCCTAACTACCGACCCTTTCGGCAACACCTATGAAGCAGGCGAGGTCTCACCTGAGGTAGAGGCAGGGGGGGGTTACAAGACTCAGGTGTCTGTAACCAAAATGGGACATAGATATGTGATTATAATACTTCAAAAAGTACTTAGAAAATAACATGCATTAGCTTATCAACCTCATTCACATCGCATAACAAACCCTAAGGATAGATTGACACAGTAACAATGACAAAATACACATCGTGCTTAGCATCATAAGTTAGATCTAGCACCTTCAAAAAAAATAAAGAACTAAGCATTCATGGATCTATTATCATATATAACAATCAATGTACTAAGTATATTCACAACATAAACATCATAGCACAAAGAAAACCATCAACATGAAATATCCCTGATCCCGCTGATCAAGATATATACTACAGATCTAGTGTTCTGTCTCACATATCTGATACACTGGGGGTTTTTGAATGCATTTTATCTTTAGATCTGATACTCTGGGGGTTTCTAGATGCGTTTTAGTTATGTGCTTGAGATGTTTTGTGGTTGTTGCATGTGCATGTTCTATGTTATGGTTTAAACAATATCTATATGATGCATGTGGAAATAAGGAACATCAACCTCCCAATAATATGTATTATGAGATTCAAGCATGGAAATACAATGAAATACTGGAAATATAGAAGATAGTATTCAGTTAGATCTCATGGATCGTCACTGGAATACAACAAAATAACACAAAATACCTGTGATTAGAAGATGAAGGCAGATCTGATGCATGCACGAATAGATCGACAAAATCAGTGGTTCTGGAGAAGCACGGTAACCTCTACAAACTAGAAAACTCATCTGGAAGGTTATACCCATCAGAATGAGCTGGAAACTATCCCAATAGAAGCGTCTTGGCCTCTAGAATGATACTGGTGACTACCAGATGACAAATCCGGCCTCTGATGCTCCATATCTCGTCCCCTGGGGGTCTGTGCACCTCCTGGCTCTCTGGATGTGTCTCAAATGATTCCACCAATGTAATCAGCTGCTATAGGACTCAAAGCGATCGCCTCACCAAATGCGGAACTAGGTCAAAAGGGTTTCCCCAGATCTTCTCTGATGCTCTGTCTATAACCCCAACTATCCTTCCAAAAGAGTTGCACCCTAAATGGCTGAATGATGTGCTCTGAAGGATTCCATCATCCGAATATGATGGAAAGTGGCTCAATATATGTGCCCTGGCTATATCTCAACTGGGTCAGAAGGAAACTGCAATCCGAGCTCTGATCTCATGGAGCTACACAAACACTCTATCTGACTTGCGCCCCCACTGGCTGAGCTACGCAACACTGATAACTGAATACTCCTGAATAGCACGATGAAATACCTGGATGGTATATCCGATGGGCTAGGGTGTGTCTCTCAACACCGAAACCTATCAATGTTGGTGGTTTCCTCTAGAAATCCACAAAACTGTAGAAGTCGAATCTCTTCCTCCTCTGGGAACTCTCAACATCAAATCATAACAATGAATAATGAGAAATTAGGTTGAATTCCTCCCTTTATACTCTTCCCTATTTAATTCACCATTGACCTCACTTAAGCTAGGTGCTTTTCCTCCTAAGGTGAATAATTAATTAATTAATTCCCCCTTTAGCACCTTTTTGTTCTAATTCTTCGTTGACTTAGGCTTAAGTGAATTTTCCTATGCTTTTTGGTTTAATTCATCATTTAGCCATCAAATCACCTTTATTTCTCCCTTTTGTTCCCTGTTTGTGCATGAATATAGTCTACAGGAACACATAGACTACTAAGTCACTCCCTGCTGGCCTACCCTTGGGAACGAGACATCACACAACACATGATATACGTGGTTCACCCTAGTGTGGGGCTACGTCCACCAACTGCTTCTTCTTATTTATTAGGCTTCAATCTATTACATTCTTCTACTCTTGTGCACTAAGCCACTGAGCCAAGCTTCGCGCCAGACAGGTGATTTGTGCACTAAGCACCAGATCCACCTTCCTAAAATCAAGTCAAGGAACATAGCTAACTCCTCAATCAAGCACAAAGAATTACATATATAGTCTGTTGCACTAAGCAACCCAAAACTACTTGCAATTAGCCTTGCAAGCTATCAACCTCCTTTCCTACAATACATTCTTACTTATTTATACTTTTTCATTTACAAAAAGGCCTAATCATGGGTAAACCCATCAGACAACATCTGATGACCTGTTACAAAACCATAAGAACCCCATGCTAGGTCCACAAATCCCAAAAAACAAGTGATATCCATGATCTCAGCTCTGCCTGGGCGCTCCTTCCTCGATCACTACATCGAAGTCCAAAAACTGGTCAACCCTTACCAAGATTTCCTCAAAACTTGGTCGAGGGACAACATGCCCCCAACAATCTTCTGTGACTCGTCCTGAGTCACTCAGATCTGGGTAGAGCTACTTTGAAAGGCTCGATATTAGCTCGAGCTTCCTTGACTTGCTTCTTTGCTTGAGCCTCTTGCTCAATGATCTCTTGGATTATCTACTCTGTAACAGGCCCTTCCAGGCGCTATTCCCCTGCCGTAACCACTTGGTCCAATTGAAAACCTTGTCTTGTGATCTCTTCAAACATCGCACAGGCTTCATCTTGCACCGGTTGTAGCCTTTGTGTGACTTCCATTACTCTGACTTGGATGACAGTAATCTGCTGTTGGACTGCGCACTTTTTTTGTGATCTCTTCATTCTCTTGACTGCAGTGAGTGAATTCATCTGTGCTTGAACTATCAGTGCCTGCTTCTGTGCCTCCTGCATCTATTCTTCCAACTTCCTAAGCTCTGGATCTTCTATGAGGTGTTCATAGGTCTGCACACTTCTTTCACTCAACTATTTTCATTTTGAGGCAAGGGATCTGATCTTTTCAACTACGCTCTTTTGAGGCAAGGGATCTGATCTTTTCAACTACGCTCTTGGCAGCTTCCTCTCTCTGGTCATGCAATTCCTATGGAGTTATTGGTAATGCTTTGTGTTGCTCCTCTTTCGTCACCTTAGTGAGCAAAATAGAGGTGCTTACAAGCTCAGTTGGGTTTGTTGAGTAGGACAACTGCAAGGAAAAGGGTTAGAAAAAGAAATATAAAACAACAACTAAGAATTAAACTAAGAAATAAAACAACAACTAAATTTATAAACATAGGGACATAAGGACAAAAGAAACAATGAGACCCATGTCACCAATGATAAGGCTGATATTATTGAAAGAAAACACCAAGAAGCAAGGGGACTATGAGTCCCTTCTTCCTCCAAGGGAGGGCTCTTGGACCCCCACAAGTAAGCTCTTCTTACAACTTTGAAAAGAAAAATGAAAATGGTGAAAGAATTATTTGCTAATCCACTCAAGGGGTGAGATGGATTTCCCAAAGCAATGATGCAAGTATACTCTTGGCAAGGATAGAAGAGTCCTCAAGAGAATAGTGGCAGCAT
The DNA here is from genome assembly GCA_009831015.1 of Picea engelmannii. Taxonomy (NCBI): domain Eukaryota; kingdom Viridiplantae; phylum Streptophyta; class Pinopsida; order Pinales; family Pinaceae; genus Picea; species Picea engelmannii. The sequence goes on along the minus strand of ML782911.1, from coordinate 555,563 downwards.
AACTTTGCTATGAAATTCCTTTAAAAATGAAGTGTATCCATGGCCTTTTTATAGCATTCATTTGAGCTATTGTTCAACTAGTTTGTAGTGTGTAAAGAGGCTAATTAGGGCATTCCTAGGTCTTTGACCAACCATCTAGTCAAATCCAGTCCAGATTTGAGTGTCAAATCAACTTGGAAGCTAAACCAGAAGTGGGTGGGAGGCCAACCACTCTCATAAATGCACCGTTTCTCAGGTGCATGGATTTTTGCGACAACAGTCGCGCATCATGTGCATGTGCACAAATCTTGCATTTCTGTTTCGTGCATGTGCACACGAGCCTAGTGTCTTCATAGCGCCCTTTAATTTTTCACTATTTTGTATAGTTTTTGAGCCTTTATGAATGCTTTTGTGTTAATTCAGATTCATGGATGACTTCATAACTGTTTGACGATGCTGAATTCTTGTAACCATTTGCGGACAAAATTTCAGTGATAACACTTGGATCTCCAACACTGTTACCCTTTCTTGAAGCTGCTGGATGGCCTCAACGAGCTTCATCACTTGAACCTCGATTGCCTCATGTTTCTCCTATGCCAAGCCTGGCACAAAGTGAAGTGCTCTTCTCACCAATTGTTTGACCACAGTCTTCTCTACGAGCAGCTGGTCCTTTTCCCTCTGTATCTTCTCCTTTTATTCCTCGAGCATTGCCTGTAACTCATATTTCTCATTTTCATAAGTGGTTACACAGTGCCATGAAACTCGTAATTTCTCCAAGATCTCTTCTTTTTATTGTTTCAAGGCTTATGTAGCCTTCTCCTTCTCTTCTTGGACTCGCTGAAGTCGAGCCTCTGTTGCATCCGCAAGTCTTCAAAGTTGGGCTGGCTCATCCCCCAACTCTGCAGTCTCTGACAAGGAAGGCGCAGTAGGGACTGTGCAGATCGAGTGAATAGATTCTTGTACTTCACTCAATTCATTTTCTATCCTACCATATAGTTCATCTTGCTTCAATCCATATCTCTACAAGATATCCTCAGACACATACTCCATCTCTCTACGGACTAGACTGATATCATCCTCGCTGAGCGTAGCCTCTAGCTAGGGATTACTGGCACAGGTATTCTTTATTGCCAAGGGTTTCTGTGGAGAAACCTTCCTCTTATTTAGTGTTTCTACCTTGGTAGGGGGATCCTTCGATGGTGTATATTCATCTTCTCCTTTATTTTCTCCTTCATCCCCCCCTCCTTCTTCATTTACTTTGTCTCCTCCTCCTGCAGGTGAGACAGATCCATTTTCTTCAGAGGCACTGTCTTCCTCATCAGTATGTACATCCTAGACTTCCTCCTTTTTCTTTTTCTTCTTCGCTCTAGTCTATCCAACATGATCGACCTGGGTGACCAAGGGGATTCCTATAATGTCAGTGTTGGAGAGCTCTACATATGCAATGGGTACAAGGAACTCCTCCAGCTATTCCTTGGTGATATGCTCCATGTCTTTTTCGTTCAGCTTGTAATAGGATTGTAATTCTTCCTTGCTCTCATCCTTGCACGCAGTGATATATATGAAATGTCGATCTGCACAGAACTGAGTGATTGGTTTTTACTAGTGCAAAGTTCACGATGTCATGTGTGGGAATGAATCTATGGAAACCTTTAGTTTCTGATAGTAGGCATGGAACACTACGTTCGACTGCCATTGCTTCAACATGTCATTCGTATACCAAAATGTTGAAAATATAGCTACTAATGGCTATGATGGTTCAATTTATGGAAAATTTTCTCCCTTGGGCATTTTCCAAGCGACAAATGCGATCAACACAAGTAGCTAGCTGAAGTGGAACTTGTATCCATGATCTTGTGCTTCGCGAAAATATTTCTCAAGCTCATTGATGAGGTAACTCGCCCAATTCATTTTCATTCCCTCCACACATTTCCCTGCTTGTCCACCACAAACCCGATGACCTATGTGGGGCAGTTCTTTCGGATGAGCTTGCCAGCTATGAGTTGGCAAGCGAGGCTCACTGCACCATCCTGGATAGAGGCTACCTTGTAGTCTTTCTTTCCCTTCTCAACTTCACTGCATTCCTCCTTTATGCGCTGTTCTAGGGACTGGTTTGAGGCCTTCCCTAGGTAGAACTGTTGAGGGTCTGGTCCCTGCATGCTCAATCCTATGATCAGGTGGATCAATGTCAGATCCACAGTAATACACCTATTGAGCCACAGGTATCCACCATGATAGAATGACAAGAGGAGTTTAATGCAAGCGTTAACCTCCTGATGTCAGCCAAAATGAGGAATCTTCATCATGTTGAGTATAGTGGGCTGCACCAGCTCTTTTATCTAATACTGGAAGACGATGCGAGGCTTATTATCTCTGGTCTTTGTTAAGTATTTATGAGGGGTGAGCATGGGATAGTTCTTTCTATATCCAAGGTTAAAGTCACTGTTCTTCAGGGATGGGATCTGTCCCAACTGGCTTCCAAATATGCCTATCCCCTTCGGGATATACATGGTGATCAGAGTGTACTTGTATCCCCATGGGATGATGTCGCGGTTAACCGTGCCAACCAAAGGCGGGATATAATCAGGTAATATCGATGGGATATTCTTCACATTAGCCAGATCGTCGCGATGCTTACTTCGCTTCTCAGTCTCGGGGTTAGTATGACCTGAACGTCATGAAGTTGAAGGGGAAGCCTATAGTCCCTTAGTCGACGATGCCTGAATACCTTTAGACATAGCTCTGTCAACCATAAATTTTTTAAGAACCTCTTTGACAGAATTCTCTAACTCAGTCTGTTCGCCCGACATTTTGACTTTTAAATGGATAAGTTGGGGTAGGCGAGCGGACAAACGGGGTAAAAAAGAGGATGGAGAAGTCTAGGTTCTGAAATCATAGCTCGACACACAATCAGTTATCTGTTAGCAACATTAATCATGGATGGAGAAAAGTGGTCCCAACATTGCGTTGACGGGTTAAATAACAAAGCGCCGTAACATATTATTCCAATGGGTAGCACTGCTTCCATTAATGCAAATCTATCCGTTATGGCATAGTATCATTGTCCAAAATGCAGTCTATCCACCCATAAATTCATTTCCTAGCCATTTCAGAGTGTTGTTCTAACGGTCGGGGTGCCTCCAACGGTCATATATCTTCACTGAGGCGAAGTCCCATTCTGCGCGGTCCTGCTTTTTCGACGAGGTTTAGAGCCTACAAACCTTCCTCCTGTGAAGTATTCTCTGTAACCTCCTGTAGCTTTTATAACTTGAATTTATTCTTACATAGCTTCTTTGCCTTCTTTCCTGTGATCCGAGTTTCTCTAATTGTTTCTGGATTCCTCTTTCCATTCTTATTCTTAGTTTCTCCTATCGTAGTGACTTCGCAGTGCTAATGTAATTCCAATGGGTTCGTAGTTAATATCCTTTCCCTTAACACTTTCTGGGTGGATTTACTTTCTTCTTGCATGGGTAGGTCCCTTAATCCTTCTTGCATTTTTCCAATTCCAACAACTAATTCTCTTGCCTTCTGCTGCTTCGACTTAACTTCTTGTTCTTCTATCAGTCGATCTATTTTCCTAGCTATGAAATCCCTTAGTTCTTGATTTTTCTTTTCTATAGCTTCTTGCTCTACTTTCCTTCTGATCTAATCCTTCTCAATACAAGTATTTACTAACAAAAGAGGCAAAAGTAAAGAGGCAAAGGACCGTTTTTCTCAACAAACTTAATGACTTCAAATTCCTCTTCAGTCGATGTTCCATGAATAATACGATGTAAATTAGTAATTCTTCCACATAAGGTTATCATCTTTCCTTTGAATAAACCTATTCTTCCCAATGAATATACTATAGTAGGCTTTCCCAAAATTTCCCAAGTGCTTTCTGTCATAATATTTACTTGTGTTTCCTCATCGAAGACATAGTCCATGTCAAAGTCTCCTATTCTTGTACCTATGCGCTATTTTATTTTCATGATCTCTGGTAAACTAACATCTTTGTGATCATTCATTGCTTCTTTTAATTGTACTAATGTAGTTTGAACTTCCTCTGATCCTTTCTCTTTCTGATATTCTAACATGCTTTTATTCTCTTGACTCATGTTCATTTGTTCAACTTTAGCAATCATCCTTGGGCAATCCTCAACCTCATGACCATAAATTTTACAAAAAAGACAAATAGGACCTATACCAGGGAATTTCTTAGCAAGATGTCTCGGTCTTCTGTAGTTATAACATAGGGTTAATCCTCTCTCCTCTTGTACTTCGCACTAGGATCACAGTGCTGGACCTACAATTTGCAAAAATTCTTTCTAGGTCCCTGCATCCACTTGTTAGTCCAAAAATTATTTCTATGCTTAGGAATAACATATCTTTCTTCATTTCTATTAGCCTTACTTAGATAAACTCTTTCTTCCTGTTGCACCCTAACTTTTAGACTAGGAAATAATCTATTAAACATACCTAAATTCATGCTTTCGAAACAAATTTTTTTTCTTACCTTACTCTTATCAAAGTACAAAGCTTTACCTATTTCAAGATCTTACCTCAGATCAGGTTTCTTTCTTAGAACAGAGCTTCACAAGTCAAGTAGAATGCTGTGCACTACAACGACAGATCTACACACATAGCTTCTCTTTTCTTTACTTCAATTCCAAACAATCATAGTTCCAGTCCCAACAATGGAACCATTTGTTGGCATAAGGGTAGACCTAGGGTTCAACACTTCAACAACTGTTGGCATAGGGGCAGACCCAGGTTTCAACACTTCAACATCGCACCAACAAACCCTAACTATCGACCCTTTTGGCAACACCTGCGAAGTAGATGAAGTTTCACCTGAGGTAGAGGCAGGGGGGTTGCAGGACTCAGGTGTGCACAACCTAGCTGGGACACAGATCTGTGATTACAACACTTAATATAGAACTTAGCCAATAACATGCATTAGTTCTTGAACCTTATTCACATTGCATGTCAAATCCTTATTACAAATAAACGTAGTAGCAATCAAGATTAAACACATCTAATCATTTATCACATAGCATTAACTTAGATCTAGCATTCAAATATCATAAAGCACTAAGCATCCACATATCTATCTATCATACATCAAGATCAATTCACTAAGAAGATAAACACATAAACAACATGAGAAATATTGCACAAAGCACATCAAAACACAGGATATACGTGGTTCATCCTAGTGTGGGGCTACATCCACCAACTTCTTCTTCTCTTCTTTATTAATATTCAATCTTTCTACATTCTTCGGCTCCTGTGCACAAATCCACAGAGCAAAACTCTACAGAGGACAAGAGATCTACGTGCAACCTGCCATATCCTCCTTCCCAAAATAAGGTCAAGGCACAAAGCCAACTCCTTATTAGCACAAAGCCTTACATAGTCTGTGCACCAAGCCTCTTACAATTACTTGCACTGAGCCAAAACAACTCAATACAACACTTAAATAACACCTTTTATATATTCTTTCATGAATCCAACTTAGACTGCTACAAAATATGGTGCACTTAGCTCACTACTCATGAACTAAGCTGATTAGATCTACTTCTTACATCACTTATTTTCCTATTTATACATTACAAAAAGGCCTAAACATGGGTAAACCCATGGTTCGACATCCCATACTTGTTAAATAAACCCTAAAATGCCAAAAATTCCACAAAATAGGTGAGATCATGCGATCTCAGCTCCGCCTGAGCACTCCATCTTCGACCAGCCTGTTGAAGTCCCAAAAATGGTCAAACACGACCATTTGTTTCCTCAGAACTTGGTCAAGGGCCAACAAGCCCCCAACACTCACCTGTGACTCATCCCGAGTCACTTAGATCTTGGAAGGGATGCTTTGAAGGCCTTGAGATTAGCTTGAGCTGCCTCGACTTGCTGCTTTGTTAGAGCTTCATGCTCAGTGAACTCCCGAATCACTTGCGCGGTGACAGACCCTTCCAGGTGCTATTCCAATGTCACAACCACTTGGTCTAGTTGCGAGCCTTGTCCTTCAGTTTCTTCAAAAATCATGTAGGCTTTGTCCTTCACTGGATGGAGTCTCTGTGTCACTTCCATAACCTTGCTTTCGATGGCAGTAACCTACTGTTGGACTACGTTCTACTCCTGTGACCTCTTCATATTCTCAATGACAGTAAGCAACTTCATCTATGCTTGTACGGTGGATGCCTGCTTCTTCACTTCATGGAGTCGTGCTTTCAATTTCCTCATCTTCGGATATTCTGCAAGGCACTCATAGGTATGCATGCTTCGATCTTTTAGTTTCTTACACTCTGAGGTGAGTGCCCTAATTATTTCTACTGTGTTCCTGGAAGCTTCCTCCCTATGATTGTGCACTTCTTGTGGAGTGCTCAACACTACTTGAATTTCTAGCTCCATTACTCTTGCTTGAAGCTGCTGAATGGCCACAACGAGCTTCCCCACTTGTATCTCTGTCGATTCTTCTTCCTCCTGTTCCAATCCTGACATAGAGAGATGTGCTCTTGTTACTACCTCCTTGATCTCAATATTCTATGCGAGAATTTGGTCTTTTTATTCCTGTATCTTCGCATTGTTCTGCTCGAAATTTGCCTGAATTTCATTTTTCTCCTTCTGCACAAATCAAAGTTTCTCTAGGACCTCCTCCTTTTCTTTCTTTAAGGCCTCTGTTGCATACTCCTTTTCTTCTTGGAATCAATAGAGTCAAGCCTTGGTTGCATCTGCTAGACTTCGTATTTGGGTTGGATCATTCCCCAATTCTACACTTTCTGCTGAAGATGGCGCAATAGGCACTGCGCGACTCGAATGGATAGCTTGCTGGATGTCTTTGAGCTCCTTATCTATTCTGTCATACAATTTTTCTTTCTTCGCTTCATGTCTCTGTAGGATATCCTCTGAAGCATCTTCTACAACTATGATAATGATCTCGATATCATCCACTATGAGCACATTCTACGACTAAGGCTTATGGGCTCGGGTCTTCTTCCATGCTGAGGGTTTCTGCAAAGAAACCTTCCTTTTATTTGATGTCTTAGCCTTTGCAAGGGGATCCTTTGGCAGTGTCACTTATCCTTTTTCTTTCTTGTCTCCTTCTTCCCCTCCTTCTTTTTGGTTTACTTCATTTCCTCCTCCTCTTGCAAGCGAGCCAGGCGTAGTCTCCTCCGAATCATTGTCCTTCTCATCACTATGTATGTCCTACACTTCCTCCTTTTTCTTATTTTTCTTCACACTTCTTTGCCCATCATGATCGACTTGGGTGACCAAAGGAATTCCGATGATGTCAGGGTCAAAGAGTTCGACATATTCCACTAGTACAAGGAATTCTATTGGCCATTCCTTAGTGATCTCTTCCATGTCTTCCTTGGTCAACTTATAGTAAGACTACATATCCTCCTTACTTTCATCCATGCATGCGGTGATGTATATGAAGTGTTGGTTTGTGCAAAACTTTGTGAACGATCTGTACTGATGCAGTGTATTCAGTGTCATTCGGGGGAATGATTCAATGGCACACTTTAGCTGTAGGTAGTAAGTATGTAACACCACGTTCGATTTCCACTACTTCGCCATATCATTCATGTACCACAAGGTGGAGAACCTTATGGCCAACGACTCTGAATGCTCGACTTATGGGAAGGATTCTCCTTCCATAATTTTCCAAGTGACAAATGTGATCATTACCAATAGCCAACTTAAGTGAAATTCATACCCTTGATCTTGCACTTCGTGACAATCCTTTTCCATCTCGTTGACGAGGTAGCTCACCCAGTTGATTTACATGCCTTCTACATACTTCCCTGCGAGGTCCACTACGAACCCTATGACTTATGTCGAACAGTTATTTCTGATGAGATTTCCAACAATCAATTGGAAAGAAAGGTTCATTGTGCCATACTAGATGGAGGATACCTTGTAGCCTCGTTTTCCCTTATCTACATTGCCATAGTCTTGTTTTATACGCTGGGCCAAGGAGTGATATGACGTATTTAGTGGGTAGAACTGGTAAGGGTCTGACCCCTTCATGCTCAATCTAGTGATCGGGTGGATCAATGCTGGATACACAGTGATGTGCTTATATAACCAAATATAACCTCCATGATAGCACGACAAGAAGATTTTAATGCAAGCATTAACCTCCTAATGTCGGCCGAAGTGGGGGATCTTCATCATGTTCAAGACCGTGGATCACACGAGCTCCTTAATCCATGGTTGGGGAAATATCTTTGGCTTCTTCCTAGTTGTCTTCATCAAATACCTAGGCGACGCGAGCATCACATAGTTCTTCCGGTCTCCTAGGTTGAAGTCATTGATCTTGATAGATGGGATCAATCCCAACTAGGGTCCAACTGTGCATATCAACTTCAAGAGGAACACAGTGATCAATGTGTATTCATATCATGCCAGACACTATTGTGGTTAATCACGCTAGTCAAAGGTGGGATGTAGTTTGGAAAGATCGACGGGATCTGCTTCGCGTTAGCCATATGATCGTGGTGTTTTATTGGTTTCTCAACAACGTGGTCAGAATGCCATCCAGTTGATGGGGATGCTTGCAATCTGCTAGTCGATGATGCCTGTATTCATACATGCATGACTTTCTCAGCCATGAGGTCTATCAAAATCTCCTCCACAAACTTCTCTAGTGCGCTATGCTTTCCCGACATTCACACTTGTAATCAAGGAGATCGTGTAGGCGAATAGATAGACAAGGTAATCAAATGAATGATGAGGTCTAGACAACACAACACTATATACAATCAATTCTCTGTTAGCTTGGATATCTTGATTTAAAAAAAGTGCTCCCAGCGCAGCATCTGACGGTTTAAATATGAAACGTCATAACAAATTCCTCCAACGGGTAGGAATTCCTCAATCAATATGAATCGAGCTGTTATGGCGCGGTCCCAACGGTCCAACGACGGTCTTTTCATTAATAACTATGTTTCTAGACATTCTAGAGCATCATTCTAACGGTCGGGACACCTCCAATGGTCATATGGCTTCACCATGGCAAAGTCCCATTCTGCATTGTTCTGCTATTCCGATGAGGTTCAAGTTCTGCAAGCCTGCCTTTTGTGAAGTCTTCTCTGGAACTTCCTACAGTTTTTCTAACTTTGATTTCTTCTTACTAAGCTTTCTTTCCTTCTTTCCTATTGGCCCTTGACAAAGTTTTGAGGGATCTGGTCAAGTTTGAGCTATTTTGGGACTTCAACAGCCTATCTAAGACGGAGCACAACATGAAGTAGAGATCGTGGGATTTCGGCCCCTTTTTGGGTCATTTTTGGGATTTGGGAATATGTAACAGGAATGGGATGTTGACCCATGGGTTTACCCATGTTTAGGCCTATTTTGTATGTATAAATAGAAGGCTAGGCAATGTAAGAAGTAGTGGAATAGTGCACAAGTGTTGTGCAAGTTGGGTAAGTGTTGGATCTATGTGATCAAGATCCATAAGGCTACATGCATACTATATGAGACTTGCAGAGCTAAGTGCAAGTCATTGTAAGAGACTGTGAAGGATTTTTGCTACAACACAAGGAAGGAGGATCTAGCGAGATACGCAGATCTCCTTTCCTAGGAAAAGTAGGGTTTTGAGGCTCTGTTCTTGTAACTGATTGACTAAAAACAATAAAGAAGAAAAGTTGGTGGACGTAGCCCCAGGGTGGGGGTGAACCACATAAACACTGTGTTCTTCCACTTTGTGCTTGTCTTGATGTGTTTATAACTTCTCTTGCTAAGTGATTTGATAGAGAGAGATAAATCTACTTATGCTTTGTGCTAATAATGTGTAAGAATGTTAGATCTGATCTATATGAAGGTGCTTAGTACTTGATCTGCTAGATATAACTTGCCCGTTGACGATAAAGTTCTTAAATACATTAGATCTGAGTGAATGATGTGATGCTTTGTTTTATCTGCGCAGTAGTAATTGGTTGAATATTGATGAATTGTTGATGCTAAGTGCTCTGTTAAGTATTATAATCACAGATCTCTATCCCAGCTGAGGTTGTAGACACTTGAGTCCTGCAACCACCCCTGCCTCTACCTCGGGTGAGACTTCATATGCTTTGTAGGTGTTGCCGAAAGGGATGGTAGTTAGGGTTTTGTTGGTGCTCTGTTGTAGCGTTGAACCCTGGGTCTGCCCCTATGCCAACAAATGGTTCCGTTTCTGGGACTGAAACTATGATTGTTGGGAAATGAAGAGAAGTTATGTGCATAGATATACTGCTGAAGTGCGTAGTATCAATCCTGAAACTGTGATTATTGGGAACTGAGAAAGTAGAAGCTTTGTGCAAAGATTCATCCTGAGATTGTGAAAGCTCTGTGCATAGATCTGCTTCCCTAGTGCTCAACATTCTTCTTGACCCGAGGAGCTCTGTGCCAAGAAAAGAGGCCAGATATGAATAAAAGGGGTAATATCTGTAAGCTCTGTACTCTGATAAAGGTAAGAATAGTGAAAAGTTCTAGATTTAGAAGCTTTGTGCTTTGAAAAAGTAAGATAATTGGAAATTTTTGTTTCAAAAGTATGAATCTAGGTGTGTTTGATAGATTCTGTCCTAGCTTGAAAACTAGGGCACTAATAGATGAAATAAGGTTTGATATGAGTATATCTGATAAGAATAGTGAAAGATATGTTATACCTATGAATAGAAAGAATGTTTGGACTAACAAATGGATGCAGGATCCTAGAAATATTTTTTTGCAGGTTAGCTCCTATGAGCCTAGCACGCAGTACAGGAAAGGCTGGGGATCACTTAAACAAAAGAGAGGATTAACCCTCTATTACAATTGCAAAAGATTGGGACATATTGCTAAGGAATGCCCTGGGAAAAGACCTAGTTGTATTTGTTGTAAAGCTATGGACCATGAAGTTTTGGATTTCCCTAGAATGATTGCTAAGGTTGAAGAAATGAATCCGAATCAAGAAAACCCTAAGGCATATCCAGAAATAGTAGAACCCCAGAAAGAATCAGAGAAAGTATTGCTACAAATGAAATAAAACCTGAATGACCATCGACATGTCAGATTATCATAGATATTCAAGGAAAAAGAATGCATTGAAGCAAGAATAGGAGACTTTGACATTGATTGTGTTCTAGATAAGGAAACACAGGTGAATATCATGACAGAGAGAACTTGGGAAGTTATAGGGAAGCTTGATATGATCCCTTCATTAGGGGGAATAGGGTTATTCATAGGAAAGCTGATAAACCTATGTGGAAGGCTCGCTCAGATACCTATGACTGTTAATGGAACTTCGACAAAAGAAGATTTTGAGATTATTAAATTTACCAAGAACAATGCCCCATTTACCATGTTACTAGGAAAACCTTGGATTGATAGAGATCAAGCCAGATGAAAGGAAGAAGAAGAAGTTTTGGAATAGAAGAAACAAGAGTTAAAATATTTCATGACTAGAAGGATTGCACACTTGATTGAAGAACATGAGAACAGATCGAATCTATTTAACACTAGAGACCCAGATGTCAAAGTTGCAAGAACACTAGAGGATGCACAGAAGATTGAAGTACCTATCCTAGACAAAGAAGAAGCATTATCTTGGAACCCTAGGGAATAATCTCAATAACGCGAAGTGACTATGTCAAAACAAGACAAAAATTAGAATGGAAAAGGGAATACTGAGACAAAGATCACTGGGAAGAAGGCTAGAAAGTTAATTAAAAAGAGAGCCAAGATCAATTAGTTGTAGAAAGCTCTATAGGGAACCTCACAGAAGGAAAAATTGCAAAATTGGAGCTTCGCCGGGATATCAGAATAATGACACATGGTACTTCGCCATGGCGAAGCAATATATTTGTTGGGGACATTATAACCATTCGAGCGACACTCCGAACGGGTAGAAAGGAATTTATGGTTCACCACTAGAATGTTGGACCGCGCCATAATGGATCAAACAGAGTTAGTGAATGCCTCATACCCATTTCAAGTGACCCGTTGTCGAGTTACCTATTTATCCTATCGCGCCAAGCAACGAGAACACTTTTTCCAACTGAGAATTTGAGCCCATAGACTAAGTTGTTTTCATACAGTAATCATCGTACTCTATCCATCTATTCTATTGTAGTGTCTACGTTACCCTCTGAACCAAGAATTCCCATCTCGAGCACGTATGTCTGAGGATCTCACCGCAGTCGAAGAATCAGTGACAGAATTACTCCTTGACCTGATGACTGAAAGAGTCATTTTAGAGAGAGTATTATCTGTAGGTGTACAAGCTTCATCTACGAGAAAATTTCAAGCATCACCATCAACTGATCGCGAAACATGACCATACCAACTGTCCGAGGAGAAGCGAACTAAGCACATGGATGACTTACGAATGATAAATTGATTCCATCCATCTTACCCACCTATATACCACCTCTGAGCGGTGCTGTAAACTATGACAATATACCTAGAGATTTTGAGTATGCCTTGGTCACTGCGTACCTCCCGAAGGGGATACGTGCAGTGCGAGTAGACCAAGATAAGATTGCAGTGTCAAATTTTAGAGACTTCAACCTCAGAGATCGCAAAGTCTACAACATGTTAGCCCCACATAAGTATCTGAATAGAACAAAAGGGAAAAACTCAAAGGTAATTCCCCAAGCATGGACCCATAACCTCACGCAGTCCACTCTTCTCAACGTCATGAAAATTCCCCACTTCGGAAGACTCCAAAAGGTGAATGCATGTGTCAAGCTACTGCTTTCTTGTTACCATGGTGGATATTTGTGGATAAATCTCTGTATGATAGTTGATCCGACCTTGATCAATAGGATCATGGGTTTGAGTATGCAAGGATCCAACCCGTAGGATTTCTATCCTGGAAAATCCATGGACCGTGCTCTCACACAAAGGATCAAGGACACTTATGGAGATGTCGAGAAGGGAACGCAGGGCTACAAGGTAGCCTCTATTCAGAATGGTGTAATGTTCTTTGCCTTTCATATGATTGTAGGGAAGTTAGTACACAAGAACCGACCCACCCAAGTGACTGTTTTTGTAGTCGACCTCGTAGGAAAGTGCGTGGAGGGCCTGCAAATTAATTGGGTGAAGTACCTGGTGAACCAATTAGAAATTGACTACAGAGAAGCCCAGGATCAAGGGTATGAATTTCATTTCAGCTGGCTATTGATCCTGATCAATTTCATTTCCTAGGAGATGCTGGAAGGTGCGAGCTTCCCGGACATTGGGCCTTTTGAACCATTGGCCACAAAGTTCAGTACATCGTGGTACTAAAATGACATGAATAAGCAATGGAAGTCAAATGTTGTGTTCCATACATAATACAATCAGCTAAAGATAGCCATATAGTCTGAGCCTCGCATGATGCTGGACATTATACACCGATTTAGGCCTTTGATACAGTTCAATGCTGATTGACATTTCATTTATATCACAGGGCAAGATGATGAGAAAAAGTAACAACTTCAGTCCTATTACAAGATGACGGAGGAGGACTTAGAGGATATTACTAAGGAATGGTTTTCCGACCTCCTCATTCCAGTCGAACCTACAAAAATATATGACATTGACAACCCAGAAGTTGTGCAGGATACACTCGGACCTAACAAAACAAAGAAGACTGACGAAGTACAAGATTTAAGCAGTGCCTCGGTGAAGACTGCTTCCATGTAACCAGAGCAAGGAGGTGATGGTGAAGAGATAAATGGAACAGAAGATGAACAAAGGAAAGGAGAAGTAACACTGCCCAAAGATGAGGAGGACCCCTCAAAGAAAAGGAAGGTTTCCTCCCTGAAACCTTCCTCCTGGAAGAGATCAAAATCTCCCATAACTAAGATGCAGATCATCCTCACCTCTAATGATTTCAATTTCATCATAGCAGCCCTGAATGATGCTTTGCTGTAGATAGCAGAGAAGAAAGAATCTAAGCAGGAGGATATGTACAATAGAATTGAGGTTGAGCTCCGAGGGGTGCAATAGGCACTACAGTCCAGCCGCGTAGTCTCCATTGCACCTTTGTCATTGGGAATACCAGAACCGGGAGGTGAGCCAACTGAACTCCATCGACTCGCTGATATAGTCAAAGCTCGCCTTCGACAAGCATAAGAGGAAGCAACACAAGCCACCCAGGCTTTGGTACAAGTACATGGAGTACTTGTATAACAACATAGAGCTGTCCAATAGGAAAAGAGTGTTCTCCAAGTGAAGTTCGATGAAGAAAAGGGACAACTACAACAAGGCAAAGAACAGTTGCTCGCCGAGCAACTCAAAGTGAAGGAAGCGATCAACAGAGCATTGTGCTTTGTGACTGTCATAGAAGGAAAGGAAAAGGATCAAGTCACAAATAAAGTAGCGCAACTTGAAGAAGTGATCCAATAACTGCAGAAACACATCGCAGACCTATAACTAAGCATTGTGTTCGAGACTCCACAGGAGGTAAAGGACCAAAGATAAACAACTGCCAAGAGTGCAATTGAAAGGCTAAAGGCCCTTACCTTAGAATGCAAGAAATTCGTGGATTGCAGTGCCCAGAAATATGAGAAACTTACTGAGAACCTAGAGTTGCATGCATTGGAGTCGCAACTCCAGGAAGCAAAGCAACACACAAAAACACTATAGACATAGTTGAAAGCCCTGACAGTTGTGGAGAGAATGAAGATATCTCAAGAGCAATGAACCACACAACAACAAATCCATACTATCCAGAGCAGAGTTATGGAGATAACTCAGAAACTCCAACCTGTGCAAGATAAGGCCTATCAGTTGTTTACAGAGGTAGAAGTCCAAGGAGAAGATCTGGAGTAGGTTAGCACGCAACAGAAAAATGTCTGGAAGGACCTGTGAATGATGCAGTCATTCAATATTTTTCTGAACAAGAGCTTGTAGCACAACAAAAAGTCGAAGCAGTTCGAGCCAAGATTGAAGTGTTTGAAGCAGAACTTCCCACATAAAAGTGACTCGAGATGAGTCACAGGTGAGTGTTGGGGGCCTGTTGGCCCTTGACCAAGTTTTGAGGGATCTGGTCAAGTTTGACCTATTTTGGGACTTCGACAGCCTGTTGAAGACATAACGCAAGACGAAGTAGATATCGCGGGATTTCGTCCCCTTTTTGGGTCCTTTTTGGGATTTGGGAATATGTAACAGGAATGGGATGGCGGCCCATGGCTTTACCCATGTTTAGGCCTATTTTGTATTTATAAATAGAAGGCTAGGCAATGTAATAGAAGGCTAGGAAATGTAAGAAGTAGTGGAATAATGTACAAGTGTTGTGCAAGTTGGATAAGTGCTAGATCTGTGTGATCAAGATCTACAAGGCTTCGTGTATACTGTATGATACTTGCAGAGCTAAGTGCAAGTCATTGTAAGAGACTGTGAAGGATTTGTGCTGCAACACAAGGAAGGAGGATCTAGCAAGCTGTGCAAATCTCCTATCCTAGGCGAAGTAGGGTTTTGATGCTCTGTTCTTGTAACTGATTGACTGAAAAAAATAAAGAAGAAGAGTTGGTGGATGTAGCCCCAGGGTGGGGGTGAACCACATAAACACTGTGTTGTTCCACTTTGTGCTTGTCTTGATGTGTTTATAACTTCTCTTGCTAAGTGCTTTTATAGAGATAGATAAATCTACTTATGCTTTGTGCTAATAATGTGTAAGAATGTTAGATCTGATCTATATGAAGGTTCTTAGTGCTTGATATACTAGATATAACCTGCCTGTTGATGATAAAGTGATTAAATACATTAGATCTGAGTGAATGATGTGATGCTTTGTTCTATCTATGTCATAGTAATTGGTTGAATATTGATGAACTGTTGATGCTAAGTGCTCTGTTAAGTATTATAATAATAGATCTGTGTCCCATCTGAGGTTGCAGACACTTGAGTCCTGCAACCACCCCTGCCTCTACCTCGGGTGAGACTTCATCTGCTTCGCAGGTGTTGCTGAAAGGGCCGGTAGTTAGGGTTTTTTTGGTGCGATGTTGTAGCGTTGAACCCCGGGTCTGCCCCTGTGCCAATATTTCATGTGATTTGAGTTTCTGGATTCCTCTTTTCATTATGATTCTTATCTTCTCTTAGTGTGGTAACTTTGCACTGCTAAGGGTCTTTCAAGGGGTTCAAATGTAATACCTCTTCTCTTACTATCTCTGGGGTGGATGCACTTCTTTCCTGCATGGACAGGTTCTTTAAGCCTTCTTGTGTTCTTTCAATTTCGACAACTAATTCTGTGGCCCTCTGTTGCTTCGACTTATCCTCTTGTTCTTGTATTAGTCGCTCTATTTTTCTAGCTATGAGGTCCCTTAATTCTTGTTTTTTCCCTTCTGTAGATTCCTCCTCTGCTTTCCTTTTGATCTGGTCCTTCTCAATCCAAGTATTTCCTACTAAAAGGGGGAAAGGGGCGCTGTTCTCAACAAACTTAATGACTTCAAATTCTTATTTGGTCAATTTTTCATGAGAAATAATAGGTACATTAGTAAATATTCCACACAGGGTTATCATCTTTCCTTTAAACATACCTATCCTTCCCAATGAAGGTATCATAGCAGGCTTTCCCAAAATTTCCCAAGTGATTTCTGGCATGATATTCACTTGTGTTTCCTCATCCAAGAAACTGTCTATGTCAAAGTCTCCTATTCTTGTTTCTATGTGTTGTTTCTCTTTTAAGATATCTGGTAAAATGATGTCTCTGTGATCATTCAGTGTTTCTTTCAGTTGTAATAACATAGTCTCTGACTCTTTCTAGTTATCTAACATATCCTTAGTCCCTTGACATTTTTCATAGTTTTCTAGTCTCACGTTCATCTTTTCAACATTGGCAATCATTCTAGGGAAATCCTCAACTTCATGGCCAATATCTTTACAACAGATACAAATAGGACCTATACTAGGGATTTCCTTAGAAATATGTCTCGATCTTTTGCAATTATAACACAATTTCAATCCTCTCTTTCTTTTAAACGATCCCCAACCTTTCATGTACTGTGCATTGGGATCCTAGTGATGGACCTGCATTCTGCAAAAATTCTTTCTAGGTTCTTGCATCCACTTGTTAGTCCAAAAATTATTTCTATGCATAGGAATACCATATCTTTCACTATCTCTATCAAATTTATTCAGATCGACTCTTTCTTCTAACTGTGCCCTAGTTTTCAGACTAGGACAAAATCTATCAAACATACCTAGATTCATACTTTTGAAGCAAAAATTTCCACTTATCTTACCTTTATTAGATCACAAATATTTAAGATCTCACCTCTTTTCTTCAGATCTGATTCCTTTCTTAGAACAGAGCTTCGCAAGTCAAGTAGAATACTGCACACTGCAACAACATATATACGCACAGAGCTTTCTCTTTTCTTTAGTTCCCAACAATAACAGTTTCAGGTCCCGACAACGAAACCATTTGTTGGCCCAGGGGTAGACCTAGGGTTCAATGCTTCAACAACACACCAACAAAACCCTAAATACTGGCCCTTTCAGCAACACCTGCGAAGCAGATGAAGTCTCACCTGAGGTAGAGTCAGGGGGGGTTGCACGACTCAGGTGTCTACAACCTAGCTAGGACACAAATATGTGATTACAACACTTAATAGAGCACTTAGCCAATAACATGCATTAGTTCTTGAACCTTATTCATATCGCAGGTCAAACCCTTATTACAGATCAACACAATACCAATCAAGATTAAGCACATCTAATCAGTTAGCACATAGAATTAGCTAAGATCTAGCATTCAAATATCATAAAGCACTAAGCATCCATATATCTATCTATCATACATCAAGATCAATGCACTAAGTAGATAAACACATAAACAACTTGAGAAATATTGCACAAAGCACATCAGAACATAGGATATATGTGGTTCACCCCAGTGTGGGGCTACATCCACCAACTTCTTCTTCTATTCTTTATTAATCTTCAATATTTCTACATTATTCATCTCTTGCGCACAAAGCCACAGAGTGCAACTTTGCAGAGGACAAGAGATCTATGCATAGCTCGCCAGATCCTTCTTTCCAAAATCAGGTCAAGGCACATAGCCAACTCCTTATTAGAACAAAGCCTTACACAATATGTGCATCGAGCCTCTTACAATTACTTGCACTAAGCTAGAACAACTCAATACAACACTTAGCTAGCACCTTTTACATATTCTTGCACAAAGCCAACTTAGACTACTACAACATATGGTGTACGTAGCTTACTACTCATTCACTAAGATGATAAGATCTACTTCTTACATCGCTTAGATGCCTAATTATACATTACAAAAAGGCCTAAACATAGGTAAAACCATGGGCCGATATCCCATACCCGTTACATAAACCCTAAAAGCCCAAAACATCCGCAAAATAGGTGAGATCCCATGATCTCAGCTCCACCTGGGTGCTTCATCTCCGACCAACCTATCGAAGTCCCAAAAATGGTCAAACACGACCATTTTTTTCTTCAAAACTTGGTCAAGGGACAACAACAATGCACCAAAAAAATCCTAACTACCGACCCTTTCGGAAACACCTACGAAGCAGGCAAAGTCTCACTCGAGGTAGAGGTAGGGGGGGTTACAAGACTCAGGTGTATGTAACCAAGTTAGGACATAGATATGTGATTATAATACTTCAAAAAGTACTTAGAATATAACATGCATTATCTTATCAACCTCATTCACATCGCAGAACAAACCCTAAGAATAGATCGACGTAGTAACAATGACAAAATACACATCACACTTAGCATCATAAGTTAGATCTAGCACCTTCAACATAAATAAATCACTAAGCATTCATGGATCTATCTATCATATATAAAAATAAATGTACTAAGAATATTCACCATAAACGTCATATCACAAAGAAAACCATCAACACATGATATACGTGGTTCACCCCAGTGTGGGGCTATGTCCACCAACTTCTTCTTCTTCTTTATTAGGCTTCAATCCCTTACATTCTTCTGCTCCTATGCACTAAGCTACAGAGCCAAGATTTGTGCTGGACAAGTGATCTGTGCACTAAGCACTAGATCCACCTTTACAAAATCAGGTCAAGGCACAGAGCCAACTCCTCTATCAAGCATAGAGCCTTACATATACAGTCTGTTGCACTAAGCAAACCAAAACTACTTGCACTTAGCCTTTCAAGATATTGAGCTCCTTTCCTACATTACATTCTTACTTATTTATAATTTTTCATTTACAAAAGGCCTAATCATGGGTAAACCCATGGGCCGACATCCCATAACCCATTACAAAACCCTAAGAACCCCATGCTGGGTCCACAAAGCCCAAAAAACAAGTGAGATCTGTGATCTCATCTCCGCCTGGGATCTCCTCCCTCGATCACTGTGTCGAAGTCCAAAAAGTGGTCAAACCTGACCAATATTTCCTCAAAACTTGGTCGAGGGCCAACACCCATCTTTGGGGATTTCATAGGGGATTCTTAACCCATCTTTGTGGCTTCCAACTTCATGACCTCATAACTCTTCAACCATGAAGAACCATGTGGCGTACCACCTATCACTAGAAATGGCACAACAAGTACTATCCATCTATGATAGTCTTACTTGCAATTTCAATTTCCTTCATTTCCATATTCGTTAATTAAATTTGGGTCCCATAACCACACCTCCGGGGATACATGTACACTACATAAAATGGACCCAACTAACTCACAATCAATCTCGATCATACAAGTTTCAATCAACTGTCCAACATCTTTGGACCTCTCCAAGGGTTGACATAAATTTTTAAGGGTTGACATTAATCTCCAATATTACTCTCCAAGGGTTGACATCAATGACAAACAACTATCCAAACCAATTCTCCAACAACTTAGGGGTATAAACTCATCAAGTATAACCCATTAATATCATCCTTGAGAAGGTCGCCTTCAGGATGAGCAAGGGTGTA
>ML782911.1:508450-524384 GCA_009831015.1 Picea engelmannii | reverse complement strand
TTGATGCATGATTGGTACATATTTTGTGCATGGTTGATGCACTCGTTGATGGTACAGGTTGAGGTACAAGTTGGTGCATGGTGTATGCACTTGTTTATGGTACATGTTGATTACATGTTGTTTGGACATGTTATTGTGATAGGTTATTTGTGCTGGTTTGGTGCATGGTTGATGCATTTGCTTATGGTACATGTTGAGGTACAGGTTGATGTATGGTACATGTTGGCACAAGTTATTGGTACATGTTGTTACAGGTTGATTACAGGTTGATTGGTACATATTTACAAAAATATATCTCACAATGATAGTGTGACAATGGTTCCATCATTCTACTTCTACGTCATGGCGGTTGGAAGGGGCAATGATAGGTGGTTGTGGCCACCTTTTGGTTGTATCCATAGAACATAGAGGGTTGTAGCCTCATTATAGTTGTAGCCAGAGAATTGGGGAGTTGGAGCTTCCTTCAGGTTGTAGCCCGAGAAACTAAGGGTTTGGAGCCTCCTGCCAATTGCAGCTGGAAAACAAAGGAAGTTGGTGCTTCCAATGAATGTAATTCTTAAATGCATATAAGAAAAAACATTCCGTGGTTTTCTCCCACTTTGAGTTTCCACGTAAAAACATTGGTGTACTGTGTATGTGTATGATTGCTCATTTGTTCATTGTTTATTTATTTTGCAACTATTGGATGATAATGCTACATTGATATAACACTTGAATTTTGTGGTTAAAAATGATTATTTCTCTATTACTGATTCACCCCCCCTCTCAGTAATCTAACAATTGGTATCAGAGTCGGTTCCTTCAAGAACTAGTTTAACCACTGAAAGGTAGATCATGGAGAGAAACAACATGTATAAACATGGAATACCACAGTTTGATGGAAAAAAGTATGCATTCTGGAGAAGAAGGATGAAAACATATATACATGCACACGGATTTGAAATTTGACAATCTATAGTACATGGATACAAAGAACCAACAATTCCATCAACAAGTGAAAGAGAAATAAAACTCGGTCAAAATAATTCCAAAGCCACAAATGCACTTATGAATGGTATTGGTGAATCAATATACACCAAATTTATGCATTGAAAATCCACTAAAGATAGTTAGGCCAAACTTCAAAATATTTATGAAGGAGATTCAAAAGTCAAAGAAAAAAAGCTTCAAACTTACAGAGGTCAGTTCAAACAACTAAAGATGAAAGAAGATGAGAATATTACAGCTTACTTCTTATGAGTCGATGAAACAGTAAATGCGATCATAGGATTGGGAGAAGAAATTAAAGAATCTATAACTGTTCAAAAGGTACTAATATCTCTTCCTATGAAATTTGATCCTAAGATATCAACACTAGAAGAAAGAGAAGATCTAGACTCAATAAGCATGGATGAACTAAATGAAATATTCACAGCATATGAAATGATAATTGAATAGAAAAATACATATATAAAAGAAGCAGGTTTCAAAGCATCCAAAAGGTCAAATAAAAAGGGAAAGAAAAAATAAAAAGAACATAGCAGCATCAGTGACATCTTGGAAGATGATGACGAAATGACCAATTTTGTCAAGAGATTGAAAAAGGGAACCAACGACAGATATAAATGTAAGCTTCCATTGATTTGTTTTAATTGTGATGCTATTGGTCATTTTTATAACAAATGTCCTCATAATAAAAATAAGGGGAATGATGAAGATTACTCAAATAACAAACAAACATATAAAGGCAAAGGAACCACAAATAAAATTTTCAAGAAAATCTTATGCACCATAGAAGACATCTCCTCATAAGATGAAGACAAAGTCAGTGAAAGTGAGACATAAAGAGTTCTATTCATGGCAGTAGAAGAACATGATAAAGAAGACACCAAAGAATAATATGAAGAGGCATAAGTTGACTACCGAGAAGAATTATTGACTGC
The DNA here is from genome assembly GCA_009831015.1 of Picea engelmannii. NCBI lineage: Eukaryota > Viridiplantae > Streptophyta > Pinopsida > Pinales > Pinaceae > Picea > Picea engelmannii. Next base: position 522,462 of record ML782911.1, on the reverse strand, counting down.
CATAGAAGTTATAAGAAGAGAAAAGAGGACAAAAAATAAGCTACAAGTAGAACTAGACAAGAAGGAAGACACTCCAAAACTAGAGAAAATCATCACATAATTGAAGGTTCAAATAGAAGAATATAAAAGAATTGAAGAAGAACTCAAAGAACAGTTAGAAGAAAGAGACATGAGCATTGGAAATTTTGAAGCAGATATTGTCACATTGAGAAAGAATATTCAAAAGAAAAATATGCAGAACAACTCAAAAGTTTTGGATGACATTATCAATAGTCAAAGGCATAATCATGACAAGTACAGACTTGGATACAATTAGACAAAAAAAGGATCAATATACAAGGAAACAGAACAAGAAACATATCGAAAAAGTTATGCATAAAAAATAAAAGGGGATAGGAGGACCTACAAGGAAGATTACAAGGACACTCCTCCACCGAGACTATTCAGATTTCAGAATCAATGATCGACATAAACAAATAGGCCTCAATAAGAAGAATGATTCATAAGAGTAACTCCTTTCAGAATATCTTCAACTCCTAGGTATCAAAATATCTTTTTGGGTTTATGTTATGCATGCAATAATTTTGGACATAAAGTTGTAGATTACAGAGCTAATAGCAGGAACATAAACAACTTTGAAAGTCATACAAAAAATGGTTATCCAAGAAGGCCTAGTGAAACAAAGAGAAGAAGCTACAACATGTTTGAATAATTGAACACTGAAGTGGAATGCTAAAAGTGAAATAAATTTGGACACATGGCCAAAGATTGTAGTCCCTCCTAGAGAACCAAAACATAACAACAACAGTCACAAATAGGACCCTCAGAAGAGAACATGGATAAGAAATCATAATTAATATAGAAATGAAGAATGCACACTCGCTCTACAAGATAAGCATAAGAAGCGTGGTTGGTATGTTGACAGTGGTTGTTCAAAACACAAAGAACAAGTGAACAAAGACCAAGTCCTAGAGATCACAAGATTGGAAATAAAACGAGATGAAGAAAATTCTACAGAGAAAAGGAAAGATGTCACATACAATTTTTTTTGAAAATAACTAAAAGAAAAGAATGACAGGTAAATAAGGAACATGTTCAAGAGATTGTGATTTCAGGCACTGTAGTGAAAGATGAATCCACAGACAAAAAGAAAGAAGTCATAGCTTAGATAGATGATGAATCTACTAATAAGGATGATGATGAAAACACTTCAGAGCATAAATTGTTTGGAGCCATCTGGCTTAGATACTCCCAGATAATATGAATAATAGACAGGGGGAGTCTATGCGGTAGCTGAGACAGACCAGAGAACCATCCTTCGAGTAGGTTTCATAATTTGAGTAGACAGATTCAATGCATTCATTTAGCATAAGTACAATATGATAGATTAATCAGTTGTAGTAGTACTTCATGATAGTACAATGCCATATGAGTCAAAATTATGGACATTTGTGTAGATGAGTCTTGAACAATATGAACATATATGGATGTGAAATCAACTTTTCTGAACAAGGAACTTGAAGAAGAAGTCTACATTTAACAACTGGTTCCTAGAGCATGGTACTCTAAACTAGATAAATATCTACAACAAGTAGGGTTCAGAAAAGGAAGTGCAGACATCAACCTCTACATCAAGGTAACTCAATATGGTATTTTATTAATTGAAGTTTATATTGATGATATTATTTTTGGAAGTACTGATGATAGGTTAAGCTAGAAATTTGCAAAGGATATGCATAATGAATTTGAAATATCATTACTTGGAGAACTATCCTTCTTTTTGGGTCTTCAGATATGTCAAAGCAACCAAGGAATTTTTATTTCTCAAACTAAGCATATCATAGAAATGCTAAAGAGATTTGGAATGGAAGATTGCAAACCAGTTACCACTCCTATGTAAACCAGTTGCAAGTTGAGTAAATATGATGATTCAAAGTTTACAGACCAGAGGCAATATAGGTCAATGATTGGTAGCTTAATATACGTGACAACATCCAGACCAGATGTAATGCAGGCAGTTGGACAGGTGGCACGATTTTAAGCAACACCAAAGGAATCACATGTATTAGCAGTGAAGAGGATTTTCAGATATCTCAAAGGAACATAATATTTTGGATTATGGTATCCAAAATGAAAGGATCTATCACTTATTGCCTACACAAATGCAGATTGGGAAGGTTGCATTGATGACCAACGAAGCACCAGTGGAGCATCATTCTACTTGGGTGAGTGTTTAGTAGCTTGGTTAAGCAAGAAAAAATCATCAGTATCTTTATCTACAACTGAACCAGAGTATATTTCAGCAGCATGATGTTGTACTCAGGTTCTATGGATGAACCAAAATTTGACAGATATATAGGTTGAGTATGATGAGTCCATTCTAATCAATTGTGATAATACAAGCACCATTATTATCTCAAAGAACCCAGTGATGCACTCCAAGACGAAGCACATTCCAATAAAGTATCACTTTCTATGGGAACATGTTGTAGAGAAGAACATCAGAGTTGAATATGTGGGCACAAAAGAACAAGAGGCATACATCTTTACAAACTACTTCCAAGGGAATCCTTTGAGTATATTCGCCAGAGATTCAGAGTAATTTCTACTCCAAAATGAATTCTTATCTTATATATATTATATTTACACAAGGAAGCACCATAAAGAGGAAAGTTTAGGTTGGGGGATCAGTTTTAGGAAGAGTTCAGCCAGGGGGAGTATCCACAAGGAAAATTTAGTTAGGGGGAGAAACCCCAGATGGAAAGGTACCTTTTCCATTGATGACAAAGGGGGAGAGATTTATCAGATCAAAAAGTAAATGCTTGGAGAAAGAGCACAAAGGCGATGGTCACTGTGATGCCCTATTTCCCCCATTTTGTAAATATAACTATAAATGGACAAAAGACTATGGAAAACTTTATATCTATGAATATTGATTCGATGCACCTTTGTTTGAAAGGTAAACGAATGTGAACCTAATTATTTACTAAGAAAATGGACAAGTGTTGCATGAATAATGGAAGGGGGGTGTACTTAGAAAGACCATGAATGATATATGGAGAGAGGGTGAAGGGGACCAAGAATGGTTGCGTCAACCTTCACCAAACCAGTGCTTACTGGATTTAATTGCTCAGGACCAGAACCACCCTCTAACCTAGAAATGAATTACAGTCAGGCTGGTGGGTGGGAACACCTACTCAAGAGTTAATGAGGGATGGGGTGTGTAAGAACTCATTCGTAAGGCTTCTAGACTTGACCACTGACTGAGAATTTGGGCCACACACGACCCTGTTGAAAGAGACGAGAAGGGAAGGTGTGGTGGGGAGAGGGGGAGAACACACCTGTGAAGAGTGCATAGACAGAAAGTGAATCTCAGGGATTCGAGGAAGAATGGAAAAACTAAGTATTCGGGACATGGAAAATGGAAGAGAAGGTTATGATACAAAATGATAAATGAGGCTAGTCCTCCTTGCTTGGTATCGTGTAAACCATTGCCAGGATCCTGTAGGAAGAGGAGAGTAACCTCTGTCCCTATTGTGGATGAGAGAGAAGAAAAGGCCGTGTTGTAGAGCATCGTGGTCTTGCTCGGGGGTGGCTAGTGGTAAATCCATTTGGAATGATTGAGCCTATGGTTGGGTGGAAACAAACACCCCTTCCAGTAGTCACTTCACACTGTCTGATTCTGATAAGTCTTTTCTTGGCCTTAATTGTTGAGTTAGAATGATGAATGATTTCTTGGTTTTGACACACACACACACACACACACACACACACACACACATATATATATGTGCATGTATGAACATCTCTGTGTGAAATGGTTATGTTATGTGTATGCTTCCATCTCCTTGGGAAATTACACTTCCCAATGATCAACTATATGCCCAGTTTCTCTCCGGAGGGCTTCTCGAACATAAGTCAAAAAATGGTCGAGATAGGAAATATTGTGTAGACCTGAAACCACCTGTTTGAAGAGAATACTTACCCCTGACCCCCTTGTCGTGTGAATTTCCAAACCCAAGTCCTTAACCCGCTTGGGGTGAGAAATTAGGAAAATAGAAATAGGAAAATACCGAAAGGGAAAGGTTTTCCTTGTTCGAAGGACGAACAAACGAGATTCATTTGGAGGGAGCCAAGGGTTGTCATGGCCATTGGATATGGGAAAGACCGTGAGAGTTAACCCCTCTATCCCCTCGGATCTACAAGTTCTAAGTTCACGTATTGGGAAGATTATGGGTTGATGCGACCAAAACCTCTGAAACCCGAAGTCATGAAGTAACGTGGACCGTTGATCTATGGATCCTTCAGGACCCACCTAGACCGTTGTATCTGCGAGTTCGAAGTTCATGCACAAGGAGAGAAAATATCTCGTTCGTAGGATATATGCACGGAGGATCATAGCCGTGAGATCCATAGGAAAGTGCATGAGGTCTGTTGTTCCAGAGTCTGTACTTAAGGATTAGAAGTACAGTGTCTAGGCATTTGAAAGTGTGTAAAGGGTGGATAAGAGAGAAACGCCAACCTTCAGAAAAGGAAACTAAGGAAGATTTCTACGTTGGCATTGTCTAGCTTCCAACTTTTCCTGGATGGTTATATCCTGTTCAATCGCTGCCCATGAAAGTTCGAGTTCAACCCAGGTAGTAGTTGTTTTAAGAATAGTGTTGAAAAGGTTTAAGGCAATGTGCGTTTGATTTGATAATCTGGGTTCGATATTAGGCTGTGTTGGTACAGGGACAGTCATGGAGGAACAATAAAATAAGAAAAACTTCAGAGAGAAATTAAGTGTTGTCTCAATTTGGTCGTATAAAAAAGGATTTACGGTTTCGGAAATAAAACGGGGTGAAAATCAAAGGCTCTTTCCCGTAACTGAGTTAAATCTTGATAAAAAGTATGAGGTGGGAGAAAAACATTTAGCTGTCTATTGAATGAGGCTCCTATCAAGGGAGAATCTCACATATAAATAGAAGAGGAAAATTGTAAGGAAATAACCCGATGAAGCATAAAATATATATGGACTTATGAAAGTGTTGACTGGTCTTGCACCTGCTGATAGCTGGTACAGAGGAAAAACAGTAAACAATTATAGAAAACCAGAATTCATTCGCTATAGTAGTGGTCGTATTAAATTATAATGGAGCATTAATTAGTTATGAATATGAAATGAAATGAAAATATGAGATACAAGAAAACAAACTCATAACACAGTCGTGACGGAATTGAGAATCTTCAGATTTGCTTTGTATTAACTCTCAAAAAATGTAAAAACTCTGTTACGATCGACACAAAAAGGTCCAGTCTCTTTTCTTTCTTTCTATGGTATATTTATACAGTTTTACAATAAGATAGAATCTAAATCGTTACAAAATTTTGGTTATGATAGGGAGGAGATAAATCGCTCCATTTCTTCTTCTCTATCTTCACTTGGTGCCAGACGTTTGTCCTCGTGCGTGCTCGGTATAGGTGACACATCCTTCAACCAGCTGAGATATCAGCCTCGATGGTTTTGCTTGACAGCTGGCTTCAAAACAGTAACATTCTAGGGCTAACTGTGGCAACCTGTCTTCCATATGACTGTCTATGATGTCGATAGCGCATAATTGCGTGCTTGGTTTAATCATACATTTGTCTATTTGGACTATGTCCGCCATAGTCACTTGGGAAATCTCGGTCGAATCTCTTTCCTCTTTTTCCTTTAGCTCAAGTGAGATTTTTGCCATATCCATTTGAATCAACGCCTTAGCATTACCCCATCTATCAATGCCTAGAAGATTTCCATCTACAGAGTTGAAGGCCTCTTCTAAGGAATTCGTTAGCTTTTTGGCTTGCAGCTTGCCTTCCGCGATGTTGTGCTCCCATTATTTCAATAGAATTTTTCCTCTGGTCTGCTCCGAAATGGTGAATCTGGGAGTGCTTCCTGAATCCCTGTTGTTTGTGGCTATCACATCCTCTTGGAAGGCGACCCGTGTTGCTCAAGCTTCCCTTTCTCTAGCACTTAAATTCTCCAAAACTTGATTAACCAGCAAGCAGTTGACCTGAATCTCCTCTACCTTGACGAGTAAAGTTCATTGGGCCACAAAGAATCTGCCCTGAATCTCCATCACCTGGGACTGAAACATCCCGATATCTATCACTTTGCTTTCAACGATCTCCACCCTAGCTTGTAGCTGTTTGATCAAATCATTTTGCTGGCTCGCTTGCATCTGACCATCCCGGACCACCAACTGTGCTTGCTCAAGCTTAGTCTTGAGTAGCTATATCTTGTTCTTATCGGCCAACCTGGCCTGCTCTATTCCTATGCTCGCCTGGTCTTTGGTAGTCTCTGTTGCTGTGGCTAGTCTGGCTTCAAGGGTCTTGATGAGGCGATTTTTTCGTTTAAGCTGGTTTTTCAAAAGTCCGACTGAAAATTGATTCGCCGAGGCATATGCTCCTAATGTCCCTGCTATTTTAGTCGCAAATTATTCATTTTTCTTGTCCTTCCCGTCAGTTATGAATTTGTATTTCTTGGCTGTTGACTCCCCTTCCTAGTAAAATTCTCTCTTTACCACTGCTTTTCTCTTCTTATCGAAGAAGAACTCATTTGGAGGGAGCTCTTATACCCTTATAGGCCTCAACTCTTCATTGAAGATCCACCCTGCATCAATATTTCCCTGAGTTGACTGCAAGGGAGTAACTGATGTGATAGGTTCTCCAATCTGCTTCACTGATTTTCCCGGAGTAGTAACCAGACTTTGCTTCTTCGAGGGGTTGGGAGTCTTAATCTCTGCTTTTGAACTCTTAGTTTTCTCTCACTTGTCCTGGTGTTTTTCCTGATCGGGAGTTGCATCCTTAGAGCCTTCAACATCTTTTTGTTTCCCTTCCGCCGTACTTGGACTCTCACCCCGCAACACTGTGGGAAAAAAACTGCGTCAAAGTTCTTGGAACTTCAGAACATCGTCTCTCTCCTCGGGTGCCAAGGTTTGTATTTGAGCTAGAATCTCGGAATAAGACCTTGCGCCTCGAAAAATGTCATCCGAGGGTGAATTCTCATGCTCAAATATCTTGAGCCCATAACTGGCCAAGTGATTGCTCACAACCCTTTGTGGATCATGCTTTTTGTATTCAATGAGGACCAAATTTAGGTCCTCCAGGGCTGCTGCCTCAGCTTTGGCATGCCCAAAATCTAATAAAGAATATGAATTTAAATGCAGAAGAAAAGGTGGCCATACCTTCTTTGAGTATCCCTTAAGCTCCTTGCTTATACCACCAATTACTGTTTGTCTAGCAACCTCGCGACAAGCCAACTTGTCAGGAATGAACAATGGAAGTGCATGCGGGGGAATAGAAGCCCTGATACTCTCGGCTATGCTACTCATATTTGTCACTATACTGTCCAAGATCCTCGGTGGAGAGTGGCCAAAAATAGTGACATGTAGGGGCACCATCACCTAGTTGAAGATTTCATATAAGAAATTTGGCACTTTGTTTTCCCATAATTTTACATGATAAACGTGGATAGGCTCATCTTCTGTTGGGGCCCAACTCCAGTTCATTAAGGGAAATGGTGTTAAAAAATACACGACATCCATAATGTATGCAGACATGAAAAATAAAGATGCCTTTCCACCCTCTTTCTGCGCCGAATACTCTGTGATTCGACTGGTTAAGCTATCAGACAACATTTTAGCCCAGTCAAAGGAACTGCCTTTGGCAACTCGAAACATTAGAGGCACCCATGAAAGAAAAAAATGTGAGGTGTCCTCTCTCCCGTATAACCTGCATGTCATCATGGCAACATACTTGTACTGTGGTTCTAAGGAAGCTATTGAATATATGCCGTGGCTATCAGCCCTGAACTTCGCGGCATGCGAAACCCAATCTCTTATTAAACTGGACATGGTTTTATCATACTATATGCATTCCTTCTGCTTGAACTCGTCCAAGAATTCGGCACCATATGTATAGTCAGATGTTGTGGGCAGCTTAATACATGGCTTGCAGATGTTCCAGCCTGAAAGTCCCGACAGTGACTTTCTGCTCATTCATGATGGTTCTGGTCAGTATGTCCACATGGTCCAATGCCCATTAGACCATATCATAATATGGCAGTAGTCGTGGCCTGGATGCTACTTTGTGCATTTTAGATTGGATGACGATCTTATACTTGGTGGTTATATCATCTGTTTCGTTGTCGCTGGAGTCATCGGAATAATCCACTAGTTCAGCCTGCAGAACATCTGAAATGAATGACCAATTGGGGACCGATTCGATACTTCGAGGTGAAGTATCAACAACCTTGTTCGAGCCTTGTACCGAAACCTCAACACTGGCTTTGGATTCTTTTCGCGGAGCCATGGCTGGGGATTGTGCTTTAGCTCTTCTGCAATAGAAATACGTATACATATAGAAGTCAGCTTGCTCATAGATAATGTTCTCTGCGTAATATGAAAATGCATTTGTTATAATGAACCACAACTCTTATATATATTCGAAAACTCGGTACCTTTCAAAACGAGTCTATCAAATCATGTTTGGAAATAAATTTTGTCATAAAAATACGATCTTTATTCATCGATTTTCCCTATTTCCTAATTAATGCCATAAATTTTGGTGGTTTGAAATATCAGTTGGTGTATGGAAGAAATAAGGTTACCTCGTAAATCATGGAAGCATCGAAATGCGGGATATGTATTGATTTAGCTTAATTAATCCGGTTTTACCAACGTTAATCAATTTTTCGGTACTCGTTATATCAGGGATTTTTATTTAACACTTTGAACCTCTAACACCCGAGACTACGATGATTGATTTTAGTTAATAAAAACGTAATCATGATTAGGGGCTCAATTAATTTCATAATTATTATATTCTCCATATCGCGACTCAGAGCTTCGAAAATAAGTTTCCGGGAGGTTTGGGTGCCGAGCTGCGAAACCACAAGATCTTGATAATACGACTTAATAAAAAGGGAAAATAAACTCATATTTAGTGATTAATTAATTACTTTTATATCCTTATCGTGACTTCGCGAGTTGGGGCTAAGACGGTGTAACTTTTAAAAAAGAAAACGTCGAGTGGCGAATTGCCGACAGAACCTTTACCATGGTTTAGCTTTTACTTTTAACCTTGACACGGGTTACTAAAATAAGGACCTCGTGTTCTCGGCTATCGGGGCTACAAAAATAAATTTTTGGATTTGGTGAACGCCGAGGTGCGAAAACCCGATGATGGTCAATCACGTTTTAGGGAAACTTTACTCTCGTTACTGCCCTAGGTGAAAAATTAAAGCGATTTCTCCGTTTCATAGCTCGGGACGTGTGAACTACATGACTTATAGTATCCGACCTACGAGATCCTGAGGTAGAACAAATAAGGAAACACTTTACGAAAGGTTGGACTCATCTCGAGAGTACAATAATCATCGTTGCTCGTGTGATAAAGCTTCAGAGATCTTGAAACCACAGAGGGAAAATACAAAAACCATCTTTCGATTTCAAGCATTAAGAATGAAATTTGTGACGGGCTAGAAAAACAAAGGCGGCTCCAACATAGGCTCCAACTAGGGATGTCGCTTTCTTGTAAGGTGGGAAGAATAGTAGACCATGTGACAATATTGGGTAAATGGAGTCAACAGCTTCAATCAGGTGAAAAGGTTCCTGAGAATAGGGTAACGAAGGGGGAAAGAGATTTCGTTCTTTACCTTGAAAATATTTTTCAAACTCAGATACTCTTTTTAAACTTAGTTGTAGTCCCTTTCACGACTTTCCCTTTCCCGCTACTATTTTCAGGTCTGCTTCAAGACAATCAAAACAGTTCTAGGAGACCCAATAGATCTTGCGGCTATCATCTTGCATCAAAAGAAGAATATTATATGTTTTTAATTGGGAAGCCCCGTCTGAACTTGGGATGTAGATCAGGTTTTTAAAAATAATTGGTTACCGGAGTAGAGTGATATTCATGTATAACAGCCTTACAGATATCTCAGATATTGCTTCACTGCCAGCGAGCCTGTTCAATACCCCAGTGAAGTTATATGGCCCCTTTTACTGAATTTCCTTTCACCACTTGGGAATATATTCATGCATTTAAATGCTGAGACGAGGGCAACCATTTCTGAATTTCCTTTCATCATCTCTTGGACTGGGTGGGTGTAACAACCCTAGTAGAATATATACTTAGGGATTATTAAGTAAAAGATTTATTAGGTAATTAATTTTTCCTAACATGTTAATAACTAAACAAAGATTGGTCTAATGATATTAATTAAGTATTTATTAATTAATTAAAGGTTATAATTTTGATTAATTAATTAATTAACTACCTATTATATTCAATAACATGGGTATTAAATTTAAAACGGATAATAAGTTATTTTTTTAAATTAAAAAGGTTACGTACACGGAAAGGGATAAGATATTAATTATAAGGGGATAAGGTAATAAATGTGTAGGGAAGGAAGTAAATGAAAGAGGAGGTGAAGGAAGGATATGGGAGGGGGAGGAGGTTTACAAAGGGGGAGGACCATTCTATGGGAATTTTTTTGGGGGGGAGTTCTCTCTTGGATTGCATAGAGGAAAGTTGAGTTCCGTAGTCGGATTGGATCAGTACATGCACCGGTTTGCTGGAGGTTTTGGGCACGGGGGCCAGGATATCCATATGATATCCTGGAGCTAGGAAGTTTTCCTAGTTGGCAGGGTGGAACAAGGTTTGGGCAGTGTTTACACAGTTCAACAAACGTCAACAGGACAAGCGGACAAATGGAGGGTTAGCATCAAACCCAAATATTTAAAATTATGTATTTGTTTTTATTCTGTTATAAAATTTTATTATTCATTGATCAATTTAAAATGCGTATGTGCTCAATTAAAAGAAATTATTGAATTTTATGAATCAAGTAGATATTACTGTTACAATTTATGTAATTAAGGGATGTTAAATTAAAATGGACACTACACATGGTATCAGAGTGCCTCGTTCACAATCTGGAGCCTTAAGGGCTAAGTTCCCAGCTCCAACTCCAGCTATGCCTAACCTGCAAACCAAACACATAAATTTTAATACAAATATAAAAATAAAAGCAATACAAATTGAAAATGTAATTTTTTTTTTTTTTTACCAAAGTAAAACAAGTGAAATATGAATATTGCTAGGGTTGTTACATATATCCTTAGCTCCATGTTGCACAAATCTCGATGGTCTTGCATCATCTAATCATTTTCTTAGAGTCCCACGAGACTCTTCCAAGGCCTAGACATGGATTTCTTCATTGGTGTAGTGTCAAAAACTTCAAACAGATAACCTGATTTTTCATTGGAAACGAACTAACTTATTAAGTTTGCTGAAATGATAACAATATAACGATGATTCAGTACATATATTGACAGTAACATTATTAATTCTCTGCCATCGTATTAATGGTGTCCTTATTAAATCCATGAATATATAAGTTTAGAAAGTAGGCATGGAGGCAAACCTGTAATAATACAAGTTAAGAAACTACCAGCATGTGGATCGACGGGTTTTGGGATAGGCATGCATAATACAGACGTATGTGAAAAAAATAATAGTTAATTTATATACCAATGAAAAAAAATTTATACTTATTGATAACTTGCCCAACTTCTGGTTCCGTTCCATGTGCCATATATGCATCTCTCTGATGGGGAGAATGTGACCTCTCCTTGGCTACAGTCTGCCTAACAGACTCATGTAGATATACTTCGTACTCGGAAAAATTTAGCCCTAGAGGTACTGGCTTGAAAAACTCCCTAGCATACTCAACCTACACGTACTCGGGATACTTCACAATACAAAAGTTCAAATTAAATCATTTTACTGCAAGAAAAATTAAGAAGAAATATTTCTGACTTTTCTACCAGAAGAAACTATATCACTGTCACTTGTTACAAAGCATTAAAATTGAGAATTGTTCATTATGAAAAACTAAAAAAATAAATAAATCACAGGTGGTATGGAAAGTATGGCAAAGAGAGAAGAGATGGTAGAGTTGCTTACCTTTATCCAATTCGAGCTCTATAGAATCCAACTCCATCTCAAGATTGGTTACTATACCCTGCAGATGATCAACATGTGTGTCCACAATGTGCACAAGGAGATTGGAGACCCTAGTGGGCACAGAGTTATTAGCTTCCTTGGAATGGTTCATAGTCAATAGAAACTCCAACACATGCTCTCTAATGACAATTCCATTGGGCTCTAGGGCATGTTTTGAGCTCTCCTCCTCCTTTTCCCCATAGTGGGGCTGGGATGGGGGACTCTCCACACCGGGGATCTCAGAAAGCAGAGACTGGCTCGTCAGAGAAAATCCCAGTCTTGGCACCTTACCCAGAGATACTGTAATCACAGTATTCTCGCTGATCTTGGCAGCAAGACTCTGGGTGAATTTGCTGATAGTAGGGCCGGGGGAATTGACCCTAAATACAAGATCCCCATCTACATTCGCACAGAAGGGCCCACTGCTCATGAGAGACAGGATATCTTGAAGCTTCAGAGGTGGGCAGAGGAAATCAATCAAGTATTGTGCAGCCACTGCCAGTCTCTGATTAGATATCGACAACTCAACATGGTACCAACAAAATTCCCCACCCTCCCCTTTGCTCAGATCCCAATCCTTGTTAAAGAAATTGCCCTGCCCATCAAATATGTAGGCACTCATCTTCATTGCACCAGGGAAATGTATGGTGTACTTCTGTTTCTGTCTAACTGGAGACTCCATGGGTGTTTCAGTATCCATTTCCTCTGCATCAGTGTTGGTCTCTTCAAGACTGACAGGCACCATGACTCCTCAAATCCAAAATCCTTAATGGGTGCGTTTGAATTTAATAAAAAAAAAAACCTCACAAATGCTAATTGGGTGTCACAGATTTCGATCAATCGAAAACAAATGCGAATTGGGCATTCCAGAATTCAATCAAAAGCATCAATTTCGCAATTTGGGTATTAATGGTTGAATTCAAACAAGATATAAAAGGAAAAATTCGTTGTACACGAAAGACATAAGTTTCGATTTGGGGATTAATGGTTGAATTCAAACAATAATTAAAATGGACACTACACAACAACATGCACATTGAATGGATATGATATTCTGTTAAAACCCTTCAGCCAAGAGGCAGGCAAAGCTTCATATTCAAAGAATAAGAGTTCCCTTCATGACAAAGTTGAAGAATATCGACAAACACCACCTTCGTCTCTGTATTTTTTGGGAATTGACTTCGCTTGGATTACACGCTCCTACCTTCTACCACAGCGAGCACCGTCAGGAGAAGCTCCCACCACCTTCCTGTACTCTTTGAAATTAGAAGGCATTGCATCAATCGCCTTCAAACTTATAACCTTTTTCTTCTGCTACTTCCCAGCTCCACTTCCATCCATCTCGATCTTCCTCCGCAACAATTCTAAGAATTTATATGATGTTTAATGCTAGAGACTACACAAGACTGTTGGACACTGCGTATTACGCTCGCATATAAGGAGAGTCTTGAGGGTTGTGAGGTCTTTGAGTGTTGGATTCTTCACAGGGAACATATGAGCGTCTTGGTGCTCATGTTGCACTGCACTTGCGTTCGCAGCAAATGAGGATTTATTACTGGGGATTCCTATCAAGACAAAGGGCCCGACAACCTCTCCTACTAGCAAAACGCCATGCACAAAGCCATGACCATACCAACACCAGTGCACACAAGGCCACGAAGAGGAGTCTCGAAAAGGATGAGCATGGTGAGGGAGGGGCACGTGGGCCTCATGCGAGGACCCACGATGCCGATTTCTATATGTATAGTATTTCACGAGTAACTTTTATTTTATTTTATTTTTATTTTAATTGTAATGAATTAATTGTTTTAATTTTATTTTATTTTAATTATAATTATTTTAAAATAAGGTTTCAAAAAATTATTTATTTTAATTTTAAATTCTTAAGTAAATTGTCTTAAATTAGTTTAAAATTTAATTAATTTAATTTAATTTAAAATTTAATTTTAATTAATTGGGTATTTTGATTTTTTTTTAATGAG
>ML782911.1:448541-500951 GCA_009831015.1 Picea engelmannii | reverse complement strand
GAGTTCCATAGTCAGATTGGATCAGTACATGCACCGGTTTGCTGGAGGTTTTGGTCACAGGGGCTAGGATATCCATATGATATCCTAGAGCTAGGAAGTTTTCCTAGTTGGTAGGGTGGAACAAGGTTTGGGCAGTGTTTACACAGTTCAGCAAAGGTCAACAGGACAAGCGGACAAATGGAGGGTTAGCATCAGACCCAGGTATTTAAAATTATGTATTTGTTTTTATTCTGTTATAAAATTTAATTAATCATTGATCAATTTAAAATGCGTATGTGCTCAATTAAAAGGAATTATTGAATTTTATGAATCAAGTAGATATTACTGTTACAGTTTATGTAATTAAGGGATGTTAAATTAAAATGGACACTACAGTGGGGGCAATCATTTCTGAATTTCCTTTCACCACCTGTCTTATAATTTGCTTTTTAGAGCGCGAAGATGGGGGCAATCAGTTTGCATCAGGGTTGATATCTGTGTAATATTTCACATTATAGGTATGTTAACTTACTTTGATTACTCGGTACCATCCTTCCCTTGACCTTCACAACACCTTCGTTCTTAGGGAGAAAAAGGAAAATAAATTTTTTAGGGAATTCTATTTGAGCAAGCTTCAATCCTCCGATGCTGTTGAAAAACCTAGGAAAGTCAGGATCACTCTAAACGTTTCTTCGCTTAGTAGGGGATCGAGTAGTTGTGAAGACCCTCTTTCTTTCACAATCTGCTTTGAATCTCACGAGGTTGAAACGAAAAACTCTTATCCCTTCGTATACGAAACGGGAAGATGGTGACTCTTTTAAAAGGTAAACCTGAAGATAGAAAGGATGCCAGGTAGTGACTTACTGACTGAAAATACAGAGGTCAAAAAATTCGAAACTGACTCCTGTAGATCTTTTTCGAGGATACTTTACTTTGACTGACTGTTTTTAAATTGGGTGAATTATTTAATTTGTTTTAACTTCTGATTAAACAAAGAAACAATTTCGTTATTTATCAGTTCAGATGATATTGCTATTTGAATGAAGTTAACCTCAGATTCTTTTAATATTCCTTTAAAACATGTCCTTTAGGAAAATTCATCTATACCTTTTCGTTTTAATCTCTTTGCAAAATATCAAATTTCTTGGATATCACCTGTTTAAGATGATTTATTTCTGAGACCAACCTCCGGTTTACTTTTCCTGTCGTTTTGTGTGCAGCTGGAATCCTATAATAGGCAAATACGAAGATTATCCGAAATGTGTTGAAAGTTCATGAACAAAAAAATAAAATCAAGAGCAATGTTTGAATGAAAAATATATATATGTACACAAAATATATATAATTTTTTTTTTTTTTAATCTGGCGACTATTACGTCACATAATGCTTCAGATTCCACCCATTGACAGGGGCGTTGAGGACTTCATCGTCTATATTTTCCAATAGGAAAGATTTTTTTCCTTCCAAAGCCGAGACCCTGAATGGCCCATACCAGAGGTGGTCAAATTTACCATGTTTTGTTGCTTCTTCCTTTCTTGCATCCCATCTTAACACTAAATCACCTGGGAGGAAATATTTGTCCTTTGATTTGCGGTCGAATAATGCCTTCATGTTATCTTGGTACTTCTACATCTTTTCATCTACTTCGACTCGATGTTGTTGAACCTCGATCAGTTGATTTATCCTTCTGGTGACATGATTGGGTTCTTCATTTTGATCTTGCCATAACTTCATCACTGGGAGTGCTAGGTTTATAGGTACCACAACATCGGTCCCATATACCATCTGAAAAGGTGAAATGCTGATTGACCTTTTTGTGCTTATGCAATTCGCCCACAATGCACATTTTAAGTGCACATGCCAAGACCTTTTATTTTCATCCAATACTTTCTTGATTATATTTACCAGGCTTTTGTTAGATGATTCGGCCAATCCATTTCCTTGGGTGTAATATGTTGTGGAATGGCTGAGAACGATGTTATACTTCTAACAAAAACTAATCATAGCCATAGATTTAAAAGCTTGGGCATTGGCAGTAACTATCTTTCGGGGGAAACCAAATCTTGACAAAATGTTGTCTTCTAAGAAATTGATTACCACCGAGTCTGTTGCCCTTTTGGTTGGGATGGCTTCCACCCATTTAGTAAAATAATCTATTGCAGTTAGGATCCACTTGTGTTGAGCACTGGAATGGGGATTAATCTCGCCTATGAAGTCTAGGGCCCATTGCTGAAATGGGGCTTCAGATTTGACTGGAACTAAGGGCAGTGCCGAGAGCTTCTGTTTACCTACAAATAGTTGACAAGGGTTGCAGGCACGCACTTTGGCATTAACGTCCAAGAAATTTTTTGGCCAGTAGTACCCAACCCTCAAAATATTGTAAGTTGTAGCTCTCCAAGTGTGATGCCCCCCATAGATTCCCTCATGAAATTCATCTATAACCCGCTGAGTTTCCGATTCAACTAAACAGACTAGCAGGAAACCGAGTGGATCTTTCCAATATAGCTGACCTTCGACGATACAATATTTAACTGCATGGAGTTTTAAAGTCCTGTCTTTAGATGGTGATAGCTCATTTGGGAATTTTAGAGTTAGTAGGTATGACACTATGTCTCTGTACCAGCCTGACGATATGAACTTCTCTTCGATCTTGTTTGGATCTTTTTACTCATTCAACTCATTTAGGTCTGTGTCTTCGTCACCTTCCTACAGGAAATTGATATCTAGGGCTCTGAAATTTGACTCAGCTAAGAGTTTGGCCAGGCCTTGCCCTTTTATCAATTTTGTCGGTTTGACTTCCAGATCAAATTCTTGGATTTTGGCGAGCCATCACCCTCTTTTTCCATCACTGTCTGGCTGTACCAATATATCTTTCACAGAACTGGTAGGCACGTACGCAATTATATTTGAGTGTAGTACATACGTTCCGAATGCCTTTAATTCTTTTACCATGGCGTACGCCTATTTTTCTATTATATCATACTTCAGTTCTGAGTCTCTAAGGCTCTTGCTGAAAAAGGCGATCGGTTGTTCGAATCCTTCTTCGTTCTTTTGTAGGAGCACCGCGGAGATAGTGTGTTCGGAGGCAAACGAGAAGATAATAATATCTTTTAGATAGTCGGGGCTTGCTAACACAGGTGCCTCACTTATGACTTTCTTAATATGCATGAACGATGCTTTGGCCTTGATTGTCCATTTTACTTTGCTGTCCTTCTTCAACATTCCTGTGATCAATTTTACAATCTCAGCGAAATTCGGTATAAACCTTTGTAAAAAAATTATTCTTCCTAAGAAAGATTGAATCTCCTTTACATTTATGGGAATATTTATAGTATCTATTGCTTCAATCTGCTTAGGATCAATCCTGATTCCATCCCTAGATACGATATGACCCAAAATCTTACCTTCCCACATGGTGAAATGTGATTTCTTTGGGTTTAAAGATAGGCCAAACCTGCGGCATTTTTCGAAAGTCTGTTTGAAATGCATCAAGTGTTCTTCATTAGTTTTAGAGAAAACCATCAAATCGTTAAGGTAAATGACTACAAACTTATCCCTTTCTCCTATGAAAGCGATGTCCATAGCACGCTGGAATGTGGCCCCTGCATTCATCAAACCAAAAGGCATTTTGCCGTACATGAACGTACCCCATGGTGTGGTGAAAGTAGTTTTTTCCCTGTCTTGTTCATTCATGGCGATTTGATTATAACCAGAGAACCCGTCGATCATAGACATTCAGTTTTCTCCAACTACCTTTTCTAACACATGGTCCATTTTGGGTAGTGGATAGTTGTCCTTGAGAGACGACTTATTTAAGTTTCGAAAATCCAAACACAGTCTGATTTCCCCACTTTTTTTCCTGACCGGGACCAGGTTTGCTACCCAGTCTGAGTATCTCAGAGGTACGATTATTTTCACATCTAAAAGTTTCTTAACTTCTTTTTCGATCACAGGTAAAAAAATGGGGTTGATTTGTCTAAGATTTTGCCTAAATGGTTTGACCCCAGGCTTCAAAGGTATCTTGTGATCAATTATAGAAGTGTCATATGTTCTTAACTCATCATAAGACCAGGAGAAAACATCCTTATACTGTCTGAGTAGGTCTTTATACTTACTTTTTATTTCGGGAGGAAGGAACTTGGATATTTTTACTATCCTGGATTCTGCTTCAGTTCCTATATCACAGTCCTCCACTTCTTATGGTTGGGGTTGTAAAGTGGATTTTACAGGTACATCGTTCTGATCAAAAAGTCTTTCTAAAGGAATCAATCCTTTCGGATTCTGGTTGTTTTTAAGGACCAACATATGATGATCCACAATTTTTTCTTGGAAAGCTTTAGGATCTTCCCCCTCTTGCATGATCCATATCAGGTCATTTTGATTTTCTTGGTCTGCATGAGTTTCGGAGAATTCGCCCACTGCTTCAAGAAATTTCTTAATTTCTTCATCATCCTCAAAGACCTGTCAGTGTTGGATATTGTCTGGTATAGATGGTTTGTGTCTGATTTCAATGTGATACTTCAATTTGAAAGTCGTGGGAGGATACAAGGTTGAAGTTGCTTTAGCCAATGTGTCAGCATGTAAATTCTCCGTGCGTGGGATGAAATGGACATTTACGGATGAGAAATTTTTTCCATGAGATCCCAGGCATAATTCATGTATGATCTTAATCTGGGATACTTGGCTTGGTACTGTCGATTTATCTATTTGACTATTAACTCTGCATCTCCATACACCTCTAAGTTATTTATTTTTAGCTTTTTAGCAGCTTCTAATCCTAAGACCAACGCTTCGTACTCACATACGTTGTTAGTATAATCAATATCCCACTGCAATCGGTAGGAAAAAAGAACAACGAATTTACCTTCGAGAGCCACTAAAAGCACTCCTGCACCGGCCCCTTCAAAAGATGAGGCACCGTCAAAATACATTTTCCAGACACCGGTGCTACACAGATCCTCTGTCATGTAACTTGACTCTTCCTGCTCTATATCATTTTCCTCCAGACAACCATCTAAACCATCATCAAAAGACAAGATACAATTTCCTAGATCTTGGTCCGCAATGTAAATAGGGAAATTGTTTGGGTTTTGAGGGTCGCTCACCATATATGATAATCTCGTTTCTCTGTACAACTGATTAAATTGACCGCCAAACACAAGAATTGTGGCAAAAGTCATATCCAATTGAAGGGAACCCCCCAACTTGGCTCCCCATGACCTAGACAACAGTAAGCCATACTTAGGGGGAATATCTGCAATAACCACATCCATCAGGATACTTTTAACCGAGACCTGTGCCAGGGTAACTACCAAGTCTTTTATCATCCCCATACACTTAACCCTTCTTGAGTCAAAAGAGTAAATATATCCATAAGGTCTGGTGATCTGGAGACCCAATTTGTCCATAATAATCTTAGGCATAACGTTATGGGAGGCTCCAGAGTCTAACATGCAATTATGTAGCAATTGATCATACACATTTAAAGTGATATAAAAGGGAGCAATGGTGTCTTTGGCCCCTTCAAAATGGGGACCAAAAGTGATGCTAGGTTTGTCATCTTCTAGGTTTAAAATATCAGACTGGATTTCTAGCTCAGAGACACCCATCGCTTTGGTAATTTGCTTCCGATAAACGGGGTATTTTTCTAATTCTACCAAAGGGATTGGTATCTTAATTTTATTTATCTCGTTTTCAAAACTGAAATCTTCGCTCACCTTGTCCATTTCTTTGGTTGAGACTTCTGAATCCTTCCTTTTTGACTTATTCGTCTAGACCACTTTATTACTCATGGTCTTGATTGAAGGCATAATTTTATTTACTGTTTCGGTTCCTTGTGCTTGGGTTTCAACTTTTTCCACTTCGGACTCTTGTGTGCTTACTACTTTAGCTTTGTTGTTGGGTAATAAGGTCTCTTCCAGAGTAGGCTCATAAGATTGACCTCTTTGGAGGATTTTCTTGGGTTGAGTAGTTGAGGTGGGCTTACTCTTAGATCTTAAGTTATACTTGGGTTGGATCTCAACCATTATCATGTCAGTTTCTTGTTGAGATTCACAAAGGTCAGTATGATCACTTTATTCACCCTTATTCGATGGTTGTTGCATGTTTAGAGATTTTTCATAATCTTCTCGAGTCAGATATGGTTGTGTGCAGTCATCACTGAAGTTCATGACATCATTATCCGAATCTCCAAAGTCTTGAAAATCGTTCACTTTTATAAAATTTCCGTTCTTTAAGGGAGCTAGTATTTTTTGATCTTCATTTTTTATTTGTCTTTGCTGGTTCGGGGGGTTGGGGTTCCTCTTGAAATCCTTTTTGGGGAAAGAATTAGCTTTGGCCTATTTGAGCTCCATTCTAGATATTTTATATGCCAGTTCTTTAATTACTCTGGCCATATCTTCTACCCTGTCATCTATGGATCTATTAGACCCTGACGGACCAACTTGTTCTCTAAAGCATTTAGTTTCTCGGTTTCCCATTTCTAACTTGGCTTTGAGCTTACTCAAAGCCATCATATTAGACTCTATTTCTACCGCATCATCCTGCATTCAGTTTAGGGTGGCACCCTTTCTTTCTCGCAAAAGGAGTGCAAAATCCGATTCAAAAGCTCCGACGAAAGTTACTTTGGTCGCGGGTTGGGATGGTTTAACCTTGGCTGGGATTTTGTTATACAGTTTGTTGAATCTTTGAATAAATTCCATGACTGTTTCTAAATTCTTTTTTCTTAAAGACCCAAATTTGGTTAAATAATATAGATGGTCTTTTCTCTCGCCCCATTGTTTGAGGAAAGCATCTTCCAAAGCGTCATAAGACAAGATAGATATTGCAGGTAGACTCCAAAACCAAGTTCGTACCTGGCCTTCAAAGGTTTGGAAAAGAAGTCTTGAATATACGTCCTCATGTTTGATACCTAGGATATCTGCGAATTGATCAAAGAAATTAATATGTTCGGCCGCGGTCAAATCCCCTTCCCCAGTGAATTTTGGTAAATTTTTTATGTAATTTTTGGGAAGGTCGTGTAGAGGGATGGGAAATACTAAGGGAGCATATCTGGCTGCAACTTTTTCAAACACTCTAGGAGGGGGGGCAGGCCCTTGGCCTCCATCTCCTCCTAGAGGGGCTCCTCCCCCTCCTCCTCCTATAAACCCTCCACCTCCTCCTCTGGCGGCTACCATCGTTATTTGTGGAAAGTTGTAAAGGGGGTTTCGAAAAATTAAAAGGGAATCTTTATTTTCTTCACAAAGAGGAAAATATGATGAAGAAAGATAGGGAACGCGAGGACTCGGTTCCTCGGATTTTCAAGAGACGAAATCAGGAGAACCGATGGGTGTGGAAACCGAATGTGTAACACACTCTTCAGAATTTGGTGAGGTCGGGAAATTTAACTGAAGGAAAGATGGTATGTCAACTACCGATGAACTTTCAAGAGGGCCCTTTCCTTTGTGTACTAAGGGGATTGTCGGATAAATCTCACTCCTAAATTCGGAGCAGTTTGGCATTAAAACTTTAGTATCAAAGAGAGGAATGCATGAGGTTGAGGGTTCAGAAGAACTCTTAGTCTTCAGTTGTGGGATTTTAAGTTTGCAAACTGCAGTGGTTGGCTTAAGAGAGCCTCTCGCTTTTAGAATATTATCGGGATCGGTAACGGGCGTAATCTGCTTACCATCCAGGTTTTGTCTGGTATTCCTTCGACCGGATGCCAGTTTATTATTTGTGGAGTCGCCAAGTGAAAGATTAGGAAGCCTTAAAATGTGTGTACTCTTTGTTCACTATCAAAGGGTAACACTTTCAATGAAAAACAAATGTCTTTTTCCCAGGGAAAAAGATTTCGTAACTTCGGTCCCCGACAACGATGCCAGTAAGATGTTGTTCCAAAGTATGTACTTAAGGCTTAGAAGTACAGTGTCTAGGCATCCGAAAGTGTGTAAAGGGTGGAGAAGAGAGAAATGTCAACCTTCGGCAAAGGAAACTAAGGAAGATTTCTATGTTGGCATTGTCTAGCTTCCAATTGTTCCTGGATGGTTATATCCTGTTCAATCGTTGCCCATGAACGTTCGAGTTCAACCCGAGTAGTAGCTGTTTTAAGAATAGTGTCGAAAAGGTTTAAGGCAATGTGCATTTGATTTGATAATCCGGGTTCGATATTAGGCTGTGTTGGTACAGGGACAGTCACGGAGGAACAGTAAAATAAGAAAAACTTCAGAGATAAATTAAGTGTTGTCTCAATTTGGTCGTATAAAAGAGGACTTATGGTTTCGAAAATAAAACAGGGTGCAAATAAAAGGCTCTTTCCCGTAACTGAGTTAAATATTGATAAAAAGTATGAGGTGGGAGAAAAACATTTAGCTGTCTATCGAATGAGGCTCCTATCAAGTGAGAATATCATGTATAAACAGAAGAGGAAAATTGTAAGGAAATAACCCGATGAAGCATAAAATATATATGGACTTCTGAAAGTGTTGACTGGTCTTACACCTGCTGATAGCTGGTACAGAGGAAAAACAATAAACAATTATAGAAAACCAGAATTCATTCTCTATAGTAGTGGTTGTACTAAATTATAACGAAGCATTCATCAGTTATGAATATGAAATGAAATGAAAATATGAGATACAAGAAAACAAACTCATAACACAATCATGACGGAATTGAGAATATTCATATTTGCTTTGTATTAACTCTCAAAAAATGTAAAAACTCTGTTACGATCGACACAAAAAGGTCCAACCTCTTTCTTTCTTTCTATGGTATATTTATACAGTTTTACAATAAGATAGAATCTCAATCGTTACAAAATTTCGGTTATGATAGGGAGGAGAGAAATCACTCCATTTCTTCTACTCTGTCTTCACTTAGTGCCAGTCATTTGTCCTTGCACGTGCTCGGTACAGGTGACACATATTTCAACCAGCTGAGATATCAGCCTCGACGGTTCTGCTTGATAGTTGGATTCAAAAAAGTAACATTCTCAGGCTAACTGCGATAGCTTGTCTTCCATCTAACTGTCTATGATGTTGATAGCGCATAATTGCACGCTTGGTTTAATCATACATTTGTCTATTTGGACTATGTCCGCCATAGTCACTTGGGAAATCTCGACCGAATCTCTTTCCTCTTTTTCCTTTAGATCAAGTGAGATTTTTTCCATATCCATTTGAATCAACGCCTCGACATTACCCCCACTATCAATGCCTAGCAGATTTCCATCTATAGAACTGAAGGCCTCTTCTAAGGAATTCGTTAGCTTTTTGGCTTGCAGCTTGCCTTCCGCGATGTTGTGCTCCCATTCTTTCAATAGAATGTTTCCTCTGGTCTACTTTGAAATGGTGAATCTGGGAGTGCTTCCTGAATCCCTGTTGTTTGTGGCTATCACAGCCTCTTGGAAGGCAACCCGTGCTGCTCCAGCTTCCCTTTCTCTAATACTTAAATTCTCCAAAACTTGATTAACCAGCAAGCAGTTGACCCGAATCTCCTCTACCTTGCCGAGTAAATTTCGTTGGGCTGCAGAGAATCTGCCCCGAATCTCCATTGCCTGGGACTGAAACATCCCGATATATATCACTTTTCTTTCGGCGATCTCCACCCTAGCTTGTAGCTGTTCGATCAAATCCTTTTGCTGGCTCGCTTGCATCTAACCATCCCAGACCACCAGCTGTTCTTGCTCGAGCTTAGTCTTCAGTAGCTCTATCTCATTCTTATCAGCCAATCTGGCCTGCTCTATTCCTACGCTCGCCTGGTCTTTGGCAGTATCTGTTGTTGTGGCTAGTCTGGCTTCAAGGGTCTTGATGAGGCGATTTTTTTGTTTAAGCTGGTTTTTCAAAAGTTCGACTAAAAATTGATTCACTGAGGCATATTCTCCTAATGTCCCTGCTATTTCAGTTGCAAATTGTTCATTTTTCTTGTCCTTCCCGTCAGTTATGACTTTGTAGTTCTTGGTTGTTGACTCCCCTTTCTGGTAAAATTCTCTCTTTACCACTGCATTTCTCTTCTTATCGAAGAAGAACTCATTCGGAGGGAGCTCTTATACCCTTATAGGCCTCAACTCTTCATTGAAGATCCACCCTGCGTCAATATTTCCCTGAGTTGACTGCAAGGGAGTAACTGATGTGATAGGTTCTCCAATCTGCTTCACTGATTTTCCCAGAGTAGTAACCAGACTTTGCTTCTTCGAGGGGTCGGGAGTCTTAATATCTACTTTCAAACTCTTAGTTTTCTCTCCCTTGTCCTGGTGTTTTTCCCAATCGGGAGTCGCATCCTTAGAGCCTTCGTAATCTTTTTGTTTCCCTTCCGTCGTACTTCGACTCTCACCCCACAACACTGCGGGCAGACAACTGCGTTGATGTTCTTGGAACTTCAGAACATCGGCTCTCTCCTCGGGTGCCAAGGTTTGTATCCGAGCTAGAATCTTGGAATAAGACCTTGCACCTCAGAAAATGTCATTTGAGGGTGAATTCTCATGCTCAAATCTCTTGAGCCCGCAACTGGCCAAGTGATTGCTCACAACCCTTTGCGGATGATTCTTTTTGTATTCAATGAGGACCAAATTTAGGTCCTCCAGGGATGCTGCCTCAGATTTGGCATGCCTGAAATCTAATAAAGAATATGAATTTAAATGCACAGGAAAAGGTGGCCATACCTTCTTTGAGTATCCCTTAAGCTCCTTGCTTATACCACCAATTACTGTTTGTCTAGCAACCTCGTGACAAGTCAACTTGTCGGGAATGAACAATGGCAGTGCATGCAGGGGAACAGAAGCCTCGAAAACTCTGAGGTACAAAAATTTGGCTTCCACATACCAGTCAACTATGATGCTCAGATTTGTCACTATATTGTTTGAAATCCTAGGTGGCGGGTGGCCAAAAATAGTGACATGTAGGGGCACCATCACCCAGTTGAAGATTTCATATACAAAATTTGGCGCTTTGTTTTCCCATAATTTCGCATGATAAACATGGATAGGCTCATCTTCTGCTGGGGTCCAACTCCAGTTCATTAAGGGAAATGTTGTTAAAAAAAACACGGCGTCCATCATGTATGCAGACATGAAAAATGAAGATGCCTTTTCGCCCTCTTTCTGCACCCAATACTCTGTGATTCGACTGGTTAAGCTATTGGACAACATTTTCGCCCAGTCGAAGGAACTACCTTCGGCGACCCGAAACAATAGAGGCACCCACAGAAGAAAAAAATGTGAGGTGTCCTCTCTCCCGTATAACCTGCATGTCATCATGGAAACATACCTGTACTATGGTTCTAAGGAAGCTATTGAATATATGCCCTGGCTATCATCCCTAAACTTCACGACGTGAGAAACCCAATCTCTTATTAAACTGGACATGGTTTTATCATACTGTATGCACTCCTTCTTCTTGAACTCGTCCGAGAATTCGACACCATATGTATAGTCGGACATTGTGGGCAGCTTATACATGGCTTGCAGATGTTCCAGCCTGAAATTCTCGACGGTGACTTTCTGCTCATTCATGATGGTTCTAGTTGGTATGTCCACATTGTCCAATGCCCATCGGACCATATCATAATATGGCAGTAGTCGTGGCCTGGCTACTACTTTGTGCATTCTGGATTGGATGATGATCTTATACTTGGTGGTTATATCATCTTTTTCGTTGTTGCTGGATTCATCGGAATAATCCACTAGTTCAGCCTGCAAAAAATCTAAAACGAATGACCAATTGGGGATTGAGTCGATACTTTGAGGCGAAGTATCAAAAACATTGTCTGAGCCTTGTCCCGAAACCTCAGCACTGGCTTTAGATGCTTTTCGTGGAGCCATGGATGGGGATTGTGCTTTAGATCTTCTGTGATAGAAATACGTATACATATAGAAGTCATCTTGCTCATAGATAATGTGTTGTGCATAATATGAAAATGCATTTGTTATAATGAACCACAACTCTTATATATATTTGAAAACTCGGTACCTTTCAGAACGAGTCTGTCAAATCATGTTTGGAAATAAATTTTGTCATAAAAATACGATCTTTATTCGTTGATTTGCCCTATTTCCTAATTAATGCCATAAATTTTGGCGGTTTGAAATATCAGTTGGCGTATGGAAGAAATAAGGTTACCTCGTAAATTGTGGAAGCATCGAAACGTGGGATATGTATTGATTTAGCTTAATTAATCCAGTTTTACCAACGTTAATCAATTTTTCGGTACTCGTTATATCGGGGATTTTTCTTTAACACTTTGAACCTCTAACACCTGAGACTGCGATGATCGATTTTAGTTAATAAAAACGTAATCGTGATTAGGGGCTCAATTAATTTCATAATTATTATATTTTCCATATCGCGACTCAGAGCTTCGAAAATAAGTTTCCGGGAGGTTTGGGTGTCGAGCTGCGAAACCATGAGATCGCGATAATATGAATTAATAAAAAGGGAAAATAAACTCGGATTTAGTGATTAATTAATTACATTTATATCCTTATCATGACTTCGCGAGTCGGGGCTGAGACGGTGTAACTTTTAAAAAAGAAAACGCCGAGTGGCGAATTGTCGACATAACCTTTACCATGGTTTATCTTTTACTTTTAACCTTGACACGGGTTACTAAAATAAGGACCTCGTGTTCTCGACTATCGGGGCTACGAAAATAAATTTTTGGATTTGGTGAACGCCGAGGTGTGAAAACCCGATGACGTTCAATCATGGTTTAGGGAAACTTTACTCTCGTTTTTACCCTGGGTGAAAAATTAAAGTGATTTCACCGTTTAGTAGCTCGAGACATGTGAACTACATGACTTATAGTATCTGACCTACGATATCCTGAGGTAGAACAAAAGAGGAAGCACTTTACGAAAGGTTGGAATCGTCTCAAGAGTACAATAATCATCGTTGCTCACGTGATAAAGATTCAAAGATCTTGAAACCACAGAGGGAAAATACGAAAACCATCTTTCGACTTCGAGCATTAAGAATGAAATTTGTGACGGGATAGAAAAACAAAGGTGGCTCCAACAAGCTCTAACCCTTTGAAAGTGCACAAGAGAGTAGACTTTTGCAAAGTCCCTAAGTTTCAAAGTTAATTGGAACCATCCATAGTCAGAGGACAGGTGGAAGAATATCCGAGAGTTCGAGGATTTGGACCTTAGAACATTTTCAAGGAGCAGAGGCGAATACCTGAGGAGCTGGGAGCCACAACAATCCTAGCCATCCATAGAGAAGGAACACGTGGTGAGAGATCACCATTTTTCTGACTCGCAACTCGAGAAGTCATAGATAGGAATCGTGAGAACTCGCAAAGTCATAGTTTGTGATTTTATCACAACCGTCGATCAAAAGGAGGGTGTGGACCGTTGATTGTCCAAGGCGATATCGAGGATCGAGAGAAAGGAGGTGAGAGACCCTCCATCTTTGTGAAATGTGAAGTCCTGATTCACGAAGAATTGATCTGAGCCATTGGGTTGCGAGAGATTGTGGACCGTTGATATGACATTGGAAGTTCAAAATTTGGGATTTCGAGGAAAGGAGACATACTAATTTCCACCTTCGCGATATGTGAAGTCTCGAAGCTCTTAAGGGTTGGGCCCTACATCATAACGAGGGGTCACATGGATAGAGGTTAAATAACAGAGCTAGTGCTGAGCTAGGCTCTTAGTTCAGGAATTCGAGGGTCAGGTGAGTCAAGGTTGGATCGTATGTGAATACCCAACGATAGAAGTCACGAAGCCCCTTTTAGTTAGGCTTGTGGCCATGGGTAGTGGTCACGTGGAGGAGGCTTGTGCCTGGTGCTTGTTCTCGTGGGAGAATAAAACAAAAATTTAGAGGCTCTACACTATAGAAGCTCCCTTAAAAGGGAGGTTGTGTTACAAATTGGTATCCGAGCATGGTTACAACACTTGGTCTATTTGGGATCATGGACGAGTTGCGTAAAGACCACATTAAGGGGTTTAAAGGGCGATATGCTACCTTAATCCCTCCCTAAAAAGTCTGTTTAAGCCTTTATTATAGAAAATAATGACAACTTACTGTTGTGTGTGTATGTATTTAAGAAATGTGAATTATGTGTTGGTTATGAACGAATATAGTGTTAGCTAACAACAAGTGTTGTGTCTTCACTCAAGCAGTCGATCAACTATGGGAAACTACAATCATATAGAATGGTGACACGCCACGAAGTGGGGGATGGCTCCCACAACAAAGATGAAGAGTCTGACGAGAGGAGGGCGATAGAGACCCCTCCGGATCTGGATGAGACTATGAGGAGTCTCATGGCCGAATTACAGAGCTGCAAGGATGACAACGAGAGATTGATAAAAGAGCAAGAGTAGAAAACAAAAATTAATGTAGTCTTGTTGTAGAGTTTATTCGACATACAAAGACAACTGGAGCATGGACCTGGCACTAGTCATGTGGACCGACAACAAAAAAAGAGGAGTCAAAGTCCACCCGAGATATGGAAATGTGGCCATTTAAGTGGCTGCACTAGGAGGAGTACCTCAAGAAAGGTCCAACCTGGAGATAGGGGACAAGCGTCAAACGAATCCTCTGGAAAGGAAACTGGTGACTCAGAGGGATCTTCTAGTAGTAGAATTAGTTCACATTCTCAAATAAAATGGAAGAAGCAAAAGCATTCCAAAAGTCATAATCTTGAAGAATTCAGGAAGGCCAAACCACCCTCTTTCGATAGTGAGATTAAGAAAGGAGAGGAGGCGGAGGCCTGATTACTTGGAATAAAAAAGTATTTTAGAGTCCATGACTTCTCTAAAAACTTGAAGGCCCGAGTAGCCACTTTCAACCTGAATGGAAAGGCTTCCATTTGGTGGGAAGACCTTAAGAATGTGAAAGAGATTCATGAAGAGGCCCTATCTTGGGAATGGTTTGAGAAATACTTCAGGAAGAAGTATCTGTAGGAAAAATATTTTGATGAGAAGATTAAAGAGTTTTATGAACTCAAGCTGGGGAAACTCACCATAGAGGAATATGTCAGCAAATTCCTTGAGTTGCTGAGGTATGTACCCTACATAAAAGCAAAAAAGGAAAAGGTGCAACGATTTATCAGTGGGATACCTAAGGACTATCATAACATAATTGAGTTTGATGATTCAAAGACCCTAGAAGACACTATATGAAAGGCAAGATATTGTTATGAACAACTTGGGCTTCAAACAGAACCTCACGAAGGTTGGTAGCAGAAGAATAGTTTGGGGTTCCAGAAAAATGGGTTTAAACCCCCATGATTTAAAAACTATAAGAAGGATTCAAGGATGAGCTTTCCTACCTGAAGTGTACGCCAACATAATTTCCCCTCCCAAAGCAGAAATAAACCTTTTGGATCAACCCCAGGAAAGGCTGATAACCGAAAGAAAGAACCCTTGAAATGTTGGGGTTGTGGAGAAGAACATATATTGAGGGATTGTCCGCACATATAGCAGAATAGTAGGATAATTTACAACGTCCAAGAAGCTACCACCATCAATGATGTGGCTAGGAGTATGCGACGAATTTATGTAGCCGTGGATAATAAACAAACCGATCACCAAGCTTCAATGGTGGATATGGAAGGAATGATCGCTAACCATCTATTATCTATTTTAATTGACCCTAGTTAAAATTTGAGTTATGTGGCCCCTCAGGCTATTGATAAGTGTAAATTACAACCTCATAAACATATTAAGCCATGGTTGATACAATTATCCATTGGCACCAAAAGAAAAATAATGGAGGTTGTACCAACTTGCCAATTCACTGTGGATGGATTGCCCACCCAAGATAACATTAACATACTTCCCCTAGGATTGTATGACCTGCTGATTGGTATGGATTGGCTAACTGCATATAAAACTAAGTTGGATTGTTACCACAAAACCTTAGAATGTGTAAATGAAGAAGGGAGAAAGATAACTCTCCAAGGGATTCATAAGCCTCTCTTAGTGAGACGAATATCATCCCTTCAAATTAAAAAGTATTGCAGGAAGGGATGTCCTCTATATGCAATACAAGTGCTGGAATCTATTGAGGATGACAGACTGAGCCTAGAAGACCACCCCATACTAAGAGAGTATAGAGATGTGTTTCCAAAAGAGGTATCGGGTCTACCTCTGAGAAGGGACATATAATTCTCAATAGAACTTGCACCTGGAGTGGTACCAGTATCTAGGATCCCCTATAGGATGAGTACACCTGAGCTAGTTGAACTAAAACTACATCTAAAGGAAATGATGGAAAAAGGATACATCTGGCCTAATGTGTCTCCATGGGGATCGCCAGTCCTATTTTTGAAGAAGAAAGATGGTACATTCCGACTGTGCATAGATTATAGACAACTCAATAAGGTAACCATAAAGGAAAAATACCCCTTACCCAGAATTGATGACTTGTTCGATCAATTGGGGGTGCTACCATTTTCTCAAAGATTGACTTGAGATCTGGGTACCATCATGTCCAAATCAAGGATGAAGACATCCAAAAAACTATATTTAGGATAAGATATGGTCACTACGAATTTGTGGTAGTACCATTTGGATTAACCAATGCCCCTGCCACCTTTATGTGCTTGATGAACAATGTACTCAACAAATTCCTAGACAAGTTTGTATTGTTTTTTATTGACGATATCTTAATATACTCCAAGAATAGAAAGGAACATGCAGAACATATTAAACTTGTACTTCAAGTGCTAAGAGAGCATCATCTCTACGCCAAATTTAGCAAGTGTGACTTTTTCCAGAAGAAAATACATTACTTGGGCCATGTCATATCTGAAGAAGGGATAGCAGTAGACCCTAAAAAGAATAGATCCATCATGGAATGGCCTACCCCAAAGGATGTTTCAGATATCAAATCCTTTATGGGTTTAGCAGGATACTATAGGAGGTTTATAAAAGGGTTTTCCAAGATTGGTTGTCCAATCACTGACCTACAGAGGAAGGGGGTTAAATTCATTTGGACAACAAAATGTGAAGAACGGTTTCAGTCACTAAAACACCTTCTGACCCATGCGCCCGTGATGAATATCAACGATCTTGATAATGACTTCCTCGTGTGCATAAATGCCTACAAGGAAGGACTCAGAGGAGTCCTCATGAAAGAAGGAATCGTAGTTTTTTATGAATCTCAAAAATTGAATGAACATGAAGTCAACTATGTGACCCATGATCTAGAGTTGGCAGCCATAGTGCACTCTTTGAAAATATGGAGGCATTACCTCCTGGGTAGGAAATTTGTACTTATGACAGACCACTGTGGATTGTGGCACTTTTTTGGCCAACCAAAACTCAATGCTAGACAAGCTAGGTGGATGGCCCTCCTTAGCGAGTTTGATTTCAAAATCAAACATATCAAAGGAAAGGAAAATAAGGTGGAAGATTCCCTTAGCAGAAGTATGAAAACAATTCACCTAACAACGGTGAGCACCTGCGAGACGAATGCTAGGGAAAGAGTCAAGAATGCACAAGAAATAGACACATTCTTCCAAACCGTGACCTCTTACCTGGAGTAAGAACCCATAGGGATGAAGTATGAAGGATACTAGATGCTAGATGGAGGTCTACTAACTTACCGAAACAGGCTATATATTCCAAGTTGTGATGACTTGAAAAGGTTCATAATGGATGAATTGCACAAGAGATCATACACCAGCCATCCGGGCTATCAGAAGATGGTCACAACCACCACAAAACAATTCTATTGGCTTGGATTGAAGAAAGACATAGCTGAGTATTTAGATAAATGTCTAGAATGCTAGCAAGTTAAAGAAGAACACCGACACCCAACAAGATTATTACAACCTCTACCAATCCCAGAATGGAAATGGGAGACCATCTCCATGGATTTCATCACCGGGTTACCAACATCGGCCAGGCAGAATGACGCCATCATGCTAGTGATGGATAAATTGAGCAAGTCTGCTCATTTTATTCCCGTCAAATTGACTTGCAAGGCAATAGATATTTCCAACATATTCATGAAGGACATATTTAGACTACATGGCATGCCTAAAGGAGATCGTGTTTGACAGAGACAAAAAATAATTTACTTCAAACTTTTGGAAATCCTTAATGACTAGCCTGGAGACCAAATTTTTGTTTAGCACAGCCTATCATACTCAAACCGATGGACATATGGAAAGAGTGAATCAAATATTATAAGACATGCTAAGGATGAATGTAATGCATTAACCTAAAAAGTGGGAAGATTACCTGACACTGGTGGAATTTTCATACGACAACGGCTACCAAGAATCACTAAAGATTAGCCCTTTAGAAGTCCTCTATGGTAGGCCATGCAACACTCCAGTCAGTTGGAGTAATCCCATGAAAAAAATTACGATTGGACCCAACATGATGAAAGAAATGGAACAACAAGTGATTCAGATAAAGAAAAATCTAAAAATCTCTCAGAATAGATAGAAAAGTTATGCTGACAAAAAGAGAACTCCCAGAGAATTCAATATGGGAGACCACGTCTATCTCAGAGTTAGTCCCAGGAATAGTTCACTGAGGATGGGAGCTTGTGCCAAGTTGGCACCCCCGATATTGTGGAACTTTTAAATTTTTAGATAGAGTGGGGCCTGTAGCCTATAGGCTAGCACTTCCTCCCACAGTAAAAGCACATAATGTTTTCCATGTTTCATTACTAAAGAAATATGTACATGATTCTAATCATATAAATGACTAGTCTATGATCTAGGTGGAACCGGAGGGAGAATTCCTGCCAGAACCTCAATGCATACTAGACCGGAAGGAAACCCCACTCAGGAACCAAACCATTTCACAAGTCAAGATGCAATGGAAACACTTTGGCCCAGATGAGGCCACATGGGAAATGAAGGATGCAATGAGACATGCATACCCATTTTTGTTCACTTCTATACATACATGAAATGTTAATAGATAGAACATAGAGGACAATGTTCCTTTAAGGGGGAGGGAATTGTGACACCCTGTTTCCCCCAATTTGTAAATATAACTATAAATGACCAAAAGACCATTGCAAACTTTATATGTGTGAATATTGATTCAATGGACCTTTGTTTGAAAGGTAAACGAATGTGAACCTAATTATTTACTAAGAAAATAGACAAGTGTTGTATGAATAATGGAAGGGAAAGTGTACTTAGAAATACCACAATTTCTATATGGAGAGAGGGTGAAGGGGACTAGGAATGGTTGCGTTAACCTTCACCAAACCAATGCTTACTAGATTTAATTGCTCAGGACTAGAATTGTCCTCTGACCCAGAAATGAATTATAGTCAGGCTGGTGGGAGGGAAGACCTCCTCAAGAGTTAATGAGGGATGGGGTGTGTAAGCACTCATCCGTAAGGCTTCCGAAATTGATCACTGACTGGGAATTTGGGCCACACGCGACCCTGTTCAAAGAGGTGATAATGGAAGGTGTGTTGGGGAGAGGGGGAGAACACGGCTGCGAAGAGTGAAAAGACAGAAAGTGAATCTTGGGGATTCAAGGAAGAATGTAAAAAATAAGTGTTCGGGACACGAAAAATGACAGAGAAGGTTATGATACAAGCTGATAAACGAGGCTAGTCCTCCTTGCTTGGTATCGTGTAAACCATTGCCAGGATCCTGCGGGAAGAGGAGAGTAACCTCTATCCCTATTGTGGCTGAGAGAGAAGAAAAGGTTGTGTTGTAGAGCAATGTGGTCTAGCCCGAGGGTGGCTAGTGGTAAATTTGTTTGGAGTGACTGAGCCCATGGTTGGGTGGAAATGGGAACCCCTTCCAGTAGTCGCTTCACACTGTCTGATTCTGATAAGTCTTTTCTCAGCCTTAATTTTTGAGTTAGAATGATGAATGATTTCTTGGTTTTGACACACACACACCTATATATATATACATATATATAGGTGTATGAACATCTCTGTGTGAAATGGATATGTTATGAATATTCTTCCATATCCTTGGGAACTTATGCTTCCCACTGATCAACTGTATGCCCAATTTCACTTCGGAGGGCTTCCCAGACATAAGTCCAAAAATGGTTGAGACAAGAAATATTCTGTAGACTTGAAACCACTAGTCTGAAGAGAATACTTACCCCTAACCCCCTTGCCATGTGAATTTACAAACCTAAGTCCTTAACCCGCTCAGGGAGAGAAATCAGGAAAATAGTAATAGGAAAATACTGAAAGGGAAAGGTTCTCCTTGTCCGAAGGATGGACGGACGAGATCTGTCTGGAAGGAGCCAAGGGATGTCATGGCCATTGGCTATGGGAAAGAGCGTGGGATTTAACCCCTATAGCCCCTCATATCTACGATTTCTAAGTTCGCATATCAAGAAGATTATGGGTTGATGCGACCAAAACCTCTGAAACCTGAAGTCGCGAAATAACATGGAATGTTGATCTATGGATTCTTCGGGACCCGACTAGACTGTTGTATCTGCAAGTTTGGAGTTCACACACAGGGAGAGAACATATCCCTCTTGTCAGATCTATGTGCGAAGTACCATAGCCATGATATCTAGAGGAAAGTGCACGAGGTCTAACCCTTTGAAAGTGCACAGGAGAGTAGACTTTTGCTAAGTCCCAAAGTTTCTATGTTAATCAAAACCGTCCATCGTCAGAGGACAAGTGGTAGTAGATCTGGGAGTTCGAGGATTCAGACCTTGAAATATTTGCAAGGAGCAGAGGTGAATACCCAAGGATCTGGGAGCCACAACAATCCTAGTTGTCTGTCGATAAGGGACACGTGGTGAGAGATCATCATTTCATTGACTCACAACTCAAGAAGTCAGAGATAGGAGTCATGAGAACTCGTGAAGTTCGAGTTCACGATTTGATCGCAACCGTCAATCAAAAGGAGGGCATGGACTGTTGATTGTCCAAGGAGATATTGAGGATCAGGAGAAGGGAGGTGAGCGACCCTCCAACTTCCCGAAACACAAAGTCCCAATTTGCGAAGAATTGATCTGAGTCATTGGGTCGTAGGAGATTGTGGACTATTGATCTGACATCGAGAGTTCAGAATTCGGGATTTTGAGGAAAGGAGATAAACTAATTTCCACCTTTGCGATACGTGAAGTCCCGAAGTGCTTAAGGGTTGGGCCCCAATTCATAACAAGGGGTCACATGGATAGAGGTTAAAGAGCGAAGCTAGTGCTGGGCTAGGCTCTTAGTTCAGGAATTTGTGGGTCAGGTGAGTCAAGGTTGGCTCATATGTGAATACCTGATGACATAAGTCATGAAGCACCTTTTAGTTAGGCTTGTGGTCATGGGTAGTGGTCATGTGGAGGAGGCTTGCGCCTGGTGCTTTTTCACGCAGGATAACACAAACAAAAATTTAGAGGCTCTACACTATAGAAGCTCCCTTAAAAGGGCAGGTGTGTTACAGTCACAAGGGGAGCATGAGTATATGAATTCAATATTGCATCCTAGTGTTGCCATCAATGCCAAAGGTGAAGATTGTTTATTATTTGTGTTGGTTATCATTGATTTCAACCCTTGAAGAAAGTCTGATAGTGAATTCCGGTAGCACAAAGGTTTGGGTAATGGAATCAAGTTTGTTTTATGTATAATGATATGAGTTTTAATATATTTAAAGGTACGAATATTCTGGATGGATAGTACATGTCATGCTATTTCTGGTGGCATGTGGAATGTCACATAACTCCTCATGGTTAGAGAGTTATGGCCATGTGAAGTTGGAGAACCCTCATGAGTCATCTAGAAGCCCCAAAAGGTCAAAGTAGTCAAAGTGGTTGCAAAGAATAAATTATTTAAATAATAAAGTGAAGTGATGCCTGTACTATAATTCAAAGTAGATACAAAATGAATTATTTAAGTAGTAAATTTAATGGATAAATTACTAAGTGGACAAGTGGTTAGAAGTGGGTTATCCCTAAAATAAGGAAAGTGGTTTAAGAGATTTTAGAAGGTAAATAATAAAGTGAAGTGATGAGTGTACTATACATCAAATTGGATACAAAATAAATTATTTAAATAATAAAGTTAATAGAGAAATTACTAAGTGGACAAGTGGTCAGAAGTGGGTTAACCCTAAAATAAAGAAAGTGGGTTAAGATGGTTAAAAGGTAACCCCTTGAGGAAGCTACATGAAAGTATAAATAAGAGTAAATGCTCTCTCATTTTAATCACACTTGAGCATTTTGAATATCTACAAGTGACTGAGGTAACCAAATGATATTTAAGCCGAATTTCAGAGGGAATGTGAATTAAAGAAGGCCAAAATTCAAGGGAGGATAAATTATTTTGATGATGATTTCTAAGGTATGTTATTTATAGGTCATCTCACCATTTTCGAAATAACATTTTTTCTAGAAGGATTTAGACCTTGAAATTGGGAGGAAGTTTAGGAAACATATCCAATTAGCTGTGATAACATTTTCATCTTGTGGGTCGTATTTTTGGAGTCACACTCCATGGAAAATAGGGTTTGTGGCTAGTCCCGAAACTAGTCTAAAACAAGTGTTTCGGGTAAAAACGTCATAACTTCTTCATAATAGATCCAAATTCAGTAAGACTAAATGTATTGGTTAGAGTACAATATGTAGTATTCTTTGTACCATTTTCATATCCATACAACAAATATTCCACGTGGGCACGCTCTACAAGTTATCTCTTTAGAATAAGACAAAATTTAACAAGGTATGCCATTTTTGCTATAACTCCTTTTCCAAGAGGTTCCAAGTAGTGAAACATGGAGGAGTTGCATAAAAGACACTAAAGAACATTGTGTACTATTTTTAGATCTTTATTCATTACAGGTACATAGTTATGATTATTTCAAGTTAGGGTTGTTGACTAATACAAAATTAGTCATGTGAGACTAAAGTAAAGTTTGATGAAAATGCTAGTCTCTTGTTGTTAAAGTTAAGGAAGGTTTGCCGGTATGTGATCATATACACCAGCTCTATTACAAAGTTACAAATAATATTTGGATGATGAAATTGATGAGGGATTTAGGTTGAGGTACATGTTGGGTACATGGTTGAGACAAGTAGTTGACGAGTTGACACATACATGAGGTGTATAGTTGATGATGTTGGTAAATCTTGATGAGTCATAGTTTATGTGTATTTGATGCATGATTGGTACATATTTGGTGCATGGTTGATGCACTCGTTGAATGTACAGGTTGATGTACAGGTTGGTGCATGGTTGATGCACTTGTTTATGGTACATGTTGATTACAAGTTGTTTGGACATGTTATTGTGACATGCTATTTGTATAGATTTGGTGCATGGTTGATGCATTTGTTTCTAGTATAGGTTGAGGTACAGGTTGATGTATGGTATATTTTGGCACAGGTTATTGGTACAGGTTGTTACAAGTTTATTACAAGTTGATTGGTACAAGTTTACATCAATATATCTCATAGTGATAGTGTGACAATGGTTCCATCATTCTACTTCTACGTTAGGGTGGTTGGACGAGGCAAGGACAGGTGGTTGTAGCCACCTTCCGGTTGTAGCCGAAGAACATAGGGGGTTGTAGCCTCCTTCTAGTTGTAGCCAGAGAATTGGGGAGTTGGAGCTTCCTTTAGGTTGTAGCTTGAGAAACTAGGGGTTTGGAGCCTCCTTCCTATTGCAGTTGGAAAACAAAGGAAGTTGGTGCTTGTAATTCCTAAAGACATACAAGAAAAAACATTATGTGGTTTTCTCCTTCTTTGGGTTTCCACATAAAAACATTGGTGTATTGTGTATGTGTATGATTTCCCATTGTTTCATTGTTTATTTACTCTAAAACTATTGGATGATAATGGTACATTGATATAACACTTGCATTTTTGTGGTTAAAAAGGATTATTTCTCTATTACTGATTCACCCTGCCTCTCAGTAATCCAACATGCAAGACCTTGATTATAGGCTACAGGAGAATGAGTTAGGTCATATATGATGTTATAGCTGTGATATTCTTGTGCATGTGGGTTATGAGTGGTATGCAATAGAGGTTCCTTTGGTATTCGTAGAGTAGGGATACACAACTAGGATGTGTGATCATTAAAGGTGTACTAGTTGGTGATTGGGTGGAATTCGATATGGTCAAAGGGATGTCAAGAGGCATACTGCATTGATGGTTTCAAGTTCATAGATGGATATATGTGGTTTTCATGAAGATGATATAGTTAGAAGAATTGCTGGGTTGAGCTTGGCTTGAGGTTGGGTATTGTCCCGTTGGCTGAGCAAAGGGCCCAATATCTTGTTGTGTAGTAAAAATTACTTTTTAGGGGAAGGGGTTGTGAAATATTGATGGTGGTGGAGGTTGAGGGAAATTATATTAAGTTGGTGGGGTACCCTAAGGGATAGGGGATCATTGGGTAGCCATACAGTCCACCCTTTTAAAATCCACAATTTGGGGGAAGTTGTGAGTATAATGTCTGTACTCACCACATAATGCGAAGGGGAAGTTCATTCTTACGTTATTATTCTTCCCATGTCATAGATATACATTATTGTTTCCATCATTTTTTTTTTGATTACCAACACGAGTATTTCCCCCAATTTGGGTATATGTTGTTGGGGGTTTCCCCCCTGTCCATTGTTGGGGTTGGGATTTTTCCTTCCCTTCTTCTTAGGATTATTTTTCTGTGTGGAAGGGATGACCATGTTTGTAAGTTTTAAACTTGTGAAGTAAATAAATGCATACATATTCTTAAGTAAAACATAAATTAATCAATGACTAATACACATAGTACATAGATATTTACATTGGAAATCGTTAACTAGGAGAAAACAAAACTTCCTTGGTTCCATAACTTTCAACTCTTCATTGTATTAATTGCACCATTCAAAATACATTATATACAATATTTTAGTTATTTCTCCACTACAAAACCCGGATCCATTAATCTAGGATTAATTTAGAAAACCTCTAAAAATAACACCCCCCACACACATGCAAAGAATAGAACACATACCCAAGATTCTCCCACTTGTTGATTTCTTTGCATACAAGGGGTCACACAATTACATATTCAACAATATAGGGTAACAATGCTCATTTTTTCTCTACACCAGGAGAACTTCTTGGTTCTCACTAAATCTGTTAAAGAATCTACAACATTCCTCAAAGTGTCAACCTTCTCCAACAATACCTTCTTGTCTTCAACCACGTCTCTCACAAAGTGATATTGAACATTAATACACTTTGTCTTTGAACGATTAGAAGGGTTATTTTCCAATAATATTTCACTCTAACTATCACAATCTAACCTTACTTCTTGTTGTACCAACCCAATACATGAACACAATCTATGTAACCATACTGCTTCCTTTCTTGCATGAGTGGTTGTCATGTATTCAAATTTTGTAGTTGAGAGTGCCAATACAACTTGTCTTTTTCTCATCCAACTAATTTCTCTTCCAAATAGGTTAAACACATACCCACTTGTATATATTTTGTGATCTAGAACTCTATCCAAGTCTACATAAAAAAACCCATGTATGTCCAACACTCTGTCCAATCCTGGTCTTCCTTGGTAGCACAATTCATAACTAGTAGTTCCATGCAAATACCTGAAAACCCTCTTTACTATTGTTCAATGATCCTTCCATGGTTTTTACATATACCTACTCAAAACTCCCACTACATGTGCAGTGTACGATTTAGTACATACCATTGCATACATCAGATTGCCAACTACACTAGCATATAGAACCCGTGACATGTCTTCTTCCTCTTTCTATGTCTTGGGACACTGATATGCAGTTAAATTTACACCCACAAGAATAGGGACCTTGACCGAGTTACTTTCTTGCATATTATATCTCTACAATATCGTCTTAACAAATTTTATTTGATTCAACCAGAGTTTCCCATTTTCATGATCTCTTTTAATCTCCATTCCAAGAATGAAGTTAGTAGCCCTAAGATCCTTCATATCAAATTTGGAGGAAAAATTGTTGGATAATATTTTCATTGATGTCAAGGTGCATATGTGGTTGGGAATATTGTTATTAATGACAAATGATAGGGAAGACTTGATAGTTCATGAACTACAGGAAGTTGGAAGATAAAACTGTTGAGATACCTAACAAAGTGGAAGTTGCTGACATTGTGGGAAGTTGCTTCCCTTGTGGGAAGAAAGTGGAAGGGATTTAGAGGTCCTAAATCCCTTTAACTCAAAAGCAGGAACCAAACCTACCACCAAGGCCCAATTATAATCTGAGGCATTTGATAGTGGAATGGTTCTCCAGATATTGTGATATGGCCAATAAATTGATGGGATTTATGTAGTGATTTACAAGATATCTTCTCGCGAAAATCCTCCTTCAGCTTTGAACGTTATCTTTTTTGTATTTTCTCTTATAGGTGGGTCTGATACAAGATGTGTGCTGGTATAAGCCAGCTTGGTAACTGTTAGCATCAGAAGTCACTCCTGGATTGCTTGCAGGAGCAGAGCCTGACACCCATCAGTTTAATGTCATGATTTGTTTAAAAGGGGGTGATCAAATGGAAGCAAACTCGGAATAGTCGTCTCAGCTCAGAAACTAGGCCAGACATGCACGGGTGAGTGAGGTCTTAGATAAACTTCAAACAGTGAGTTGTAATAAGGGTGAGTAGGGGGAAGACTTGCGTGAGAAAAGTGCGAAGGTCTGTCATAAACATCAGGTTTGTAACAGACTGAAGGGGAAAGTATTCAAACGCAAGATCCTCTTACATTCAAACACAAAAGACCAGAGAATACAATAATGTCATAACAAATCCTTTATCATAACATTACTGCAACAATCCACATGAATCATTCGATCATGAACTCTCTGATATTAGACGAAAACATAGATGGAAAAAAGGAGAACTGTTTGTCATAAAACAAGAAATCTCAAACACAGATACACAACCCAGAGAACTAAGATGTTTGCTGAAAATTTACAGTCGGGAGCTTATCTCTCCATCGATAGATACAAAAATGGTGAAAATGCCTTCATATACGCAGAACAAAAACCACAGCGAAATCAAGACACTGCATTGAAGGCTTTGCGTCTGCATGGCTTTCTGACAGTCAACCTCTGAGAGATCGTGCAACTTATGTCAGACGCCATCTAACTCTTTGACAGTTCCAATGGTGAATCGACGTGCCTTTAATTCATTGCCGTGCTTTCCCATTATGGCAGAGGCGATGTATAACCACCACCAACTGCTTCAATAATTGCTTCATCGGGACTGAGGCTAGCCCGACCAACTTGGCATCTTTGGGACGTGGAGGGCCTCCCGCGCTGCCACCTGGAATAACTGATTGGCTAGGCGAATGAGCGTGGAGGCCTGCGCGAAGGATAGGGCGCATGACAAGAGTGGTGGCGCCGGATCATGAGAACGTGAAGGCACTGGCGAGGTGTGAGGGGGGTGACAGAAGAGGACACCTGGCGGAAGACAATAGGCAGAAAGGGGGGAAGACGAGAGGTAATGGACTTTCTCTTTGGCGAGAGGCTGACGTGGAAAGGAGCGGGACACATGGAAAACAACGAGTGGATGATGAGAAGGGAGGAGGACTACGCAGACCAAAGAGGGGAGGTGGATGGATGACACATGGCAGCAGGAGAAAGGTGCTTCTAGAAGATGACATGATGGGAGAAGGGTCCACGCTGGCTAATCACAGAGCAGCTGAGAATGATGGGGTTGCGCAAGCGCCGTTGATCCGGGCACTAAGATCTCGGTCGTCGGAAAGTTGCGCCCCTGATTCCGGACCCCCCCCTCCTCTTAAAGGTAGAAGGGAAGGGGGGGTTCAGAATTTCTCTTATCGCCGTTGATCCGGGCACGCTGATCTGGGTCAT
Organism: Picea engelmannii; assembly: GCA_009831015.1. Taxonomy (NCBI): domain Eukaryota; kingdom Viridiplantae; phylum Streptophyta; class Pinopsida; order Pinales; family Pinaceae; genus Picea; species Picea engelmannii. Next base: position 473,251 of record ML782911.1, on the reverse strand, counting down.
TGAAGAGATGTGCCCTCGATTCCAGACCCCCCCCCTCCGCTTAAAGGTAGAAAGGCAGGGGGCGTCCGGAATTCCATATGCACCATTGATTTGGGCATGCAGATGCACACCGTTCAGACTTGTCTACTGTTTACCACGGGCGCATTTACATTCGAACTTAGGACAAGTGGGTTTTTAACCCATACTTTCGCATTCTAACCCCTCTTACAAGAAATATCGTTAACATTTGGCTCCATGGGGGATAGAGTCATCCCTATGATTCTCTAAGAACATTTGTGCAGATTCAGTGCCTTGTTGTTGGGCTATGGAGTCATTTATTAAACTGAAAATAAAACAAAACAATATTTACAAAAACAAAAGAGCCGACTGCGGCTCACAGAAAACACTTTTTCAAGAAATGCCCATTCACTAGGCCATTAAAAACTTCTTCGCCTTCTAGATCCTGCAACCTGTAAGTGTTGTTTGAACATGTTTCAAGGATCTTGAAAGGCCCCAGCCAGAGGGCGTCAAATTTGTTGTGCTTGCCCCTGTCCTGCCTGGGTGCGTCCCACTTGAGTACCAGGTCACCTTGCTTGAATTCCTTCTTTCTGTTCTTCCTGTCAAAAGCCTGTTTGATCTTCTGCTGATGATTGCAGGCCCTATCCATGACCTGTTCTCTGATCTGCTACACCTCCACCATTTGATGAATCCTCCTAACCACATGGTTGGGTTCTCCTTCAAAATCCTGAAGGAAATTCACCACAGGTAAGGCGAGTTGAGTGGGGAAAACGACCTCTATCCCGTAAACAAGTTGGAAATGTGAGAGACCCAGGGATTTATTTGTTGTTATCCGATCGGCCCAAAGGGAAAACTTGAGCTTTGAGTCCCAGGCCCTCTGATTGTCTTCCAGTAGCTTCTTGATGAGCTTGATTAGGCTTTTATTGGAGGACTCTGGCAATCCATTTCCTTGAGGGTAGTATGGAGTGGAGTGAACCAGTGAAATCCCAAATTGTTCACAGAACTTGACCAGAGGCTCAGACCTGAAGGGGGTGGCATTGTCAGTGACAATCCTACTTGGGCAACCAAATCTGGCTATGATGTCTTCCAAGAGACTGATGATTACTTTGTGAGAAGTGCTCCTGGTGGGGACGACCTCTATCTACTTGGTGAAATAATCAGTCGCAGTGAGGATCCACCTGTGCTGGCCACTTGAGGGAGGATGAATCTCTCCGATGAAATCCAATCCTCACTGCTGAAAGGGTGCCGAAACTACTACAGGCTTTAATGGTAGAGATTTGAGTTGTTGTTTACCTGAGAACTTCTGGAATTTGATGCAAGCCCTGACTTCCCTGCAGACATCAGTAAACAAAGTAGGCCAGTAATACCCAACCCGGAGGATTTTGTGGGCTGTGGTCTTCCAAAAATGATGACCTCCACAGAGAATGCTATGAAAATCGAACGTCACCTTCTGGGCTTGCAGCGGGTCCAGACATCTTAATAGTATCCCTAGAGGGTCTCTCCAATACAAGGCTCGGTCAACGAGACAATACCTAACCGCTTTGAGCTTCAAAGCTCTGGCCCTACTCTTTCCTAATCCATCAGGGGGCTTTAATTCTTGCAGAAAATACAAGATATCCTTGTACCAGGGACATGATGCTAGAGGTATGATGATCTGATAATTCTTGCCGGATGACTCAGCTTGCTCATTGATGAAGTTAATCCCCAATGTCTTGCAATTGGATTCAGCCAGCAACTTGGCCAAACCTTGTCCCTTTATCAACTTGGTATATTCGGTTTTCTACTCCTTGGTCAAATTCCTTGACAGCTTGACAAACTTGGGCTTCTCCGATGTGCCTATGTTGCACTCAACTGTGTCATCATCATCACCTGAGATTTTACCCTTTATTGCCACATCATTTCCATCGAACAGTCTTTCTAATGGAACTAGTCCTCTCAGAATGTAATTGCTTGGTAGTTTAATAATCTGGCGGTCAATGATTTTATTTAAAAGTTCCCCAGGGTGACATTCACCTTCCATGTCTGGATTCTCATCTATGTGCAACATAGAAAAGTCATCGATGGACTGGACAAATTTCTCTATTTCCCGATCATCTTCAAACACCCTCCAGTGTTTAACGTTGTCTGGTATAGAAGGTCTGCATTTTATTTCAACGTCGTATCTGACCACTGGTGGTGAAGGAACTTCGAGCAAGCTAGCTGTGACAGCTAAAAAGTTGACTGAAGCATTTTCCTCCCTTGGAATGTAAGAAATATTAAAAGCCAGGAAGAAATTGTCAACCAGGTCCCATACCTCATTTCTGTAATTCCTGAGCTGAGAATTCTTAGCCTGATAAACGTTTTTGACCTGCTGAACGATCAACTCTGCATCTCCAAACACAACCATCTCCTTAATTCCCATTTCCTTGGTAGCTCTTAATCCCAGAACCAGAGCTTCATATTCTGCCACATTATTGGTGATTTTGAATTCCAACTTGTATGACAGATATATGGTCTCTCGACAGGGTGATATGAATATCACTCCGACACCTGCACCCATACTGGAGGAAGCTCCATCAAAGAACATCTTCCAAACAGAGGTGATTGGAGGGGGTGTCTCCTGATTAAGAATGGGTTGCTTTCTGATCTGTAAAGGAGCCTCAGGGGTGTGGGTGAGTTGTAGAAAACTGGAGCCTAAATCAGTGTCCAAGGCATAGATGGGATGATTGGTAGGGTTGGCTTCATCACTGATTATGTAGGCCAGTTGGGCTTCTCTGTACAGTCTCCTATGCTCCCCTCCAAACACTGGAATGGTGGCATATGTGAGATCCATCTGCAAGGTTCCCCCCAGTCTCTTTATCCAAGATCTTGACAACAACATGCCAAACTTAGGGGGGACATCAACTACCATGATATCCATGACCATACTCTTCATGGGCAGCTGAAACAGGGAGACTACCAGGTCCTTGATGACTCCCAAACACCGAACTCTCCTGGAGTTGAAATAATAGAGGTCATGATAGGCTAGGGTGACTTCTAGTCCCAACTCTTCCATGACAGTTTTGGGCATGAGGTTATGAGAGGCCCCTAAATCCATAAGGCAATTATGCAGCACTTTGGCATGTATGTTCAGGGATGTGTAGAAGGGAGGGGATGAATCATCTCTTTCTTCTACCATGGGACCTAGGACAACTGCAGGCCTTTCATCTTGAAGGTTTATGGAGTCTGTGAGAGGGTATGAGGCTTTAGAATCCAACAGCTCAGAGAAGCGCTTTTTGAATTCCCCATGTTTAATTAGCTTAGTGAGTGGCACAGGGATTTTGATCTTTTGAATCTCATGTTCGAAATTGAAAGAAGACATAGGCTTTGGGATTTCTCTAATTTCAGGAACATGATTATGGACAATGGGAGAGAGAGGTTGAGCCTTCTTACCTCTGTGAGCGTCTGCTACTTCATTAGCAAGTTTCTCTATTCTAGTGGATTGCTCAGGAACATCAGGTGTTGCTGCCCTTTTGTCGGATCTCAGGTTGTACCTGCCTCGACTGCCACTAGCCTTGTCTCCCTTGCTCAATTCATTTAGCTGACTATTCATGAGAGACTCTTCGTAAGCAGTCTGAGTGAGATGAGGAAAAGGAGGAGTATCTTCTAGGCAGTGGATTTCGGGATCAAGCTCATCTGTTTCTCTTTCCTCCTCATGGGAAGCCAAATGGTTCTGAAAGGGAGCTTGAATCCTCTAGTCTTCTCTGTCTCTTCCCCTTTCTCTGTGCATAGTTGGAGGAGAAATATTATTTGGTCTCCTGAAACCTCCTTTATTTTCGGTGTTCTGAGGGCCCTTATATGCTTGTTTCCTTTCTACCTTCAACTTCTCCATCTCCTTGGTCAGAAACTTCATCATCTCGGTCAGTTCATTCACTTGAGGGTGGGGCAATGATGGGCTAGAAGTTGAGGCTTCAGATCTTCCCTTTCTTCTGTCTGCGTCTTCTTTTCTCCTCAGTCTGTCAGCTGCCAATATGTTGGATTCCACTTCTACGGCAGCATCTTGCATTTGAGCTAAGGAGGTAGCTCTTCTTTCTCTCAATAGCAAGCAGAAATCAGGATCAAATGCACCAGCATATGAAATTTGGGCAGAGGCCTTTGAGGGTTTTATCTCTGCAGGGATCTTATTGTACATCTTATTAAATCTTTTGGAGAAGTCAGAGACAGACTCTCCTTCCATTTTCCTCAGGGACCCAAACTCTGTCATGTAATACATGAAATCTTTTCTGTCCCCCCACTGCCTTAGGAAAACGTTATCCAAGGCTTCAATGCAAGCAATAGATCCAGGGGCCAGTCCTCTGAACCATTTCCTCACCTCTCCATCTAGGCTCTAGACAAAGAATCTCATCTAGACATCTTCACTCTCGATATTCAAGTTGTTTGCATAACTGTAAAAAGCAGCTAGGTGCTCTTCAACAGTTATGTCTCCTTCCCCACTGAACTTGGGCATGTATTTCAAATAGTCTCCAGCGGGGAGGGGATTCATAGGATGTGGTAGGATTAGAGGGGCATATCTGGCAGCAACTATGGAATCCATTCTATTTAGAGGGGGATTAGCAGCAGCCATAGGGATATTAGGTAGAGGAGAACTCGAAGGAGAAGGAGTATGGACAGGAGATGTCGGAAAAGAGGTTCTTGGAGGAGACAACAGAGAAAACAGAGAGAGAGCCAAGGGACCCGAGTGTACTGATGCTTCTCTCTGTGCAGCAGTAGCAATAAAAGGAGGGGTGGTGAAACCTTTAGAAGCTTGAGGTCTGTGATGAGGCATGACCTTTAGGGAGGGGGGAGTGACAAGGATCTCTCTTTTTGATACCAGACCAGGAGGAGAAAACTCAGTAGGAACACTCCCAAAATTCAGTCAACGAGAAACCTCAGAGGAGGGACGACTAGGAAGATGAGAATAAGAAAAAGGAGTTCTCACAGAAGGGGACGACGTATTACCTGTTTCGGCGATGGAAACGTCTTTTGCAGAATTTTTTCCCTTCCTGCGCACTGCTTCTGAATCAACTTCTGGTGTAGCTAAAGGCAAGTGTGGATTAGACCTCGTATGTCTGCCTCTCGAAGCCACAATTGATAGAGCAAGTACTCCCCAGCGGAGTCATCACAATGGAGTCGCCAGGTGCACAGTAGAAATCTTCAAGTTTTGATATCTGATGCACCTTCAGAATCAGTTGATCTTTTTCATTCAATCCCGGGGAAAATATCCAACTTCGTCCCCGGCAATGGCGCTAGAAATGTTAGCGTCAGAAGTCACTCCTGGATTGCTTGTAGGAGCAGAGCCTGAGACCCATCAGTTTAATGTCACGATTTGTTTAAAAGGGGGTGATCAAATGGAAGCAAACTCAGAACAGTCATCTCAACTCAGAAACTAGGCCAGGCATGCACGGGCGAGTGAGGTCTTAGATAAACTTCAAACAATGAGTTGTAATAAGGGTGAGTAGGGGGAAGACTTGCATGAGAAAAGTGCAAAGGTCTGTCATAAACATCAGGTTTGTAACAGACTGAAGGGGAAAGTATTCAAACGTAAGATCCTCTTACATTCAAACACAAAAGACCAGAGAATACAATAATGTCATAACAAATCCTTTATCATAACATTACTGCAACAATCCACATGAATCATTCAATCATGAACTCTCTGATATTAGACGAAAACATAGATGGAAAAAAGGAGAACTGTTTGTCATAAAACAAGAAATATCAAACACAGATACACAACCCAAAGAACTAAGATGTTTGCTGAAACTTTACAGTCGGGAGCTTAGCTCTACCATCGATAGATACAAAAATGGTGAAAATGCCTTCATATACTCAGAACAACAACCATAGCGAAATCAATACACTGCATTGAAGGCTTTGCGTCTGCATGGATTTCTGACAGTCAACCTCTGAGAGATCATGCAACTTATGTCAGACGCCATCTAACTCTTTGACAGTTCCAACGGTGAATCGACGTGCCTTTAATTCATTGCTGTGCTTTCCCATTATGGCGGAGGCGATGTCTAACCACCACCAACCACTTCAATAACTGCTTCATCGGGACTGAGGCTGGCCTGAACAACTTGGCATCTTTGGGATGTGGAGGGCCTCCCGCGCTGCCACCTGGAATAACTGACTGGCTAGGAAAATGAGCGTGGAGGCTTGCACGAAGGATAGGGCGCATGACAAGAGTGGTGGCGCTGGATCATGAGGACGTGAAGGTAGTGGCGAGGTGTGAGGGGGGCGACAGAAGAGGACACCTGGCGGAAGACAATAGGCAGAAAGGGGGGAAGACGAGAGGTAATGGACTTTCTCTTTGGTGAGAGGCTGATGTGGAAAGGAGCGGGACACATGGCAAGCGACGAGTGGATGATGAGAAGGGTGGAGGACTACGTGGACCAAAGAGGGGAGGTGGATGGATGACACACGGCAGCAGGAGAAAGGTGCTTTTGGAAGATGACATGACGGGAGAAGGGTCCACGCTGGCTAATCACAGAGTAGCTGGGAATGATGGGGTTGCGCGAGCGCCGTTGATCCGAGCGCTAAGATCTTGGCCGTCGGAAAGCTACGCCCCTGATTCCGGACCCCCCCCTTCGCTTAAAGGTAGAAGGGCAGGGGGGGTCCGGAATTTCTCTTATCGTCGTTGATCCAGGTGCGCTGATCTAGGCCGTTGAAGAGATGCGCCCCCGATTCTGAACCCCCCCCCNCCATATGCACCGTTGATTTGGGTGCGCAGATGCACGCCGTTCAGACTTGTCCACTGTTTTCCACGGGCGCATTTACATCCGAACTTAGGACAAGTGGGTTTTTAACCCATACTTTCGCATTCTAACCCCTCTTACAAGAAATATCATTAACAGTAACAAAATGGGAAAAAGTATTAACTACTGAAGAAGGCTGAGATCAGGATAACCCTTGTGCTCAAGCATGCAGACAATGATTCTTAGACCTATGATAAGCCTAGTACTAATACATCAACTTGCTGGTATTTCAATTATTGACTGAGATATAATTTATTAGAAGAGAACATACATGCAATAAAATGATGGCAAGAAAATTAGTTTCCTTAGCTCTAATCACCAATCACACGTTAACACAACGATTTGTTTTAAATCATTAGAGACAAGAATTATAAAAATATTGAATCAGATAACTTATCAACAGATTCAGAAACCCTTACTCATTACAACATCCATTCATGAGATAAAATTGGAAGTAATTCCTCCTTATGATCCAATCACACACACCTTTGATGTAAAACAAAAACTTGTCTCTGATCCTAAACAAGACTTCTCAATTAAGGTAGCTTTGAAATCGTTATTTACAATTCCAAAATTGAGGGTCTTTACAAAAACCATCGACCTCTTCTAACATGTTGATCCTCTTATTTATAACAAATTATTAACTAAAAATAACTATCAAAGTGCAAGATACGTAAAAGAAACATCGCCACATGGCACTTTCATCTCTCAGTTTGCTAAGAGTCATCAAATGGTTTCATTTGAGTGGATGACTCTTCTCATACTCCGACCATTTGACTAATATTTACTCGCATGTGTTGGCATACAGGAATCTGTGTTGGTCCATTGGGGCCGAAAGGATCCCCTTTATTTCCACTGCCTATGCCTGATACTTGGCTACTTTAACACTTAACTGATGTAACACTATCCGAGCTTTGATCGGGTGCTCCATGAACTGTTGTACTTGACCTGTCATGCCATGTTCACCACCTTTTCTATCTCTGCAGTCCACGATGAGTCTTATTCTGCATGTAGTTTGACTATGTCATCCAAGTCGACAAAGTCCTTGGGTGTGATGAATTCTGGGAGACCGATGTCTCTCATCACTTGATTGATCTTGGTCCAACTCCTTTCATAATTGACCCATTTATCTTGGATCTCCTGATGAGGTTCTTGGGACATATTCACCGAGTATTCAATTGACTTCCTTATACGGTTGATGTTGTTGTCCCTTAGTACCTAGATGTCATGCTCTTCGACGTCTTGGCCCTTTTGAACCACGCTGATGTAAGCAATTCTTTCCATTTCTTGGTGGGATTTCTCATACCATATTTCCATGTCCTCGCACGTTGGAAATTCCATAAGGGTGTATTCTTGGAAATTGGCTATCCCTGTAGTGAAAAAGTGCCACTCACTAGTGAATTTACTATAGGCATCATGGTATTCGCTTCTCAAGAACATCGTGGCCTGCATGGAGTCCTGATAATATTTCACCAAATGGAACAGATGCTCAAAATACTTTAGAAAATCACCCAACTCCTCTTCATATTTCCTTACTCTATCCAGGGTGGCATCTGTGATTGCCATCCATGCGTCGATAAGCTCAAACATCTTGGCATGCTCTCTGCTAATCAATTTATCCTCTGTGGTGATGAGGATGGAACTGTCTAGAGTAATCCTCCTCTTCTTAGTGGTTATCTTCATGATGGATTTCCTATTTCAGTCATACGCAATGGCTTGTATGTCGACGACCTCATCCACATGTTTAGGGATTTTTTTCTCTCCCCAAGTAAGAGTGTTTCCCAGGCTCCTGACGGTGTATATTGTTCAAGACTAGGTTCCTGAACCTCTTCTATACGTCCTGATGGCTCGGCCTCTAGTTGTTTCTCATCAGGTGGTAAATCACTAGTCAAAATTGAAGAATCAGGCACAGGTTCGGTACTTTCTGGGTGATCGACTGTCGAGATGCCGATTTCCTATTGTGGAATTTCTCTCTTCTTGTTTGCCCGATCCTAGCTCATCCTTCGAGATGTCCAATGGGTTTCTCAATGTATTGAGTATCTTAGTGCCTAAGACACTTTCAACCTCCTGATCACTCTATTGAAAACTTTGAATTGGAGCATCGAGAGCTGGGGAAGATACTTTATCGGGTTCCTTTTCCTCTATAATATGCATTGGAGTCACCAGGGAAACCTACAAACTCTCCTGATCATCATGGATAGTTATTAATTCATGCAAAGGGTTTAATGCACTAGTCCTACATGGTGTCCTTGATATCTCAAGAGGAGTTGAAATTACCCTAGGTGATCTGATCTGTGGTGGTGGGATTTTAGGATTTTTAGGCCCAGTGATTCCTTCAGGTTGTATTGGCTCTGAGCCACTTGGATCTCCTTGGATTTTGATTGGGTTGTCAGAAAGAAACCTCGTTATCTCTACAAGATATGGGTCGCTTTACAACTAATCAATGACTCTTTGTGCCTCTGCCATCAAGAGAAATCCCCTTGTCTGTGCTTCTATTTCCTTTTCTGCTCTAATTTCTTCCTTGGATCTAAGGGCCTCTTGAGCCAACTGCTCTATTTTTTCCACCTATTCATCTATTCTCATGGCCTTGACCCTGGTCATGTTTGGGTTGGCCATCCTCTACACCACCTCATCCTAGTCTTGGGCATTCTCTATGAAGACTTCATCCTCAAAATTATCGTGAACATATGGCCAGCAGGATGACACCTGTGAAGCATGTTGTAGGACAAGGCCTTTTGGATTGTTCTTACAGAATTGGTCTATCGAGAACCTGAATTTGAGTTGTCTTAGACCTTCTTGTTTGTCTTGAGAAATATCCTTTACTAGATAGAACCCTACATTGAAACCATAGGGTATGAAAGCTCATTTCTTGTCTTTGACCAGTGTGGCATTGTATCCCTGCAGGATGGTCTGATAACAAATTTCTCCCACGATGAGCCGGTCTGGGACATGGGATAGTAGGAGATGTGGTGCTCTAGTGGCCCTGAACACTCTGATGTAGGTTGTGTTCTCATCTAGATACTAATGCCCTAACTTGGCTATTATTTTCTTGGATACCATAGATAACCTAGGGCATTCCTTCTTAAAAATAATAAAATAGATGCAGGCGATGAATTCATCGCACATGAGGGAGTAAGATTTCTTGTACCTATTTTTTCATAGCACGTTGAAGTAGACATGGACCGAGAGATCTACAACATGACATCTCAGATTCATGCTGATGAAGACGTTCCTAGCACACATGACATCGAGCAGGTAGGAGGCCATGTAGAAAGTTGGTGCCTCTCCTTCCTTCGACATTTGAGCTTGCTGCACACAGATGCTTAATTGTTTAAAGATTATTGCTCCCTAGTTGAAATTGCTCCCGATGATTGCAACTGTGTATGCCAAAGGCATGCATGCTTTCGAAAAATTGGAACAATCCTTTTCTCCATATAGCCGGCAGATGAGAGCCATCAAATAGATGTATGGCTCCCTCTGGTTGATTGTCCTGTACCATCCATTTCTTTGATTGGTGAATTTCTTGTCTTCCCTCCACCATGAAGCCATCAACCCGCTGGTTTCATGGAATTCATATAACTTCACCACAAAGTCTGTGTTGAGACGCCCCTTTGGGTCCTTGAGCTTGTAGTATTTCTAGACCTCTTTCGGGATGAAAACTTCGACACACTTGCCATTATCATCATTAATCAAACATTTATTCCCATATGTGTGGTCAATGAGCCACTTCAGGACCTCTATGCAGGGGGAAATGGGGGTTCTTCTCGCCACCATGTGAAAATACAACCGTTGGATGTTGGGGAACACCTGGTCATCGAGATCCATTACGTTCAGGTCATTGTGTGGGATATACTTTGGGTATTCTTCTCTGCTAATCCTATTGAAGAAATCCCCCCACTGTGGGAGCTCTATATTGGATCTGGTGATTGCCTTTGTATCGCCAAAGGCTAGAGGTTGGATGCAAACTTTCTTTGTTGTTGTTTTGATGACAGGCTACACCCTAGGGGCATACCCCAATTGCCTCGCGGTCCCTAGAGAAGAACCTTCGCCTGTCTCTGGTTCTTTTAGCTTTGGTGCTCTCAATGAGCGTTTGGTGGTTGGATTTATTGGCGACATTGTTCCTACAACTTGAGGAGATTTTAGAGACTGTGTATACAACCGAAAGAACACATATAAATTATAACTAGTGGATTGACAGAATTGGATACATACCTCTGAAGCTTGTTAAACCTGGTTTTTTGATAATCACGAGGGTCAATACAGTATTTGAGTTACTCATTTTTCTCCTTCGGACGCTCTCAAATTATCTTACGCTTAGGATGAATTTGTGCACAATAGTTCAAGAGATTTAAACATGGAAGATCTTACCATGTTGCATGAGCCATTCAACTCAGGTTATGAGTGAAATTTTAGTAAATCTTCTGCCAAAATATTTAGAGGAGTTAGAACTTAAATTCATTGTGGATTGATGATGGAGAGGCGGGTGGTGATGTTGTCTATCGACGATTGAAAAAATGTTTTTTTAATTGGCGCACGAGGTAGAAACTAATGCATGATTGGGTATTAATTATCTCCTTAAATGTCCAAAATCCTATCATATCTAATGCTGAAAATGTCCAGTCGTGCCACTCTGATAGTGGGTGGATCGAGGGTTAGGATTATTCTATGAACATTTTTTTTGATATCCTCCTAAAAAAACTCTTACGCCAATCGATCTTACCGTACAATGCTGACATGGCAAAGTTGACTCGGAGGTGTGACTAGGACCTAGGGAACCAAGAATGACTTAGGATAGAACTAGACCGTACGACCCTCTTACCTGGTAAAGACACGTGGCAGTCAAAACCAATGACTTAATTTTCTCGTATTAATCGGAGTTAGGAATTTCCTTAAGATATTCATTCTAAAACCAAATCCTAGCTTGCCAATGTTGAAAAGTGTCAAGGATTGACAATCGACGATAAACCTACCTAAGTTCTCTCAGATCGACACCCTTGAAAATGTCTTGATGCTGAAAACATATCGGGGATCGACAACCGGGGATAAATTTATTGTGGTCAAAATGTTTGTTGTGATCCTTCTGGATTTTACCTGATCCCGGTAAAGTGCATCAAGCATCAGCTATCGACGATTTCTTTTGATCTTTCGTTAATGTCTGTCCTCCTCATATTTTACCGATGCCGAAGGGGATTAACTATCTCTTGAACTTTTATGCGAATAACCTACATAAACCGAAACTACCTTTTGCTGATGCCGATGAGGATCGACGATCGGTGACTGTTGTTTTCGTGTGGTTCCTTTACTTTCTTGAAATCTTTCTGAGGCCGAACCTGAGCGCGTTAGGTGCAGGGTTTAGCTGTCGATTATTAATTTAGGTGTTAAGGTCCTTTATACATGAGGTTTCATAAAAAAAAACCTAAATAGGTGATAAGAGTCATGAAAACAATCAAAGATAAGACATTTCCAAAAATGAAGTCGAGTTAGACAGTGCATAAGACCAAGTGGTACCCAAAAAGTGAAAAAAATTGACAAGGCTTTTTAGGGTGTGTTGAGTGCTCAACAAATGGAGACTTACTAGGCAAAATCAGAATCTTTGTTCCTACCTCGGGGTCAGCAGATGCAAAAGATGGTTAAGAACTTAACTGGTTTTTATCAGAGCCTCTTCTATTCTTGCATTTGAAATTCCCTGGTTGGTGAAATCCAGGCCTGCCTCTGGGGTTTCCACCTTTATTCCACCTTCGTTTCCTGTAACCATGACCCATTCCCTCTTTTGAAAAGAGTTGAGTAAACCATTCACTGACACCATGCCTTTTAGTTATCGTCATTTACTTGCTATGGTGTTTCTCCGCTGCCAGCGAGCATCCATAGCCCTGGCGGAGTCACCCCAACATCATAGACCTTTCTCCACTGCCAGCAAGCGTCTATAGCCTTGACGGAGTTATCTGCATACCCTCTCCTAATTTGTACTCATTTGATATAATTGATTTTATTTCAGTAGAATGTCCTGAGCGAGTGGGAGAGGAGGGCGTTTGTTATTTGCAAAATGATATGGTTAAGGTGAATTATTTCTAGCTCTGTCTTGAGGTACATGTAGTGCTTTCCATATTACCATATTTCCCTTTAGTTTTTACCAAACCACCAAGCAGACACTTCATTACTTTGCCAAGGTTGTTTATTTTCACAGGTTAGATACATAAATCCTTCAAAACAACCGCAAGCCTCCCAACGCTTCTTGTGTTGTATGTAAGCATGATTCAGGAATAGAGTTCATCATATCACATGAACTAAGGTCAACTAATGCCTTGCTAAACAAAAAATTCAAAAGCGTAGAAAGTACTATAACAAGAAAACAAAATGAAGAACTCTGTAATCAACCTACCTAAAAACAAAATAACATGAAAACACACTTTTGTTTTTTTATCAAAAATATTGCTTTATGGCTTGGCCATTCATGGGGAGGGCGTCAGGTTCCCCCCTCAGATTTTTCAACCGATACGTGCCTACCCAAATTTTCTCGGCTACCTGAAAAGGTCTGAGCCATAGATTCTGAAACTTTGAATGTTTTCCCTTTGGCTCATTTTCTCTGTCCCATTTCAGGACTAAGTCTCCTACTTCAAAATTCTTCTCTTTGTCCTTATGCTTATCAAACCACCTTTTAACTATCTGCTGATGAGTTATGAACTTTGATTTTTCTTTCTCCCTTTCTTCTTCTAGCATGAGGAGGGTATGAATCCTTTGTTGTATAACTAATGAGGGTTGTCCTCTAGAATCCTGAGCAAGATGAAGAGATGGAATATATAGCCTGTTTGGGAGAATGACTTCCTCTCCGTATACCAGAAAGTATGAGGAATTCCCTACAGCTTCCTTGGGTGTTAATCTATCATCCCATAAGGCATTATGAAGTGAATTGTGCCAATCTCTCCAGTTGTCTGCAACTGTTTTCTTTAATATCCTCACTAGGTTCTTATTGGTTGATTCTGCCACTCCGTTCCCTTGTGGATAGTAGTTTGTAGAGTATCTGATTATGATTCCTTTGTCTAGAGAAAAATCTGTTAATAGGCTGGAAGAAAAGTAAGCGACATTATTGAAAACAAGGGTGAAGGCATACCGAACCTTGTAATCAACTATTGTTCTATGAATTGGATCACCACCTTTTCATTTACATGAGTCAGAGGGATGACCTCTGCCCATTTCATGAAATAGTCTGTGGCAGTCAGTATGTATCTATGTTGTTTTGAAGAACTCGATGTAATTTCTCCTATGATATCTAACCCTCATTGTTCGAATGGCCTAGAGACAACCACAGGTTGGAGTGGGAAAAATTATCTCTTTTCCCTCCTCATGCTCATTTGACAAGTTTTACAGTTCCTAGCATATGTGTGAGCATCCTTGAACAGAGTAGGCCAATAATAACTGGCTCTCAATATTTTTTGAGCGGTGGTATTCCCTGCGAAGTGTCCACCTGCAGGTCCATCATGGATCTCCTTCAGAACCTTATTTTCATCTTCACGTTCGAGACATATTAAAAGTAATCCATCATAATTAATGCGGAAGAGCACCGAATTTATGAGGCGATATTGTGAGGATTTTAACCTAAGAGATCTCCTTTCCCTAGGGTTTAGGTTTTCTAGGAAAGTCCCATGATGCAAGAGAAAAGTTAGTTTCTCATACCAAGACTCCTACCCCGGGGAGACGTATGAAGCTTCACCACACCATAATGCCAATTCATTCTCCCATCTGGGGTCTTCATTTACTTGGTCCTGGGCTTCAACTGCCAGTTTACATAATTCTTGTCCCTTAACTAGTTTAGTCGGTTTTATATCTAGATCAAATTCTTGGACCACTACCATCCGGTTTCCTCTTCTTTCTTCCATCTCCTATTGAGTGAATAGGGATCATATTGTAGGGTGAGGCACGATGAATTTGGTGTGATTCTTTAGGATGTAATATCTGAAGTAATTAATGTCCTTGTATACCACATAAGCCTTCTTGTCTATGGCAGGGTAATTTAGTTCGACACCTTGGATATTAGTGCTCATGAATGAGACCGAGGCCTCATTGTTGTCATCATCCTTCTAATTCAATACTGCAGCTAACGATTGGTCGGAGGAAAAAGTGTAGAGGAAAAAATATTTTCTAAAGTCGAGACTTCGCAACAATGGAACTTGAGAAATTGCAGTCTTAATATTGATGAAAGTCCTTTTTCGTTCATCATCCCACTTAAATTCAACATCTTTGCGGATCATTTTTTGTAGGGGTTTGATAGTTTTAGCGAAATCAGGGGTGATCTTTCTCACAAAATTGATTTTCCCAAAGAAGGATTGCATATTTTTTGTTGTTGTGGGGTAATGGAAGATGAGCTATAGCCCTAATTCATTTTGGGTCTATGAAAATTCCCACTTGAGATTTAATATGACCTATTAGTTTACCTTCCTTGAAACCAAAGATAGTTTTATTAGGGTGTAAGGATATACTGTATTTCCTACACCTTTCGAAAAGCTGGGTTAAGTGTTGGATGTAATCTTCTATGTTCTTTGAATACACAGTCACATCATCCAAACAGACTACTACACATTTGTTGATTAGTCCCTGGAATGCCATGTCCATGGCCCTTTGGAATGTTTCCCCTACATTGATTAACCCAAAGGGCATGCGTTTATAAGAAAAGGTTCCCCACTTGGTTTGGAAGGTAGTTTTCAAACGATATTTATCTGAAACTAGAACTTGGTTATAACCTGAAAAACTATCTAGCAGGGAGAAAATATCATAACCAGATACGGTCTGCAAGAGTTGCTCTATCGGTGGGACTGGGTAGTTGTCCTTTTCTGATGCTCTGTTGAGGTTTATGAAATCCAAATATAGACAGATTTCCCTAGACTTTTTCCTGACAGGAACCAAATTTTCTACCCAAGCAGAGTGTCTAACCTGAAAGATGATTTTATCATCTAGTAATTTTTTTAACTCCTGATACATGAGGGGTTCCAGAGATGGGTGGTATTTCCAGAGTTTTTGTTGGAAGGGTTTTAATCCCAATTTTAACGGGATTGTGTGTTGAATGATAAGAGTATCGTAAGTTTTCATATCTCGGTAGGACCATGAAAAATCATTTGATATTCTTTGAAAATTTTAAGATAGGCCTTCCTTTCTTATTTAGATATTGTCTTGCCGAGATTTATATTCTTAGGGTTCTCCGGGGTTCCTAGATTAATGGTTTCGTACATGGGACAGGAAATTCCTATCTTTGTGTTTGTTGACCCTTTAAACCTTTCCCTTAAGTCAAAAAGGTTTTCTAAATTGGATACTCCTTTCGGTATCATGTGAGACCTTGGTTTATTAGTCGATTGATATTTTTCAATTTTTTTTACATGGGGATCAGTTTCTACTAATTTCTCTTGAAATATTTCATCGTCAATAGCCAGATCTTTGAAATTATCCTGATTGGTTAAAAAGTTTATGATCTGTTCATCTCCTTCAAAGACATTCCAATTAGAAATATTGTTGGGAACCGATGGTTTTTAGAGTATCTCTACAGTGAACTAGGAGGCTTCATAGTCTTCTAAAGGGGATAACCTTGAGGCATCGATGGCCAAAGAATTAGCCAATGTGTTCTTTCTTCCAGGGATCACTGTAATGTTGAAGGCTTCAAAATGTTCTATCAGTCTGTGTACTTCATGTTGATAATTTCTTAGGTGGGGGGAGTTGCAGTGTATAGTGTTCCTTACTTGCCTAACAATCATTTCAGAGTCTTCGAAAACCTTTAGTTCTTTAACGTTCAAGTTTGTGGCTTTCTTTAGCCCTTGTACTAGAGCTTCATACTTGGAGGTCTTGTTTGTGCACTCAAATTCTAGTCTGCAGGACAAGAAATTTTGTTTACCTTTTGGATCAATGAGGATACACCCTGACCTTGACCCTTCTTGTGATTTAGATCCATCAAAGTATATGGTCCAAAATTTTGAGCGAAAACCATCAGTTTCTTTTTGCCTACCACTTTCCTCCTTTCCTCTTATCTATTCCATGGTTTTTAACAAAGGTTCTTGACATAAGAGGATTTCTTTTGCCACCGTCGATTTTTTTTATTGAAAAGTCATTTTGGAGTTTTGAGTAAGAGGGACATTAGATGAAAGAGAGGAGAAATTCCCGAAATCAGAGTCGTAGGAATAATTTCCTAATACAAGGAAATCTGCCGAAGAGGGTTCATTGAGGGATTCTAGGTCGGTTACAATATGTTTTAGATATCTTTCCCTATCGATCCTAATCATATTCATGTGTCCCTTTAATGGAAACCAAAGGTGATCCCAATCTATACTAAAGTATCTGTTTAACTTCTCAGACTAGTCTCGACTAAGTAAAAATCCATAAGCTTATGGGATATCTACTACAATGATGTCAATCACCTGAATAAATTTTGGGTGAGTCGCCATCCTGATCATGACATCTTTGAGCTCTCCCATAACTTTCACATGTGTTCTGTCTAGTTGTATCACATGTTTATCACTTTTGAGAGGGACTGTGTTTAGTTTCTTGCATATAGACAATGGCATAACATTAGAGGAATCCCCTGAGTCAACCAAAAAATTATGGAGGTTTCTGTTGAAGACTTCAAATGTCAAGAGGAATGGTGGGACAAAAGGATTTCCTTTTTTTATCTTTAGAGAAAGCGTTCACATTTGGCTTACTTCTCAAATCCACGAGCATTGGATTTTCTCCTTGGTGAGTGCTTGTTGTAGGATTTTATACTGACTTCAATGCTTGTAACAAAAAGTCCTTTTGCTAGGGGATCCTACACATGTCCATGACCAATATATTAGCCTTCAATTTTTTCAAATCTTCTACTATGTTGTAGTCTATCTTGGGCGATTCTCGAGTATGGATATTTATAATATTTCTTTGGGAGAAAAAATATTCTTTTAGGTGATAAGATGTTTTGTTTCCCTCAAAGTGTGGGCCATGGTAAGGTCATTTGAGACCAGGTGACCCCTACTTCACATTTTCACAACCAATACTTTTGCGGGAGGTTCTTGAACCTAAAATAGATCATCGGAAGGCATTGGTAGGTCAGGGTCCCATATCAACATGGTTGTTTCTTCTGGTGGATTAACTTCTTCCTAATCAACAATAATCATAGCTAAGACGCTTGATTGTTTGGTAAGGGAATCCTCATCTAGAAACTAGTTGGACATCAAATTCATGGCATGTACCCATTGTGGGAAGTCTCTTTTAGAATTTTTATCTTGGTGATAGGTACAGAAAGAGTCAGATGCTACATTCCCCAGGTCGATGTTTAAGTTGCATGGGGGAGGTTCAATTTCTTTGAATGATGGATTTATTTTTAAAAAGGGTTTATAGGGCCCATGTCCCGAGTTTCCTTCCCCTGCACTTCTTTTCATGTCTATAATTTCATTTGATAACTTTTTTACCATGCATTGTAGGTATTCTATGTCTCCACTTCCTTTTTTGGGACCTTGTTATGTTTTTTTCCCTGGAGGTCTTGTCAACAAGAGTCTTCTCCTGGGAGGAGGTTGAACTTCCTTATTAACTAATGAGACCTGGCCTTATTTACATCCTTCCATTTGGAATTCTATTGTTTTATCTTCCTCAAAATTATCAGCTAAGGTTGTTTCGGCAACCTTCTTCACAAACATGGAAATGGAAGATGGGAGAGCATTAGTGTATACTTCGATTTGAAACTCTCGAGTGGGTTTAGCTTTGGGTTGAAATTTGTTTAGGATAGAGGTGAATCGTTGATTGAAGTCTTTAAACTTATCCTTTGAACTCATGGTGGCGGTGAACAACTCAACTATCAAAGCTCCTATAGTGGTTTCTTCCACAAATTTATCTACAAAATCCTTTTGAAACTTCGTCCAACTAGTTATGAACCCTATAGGCAAGTTAAAATACCACGTGGAGCCCGAATTCTCAAAAGTATAGGGGAAAAAAATGCATACTACATCTTCATGTTGGACATTCATTAGTCTAATAGCTATTATGAATTTTTTGATATGGTCTTCAGGTAGTCCCAAGGTTTCAAGGTCAAATTTAGGGAGTAACTTTTCTGGATGTCAGGGAAGGTTATGTACTCATCCAAGGATTGCTAGAGAATCTCTGGACAACCATGGTTGATTATTCTGAGGTGGGTTTCCCCTTTGTTCATTATGCTCATTGTTATCTTCCATGTCGCCTGACTCTGAAATTGAGTGTTCTGAGTTAAACCCTTCCTCGTCATAAAAATTGTCAGGCTCAGAGAAGTTACCGACTGGTGTTTCAAGGATTAGATTAAGGGGATGTTTGATTTTGGTGAGGGATAAATCTATCAAGTCTTCTAATGTGTGAACAAAATCTTGTTCGGGGGTGTCGACTACTGGTCTGCTTAATTTTTTTCTACGAGGAAGTAATGGAGCTAAGGGTAGTGCTCTGATTTGTCAGGCATAAGCTCTTGTGATTCTTCTGAATTGGTTCAACTCCTTGTGGGTAAGAGCATAAGGTATTTTAGGGAATACATGTTCTTTCCCTTGCTGGGGTGAGTTACTTGTTTCAGGAGTATTCAACGTGTGTGGGATTTATTGAGAATGACTAGCCATGCATGTGGGATGTTTTGAATCTATAGGCTGTGTGAAATGTTATATCAAAAATTTTGTCAGCTAATCATTCTTCAGCCCTCCTTCTAGCACCAATTCTGTTGAGGGGTTCTAAATCCCTTTAACTCAACAACAAGAACCAAACCCACCATCGAGTTCCAATTAGACTCTGTGGCGTTTGATAGTGGAATGGTTCTCCAGATCTTGTGATTCAGCCAATTAATCAATTGGATTTACGTAGTGATTTACAAGATATCTTCTCGCGAAAATCCTCCTTCATATTTGAACATTATCTTTTTTGTAATTTCTCATAGGTGGGTCTGATACAAGATGTGTGCTGGTATAAACCAGCTTGGTAACAAAAGGGGAAAAAATCTTGACTATTGAAGAAGGCTGAGCTCGTGATAACCCTCATGCTCAAGCATGCAAACAACGATTCTTACACCTATGACAAGCCTAGTACTAATAGATTAACTTTATGGTATTTCAATTATTGAATGAGATACAATTTATCAGAAGAGAACATACATGCAATAAAATGATGGAAAACAAATAGTTTCCTTAGCTCTAATCACCAATCACACATTAACACAATGATTTGTTTTACATCATTAGAGATAAGAATTATAAAAATATCGAATCGAATAACTTATTAACATATTCAAAAACCCTTACTCATTACAACATCCATTCATGAGATAAAGTCAGAAGTAATTCCTCCTTATGATCCAATCACACATGCATTTGATGTAAAACATAAAATTGTCTTTGGTCCTAAACATGACTTCTCAATTAAGGTAGCTCCGAAATATTTCTTTACAATTCCAAAAATGAGGGTCTTTGCAAAAACCATCAACCTCTTCTAACAGTTCGATCCTCTTATTTATATCAAATTATTAACTAAAAATAACTATCAAAGTGCAAGCTAAGTAAAACAAAACATCTCTACATGGTGCTTTCATCTCTTAGTCTTCTAAGAGTCATAAAATGGTTTCACTTGAGTGGATGGCTCTTCTCATACTCCGACCATTTGACGAAGAGTTCCTTGCATGTGTTGGCAGACAAGAATCTATGTTGGTCCATCGGGGCTGAAAGGATCTCCTTTATTTCCATTGCCCGTGCCCAATACTTGGATAATTTAACACTTAACTTTTGTAACATTGTTCGAGCCTTGATAGGGTGCTCCATGAACTACTGTAATTGACCTGGTGCCATGTTCTCCACCTTTACTATCTTTGCAGTCCATGATGAGTCTTGTTCTACATGTAGTTTGACTATGTCATGCAAGTCGACAAAGTCCTCGGGTGTGATGAATTCTGGGAGACTGATGTCTCTCATCGCCCGATTGATCTTGGTCCAACTCCTTTCACAATCGACCCATTTCTCTTGGATATCTTGATGAGTTTCTTGGGCCATCTTTACCCAGTATTCGATCAACTTCCTTATATGATCGATGTTGTTGTCCCTTAGTGCCCAGATGTCGTGATCTTCGACGTCTTATCCCTTTTGAACCATGCTGATGTAATCAATTATTTCCACCACTTGGTGGGATTTCTCATACCATCTTTCCATGTCCTTGCATGTTGCTAGCACCATAAGGGTGTCTTCTTGGAAATTGACTATCCCTACAGTGAAAAGGTTCCGCTCACTCGTGAATTTACCATAGGCATCCTGGAATTCACTTCTCAAGAACACCGTGGCCTACATGGAGTCCTGATAATATTTCACCAAATGGTGTAGATGATCCAACTCCTTTAGCACAGTGGACAAATCCTCTTCATCTTTCTTTTCTCTATCTAGGGTGGCATCTGTGATTTCCATCCCTACGGATTTTAAGCTCATATGTCTTGGCATGCTCCATGCTAATCAATTTCTCCTCTGTGGTGAAGGATGGAACTATCCAAAGTAAGCCTCCTCTTCTTAGCGGTTCTCTTCATGACGGATTTCCTCTTTTAGTTGTAGGCGATGGATTGTATGTCAGTGACCTCATCCACAGGTTCGGGTATTTTTTTCTCTCCCCAAGTAAGAGTGTTTCCCAGGCTCCCGACAGTGTATATTTGTTCAAGACTGGGTTCCTGAACCTATTCTATGTGTCCCGATGGCTCAAAATCTGGTTGTTTCTCATCAAGTGGTAAAGTACTGGTCAAAATTGAGGAATTAGGTGCAAGTTCGGTACTTTCTGGGTGATTGGCTATCGAGATTCTGATTTCCTGTTGTGGAATTTCTCCTTCTTGTTCCCCTGATCCTAGCTCATCCTTCTAGTTGTCCAATGGGGTTCCCGGTGTATCAAGTAGCTTAGTGTGTAAGACACTTTCGACCTCCTGGTATCTCTGTGGAAGGCTTTGAATTGGAGAATTAGGAGCTAGGGAAGATACTTTCTCGAGTTCCTTTTCCTCTGTAATCTGCATCAGAGTCACCAGGGAAACCTCCAAACTCTCCTCATCATCATAGATAGTTATTAAGTTATGCAATGGGTTTGGTGAGCTAGTCCTACCTGGTGTCCTTGATATCTCAGGTTGAGTTGAAATTCCCCCAGGTGATCCAATTTGTGGTGGTGGGATTTCAGGATTTTCGGGCCCGGTGATTCCTTCAGGTTGTATTGGCTCTAAGCCACTTGGATATCCTTGATCTTAAAATGGGTTGTGGGCAGGAAACTCATCATATCTATGAGATCTGAGTCATTCTGAAACTGATCAATGACTCTTTGTGCCTCTTCCATCAAGATAAATCCCCTTGTCCATGCTTCTATTGCCTTTGTTGCTCTGATTTCGTCCATGGCTCTGAGGGCCTCTTGAGTTGACTACTCTATTGTTTCCACCCGTTCATCCATGCTTATGGCATTGAACTTGGTCATGTTTGGGTTGGTCATCCTCTGCACCACCTCGTCCCAATCCTGGGCATTCTCTGTGAAGACTTCATCCTCAAACTTATCATGAGCATACTGCCAGTAGGATGACACCTATGAAGCATGTTGCAGGATCAGGCCTTTTGGATCATTCTTGCGGGATCATCCTATCAGGAACCTGAATTCGAGTTGGCTCAACCCTTCTTGTTTGTCTTGAACAATATCCTTTACCAGATAGAACCCTACATGGAAACCATAGGGTATGAAAGCCCATTTCTTTTCTTTGACCAGTGTGGCATTGTATCCCTACAGGACGGTCTGATAAAAAATTTCTCCCATGATGAGCCATTCTGAGACATGGTATGGTAGGATATGTGGTGCTCTAGTGGCCCCGAACACCCCAATGTAGGTTGCGCGCTCATCCAGGTACCAATGGCCTACCTTGGTTATCATTTTCTTGGATGCCACTGATAGCCTAGGGAATTCCTTCTTAAAAATAATAAAATATATGCGAGCGATGAATTCATGGTAGATGAGGGAGTAAGATTTCTTGTACCTATTTTACCATAGCACACTGAAGTAGACATGGACTAGGAGCTTTGTAACATGCCAACTCAGATTCATTCCGACGAAGACATTCTTAACACACATGACATCGAGCATGTACGAGGCCATGTAGAAAGTTGGTTCCTCTCCTTCCTTTTGTGTTTGAGCCTGTTGCACACATATGATTAATTGTTTGGAGATTATTTCTCCCCAGTTGAAACTTTTCTCGACGATTGCAACTGTGTATGCCAAAGGAATCCATGCTTTCAAAAACTTGGAGCAATCCTTTTCTCCATATAGCTGACATATGAGAGCCAACAATTAGATGTATGGCTTCCTCGGGTTGATTGTCCCGTACCATCCATTGCTCTGATTGATGAATTTATTGTCTTCCCTCCACCATGAAGCCATCAACCAACTGGTGTCATGGAATTCATATAAATTCACCACAAATTCTGTGTTGAGCCGCTCCTCTGGGTCCCTGAGTTTGTAGTATTTCTGGACCTCTGTCGGGAGGAAAACTTTGATGCACCCACCATTCTCATAGTTAATCAAACATTTCTGCCCATTCGTGTGGTCGATGAGCCACTTCAGGACCTCTATGCAGAGGAAAACAGGGGTTCTTCTTGCTACCATGTGAAAATACGACTGCTAGATGTTGGGGAACACCTAGTCATCGAGCGCCCTTACGTCCAGGTCACTGTGTGGGATATACTTTGGGTATTATTCTTTGCTAATCCTATTAAAGAGATCCCCCCACTGTAGGATAACTATCTTGGATCCGATACTTGCCTCTATATCACCAAAGGCTGGAGGTTGGATGAAAACTTTCTTTGTTGGTGTTTTAACTATAGGCTCTGCCCTAGGGGCGTACTCCAATTGCCTCACAGTCCCTGGAGAAGAACATTCACCCATCTCTAGTTATTTCATATTTGGTGCTCTCGACGAGCGTCTGGTGGTTGGATTTCTTAGAGACATTGTTCCTGCAACTTGAGCAGAGTTTAGAGACTGTGTATAAAACTAGACAAACACATATAAATTATAACCATCGGATTGACATACTTGGATACATACCTCCGAAGCTTGTTCAACCTAGTTTTTTGATAATCACGAGGGTCAGTACAGTCTTCGAGTTACTCATTTTTCTCCTTCGGATGCTCTGGAATTGTCTTACACACAAAATGAATTTGTTCACAATGGTTCAAGATATTTAAATAGGGAATATCTTACCGTGTCGCATTAGCCATTCAATTCAGGTTATGAGTGAAATTTTAGTAAATATGTCACTGAATCTTTAGAGGAGTTAGAACTTAAATTAATTGTGGATTGACGATGGAGGCGCGGGTGGTGATGTGGTCTATCAGTGATTTCAAAAATGTTGTTTTAATTGTTGCACGAGGTAGAAACTAATGCGGGATCGAGTATTAATTAGCTCCTTAATTGTCCAAAATCCGATCGTATCTAATGCTGAAAACATCTCGTCGTGCCGCTCTGATAGTGGGTGGATCGGGGGTCAGGATTATGCTATGAACATTTTCATTGATATCCTCCTGCAAAAGCTCCGACGTCGATAAATCTTACCGTACAATGCTGACGTGGAGAAGCTAACTTAGAGGTGTGACTAGGACCTAGGGAACCAAGAATGACTTGGGATAGAACTAGACCGTACGACCTTCTTACTTGGTAAAGACACATGGCTTTCAATACCAATGAATTAATTTTCTCATATTAATCGAAGTCGAGACTTTCCTTAAGATATTCATTCTAAAACCAAATCCTAGGTTGTCGATGCCGAAAAGTGTCAAGGATCGGAGATAAAAGATAAACCTACCCAAGTTCTCTCAGATTCGACTCCCTCAAAAAAGTCCCGATGCTGAAAACGCATCGGGGATAAAAAATCGGGGATAAATTTATTATGGTCGAAATGTTTGTTGTGATCCTTTTGGATATTCCTCGATCCCGATAAAGTGTGTCGGGCATAGGATATCGACA
>ML782911.1:419332-433559 GCA_009831015.1 Picea engelmannii | reverse complement strand
GTGAGAATTTGCTAATTATGGAAAATCACTAAATAAGTAAAGTGAGTTAACTCCAAGTATTAGATGGGTAATGTGCACTTACCTATGAGGCTAATATTCTTACTAAAGTGTTCTCTATAGCCATGAAATAGGAAATATCTCCTGAAAAATAAGAATTTGCCTAATGGTGGCTAAAAAATAGGAATTGGCCTAATGGTAGCTAAAAAATACGAATTTTCATAATGGTGATTTATGAGTCCGTGGTTTTGGAAACACTTGGTATTTTCCCTTGGTATTACTTGTTATACTTGTTATAAATAGACATGCTATAAATAGTAGTCCTCCTAAACAATAGGAAAAATGAAAAAAAAAATGAGTATGTCACTAAGTATGTAGTTGATCATGTACCCCGACACCCCCATGAAACACAACCGAGTTGTGCACAATGATGAGTAATGACAATATGAATCCATTTTAGGTAGGCATGTACAAGTGTAGATGCATAACAACTGAACAAAATTTAGGTAAAGAGGGAAAACCCAGTGGGAACAAACCCNCCCCCCCCCCCCCCCCCCCCCCCCATCAAAATACATTTCTAACAAGAAAATAATGCTAACATGTTCAACTAATAAGATGATGTATCCCTCACTCCTAGAATTTCCCTCAATGAGACAAAATTGTGTTCAGTAAACAATTTTGTGAATATGTCTACCACCTGCTCTAAATATGGACATAACTGCATATCAATGAATCCATCCTAAATTTTTCCTTGAATAAAGTGTATATGAACCTCGATGTTCTTGGTCCACTGCCTCTAAAATGGGTCTCTACACAAATTTAGAGTACTCTGATTATCACACCATATAACTATCAAATGATGAAAATGAACTCCCAATTCTGTAAGAATGAGTTACAACCAAATAGCCTGAGTAGTAACATTCACTGCACCCTGTACTCTGCCTCTGCTGGTGATAAATCAATTGATGATTTATTCTTACTTGACGAACATATAGGTATTGATCCAAGGTAGAGGACATATCCCAAAGTGCACTTGCGATCAGTGCTATCACTTGCCCAATCTGAGTCTATGTAACCAACAAGATCTAAGACAGATCTTGTTGCATAATGTATAACAAAACTGATAGTGCCATTGACATATTTGAGAATCCTCTTTGCTACCTTCCAATGAATCTCATGAGGCTCCTATATGTACTTGGAAACTGATCCAACTGCATGAGATATGTCTGGTCAAGAGTGTGTAAGGTAGATAAGACTCCCCACCAACTGTTGATATCTAGTATCATCAACCAAAGGTGATGCACTAACATTGTCTAGTCTAACCCCTGACTAAAAGGATGTTGGAGTTAGATTGTAATATGTCATATGAAACCTATAAATTATATCTATGTAATACTTGTACTGAGATATATTGATTCCTGAATCATTCTAGCCGATATCAATACCAAGAAAGTAATGTAACAATCCCATATCTGTCATAGAAAACATGTCATGCAAACCAGTCTTCACTGCAACAATGGAGGAGGTTGATATACCTGTGACTAGTAAATCATCTACATATAGAAATATCAGTAGAATAAAATATTTGTTCCTCATAATATACAAATTAGTATATGATCTATATCTAAGAAAACCTCTAGAGAGAAGATAATAGTTCATTTTAGCATACCATGCTCGAGGTGCTTGCTTAAGTCCGCACAATGAATTCCTCAACCTGAAAAATAATGATGGATTCTAAACATATCCCTATAGATGCTCCATATATATCTCCTCATTAATATCTCCATGCAATAATTCATTATTCAAATCCATATGGTGTACCTCCCACTTTCTAGCTGCTGCAATAGCTAGAGCTAATCGAATGGAATCAATCTTAGCAACTAGTGCAACACTCTCCTCATAGTCAATGCCTTGTACATGTGAGAAAACTTTAGCTACTAATCAAGCCTTATAATTTGTAATTTACCCATCAACAACCTTATTTTTCTTGAAAATCCACTTACATCTAACAAGCTTCCTATTGGAAGGTAGAGGAACCAACTCCCATGTGTTGTTCTCTATCAAGGAATTGTACTCCTCTTTCATAGCTTCCTCTAATGAGGGTTTCCTTTATCCTCTACATAATACTAAGGATATTATCCAAGTACCATATAATAGTAAATATGCAACAAAGTCTCCATCGTATTAAAATATTGCGCAGGATCCACAAATTGAGATTTGGTTCTCCGTGGATCGACAAGATTACCCACTAGATCACCTGCTCCACGAAGAGTCTATTGTTCTCATTTTGGTCGATGCTCTAGACCTAAAAATTATTTATTCTGATTAGAAATATCATATATATAATATTCAAATATCTAATTAGAAATCTGATTAGAATAAGTCTCACGAAGTTCCACAACTAGTGGTGATGGATATGGAGGTGTGGATTGCTCCAAAAGTACCTATGAAGGATCCTCTTCAAAATCAACACTCCTTCGAATGAATAGTGTATATGAAGTAGTATATAATAAACTATATCCCTTCACTCCCTTTGTATATCCAACAAAAATACACTTCGTACTCTCACATTCCATAGCTTTCCTCCTATCGGAAGGGATCCTAGCCCATGCACAGTAACTGAAAATTCTGAAGTGAGTGACTTTTGGTTTCTTTCCATCCCAAGTCTCATATGGAATGACTCCCTTGACTAATTTATGAGGAAATATATTATGAATGTAGGATAAATATTTGATATCTTCATCCCATAACTTTGGAGGTAGTTCTTTATCCTGGAACATACAGTTGGCCATATCTTTCAATGTCTTGTTCTTTCTCTCTGATGCCCCATTCTGTTGTGGAGTATATGGAATTGTGTATTGCAACTCTATACATGATTCTAAACAAGTATGATCAACATCTTTATTCACATGCTCTCCTCCATTTTCTATATGAAGCTTCTTAATCCTCTTCCTGGTTTGGTTCTCAACTAGATGCTTGAAATCTTTAAGACACTCAAAGACCTCATATTTTAATTTGAGAAAGTAGACCCGTGTATATCTTGAAAAATCACCAATGAAAGTAAGAACATACTTAGATTTACTAATCGATGAGTGTGGGAAAGGACCTATAGTTTTACTGTGAACCAAATCTAGAAGTGATGATTCCCTCCATGCTTTACTTATGATGAACTTCTCCTCAGAATGTTTTCCTAGTATGCAACCCTGAAAAACTCCATCTTTGTACTGAATGTGGGGTAATCCATCTACCATTCCACCCTTACTAAGCTATTCTAAATATTTAAAATTCATATGCCCAAACCTCTCATCCATAACCTAGACTCTTCATTAACATGTGCTAGAAGAGATACATAATCATATTTCTAATTTAAGTGAGAGAAGGTGTACATCTTGGAATGGTGATTAACCTCACCGATGATGATTTTTGAACCATTTGACAAGTTAGAAATAATAACCGAGTCCGGAGTGAAATCCACCTTCTTCCCTGAACCTGAATGAGTGATTTGATAGATGGAGAGAATATTCACTCAAATCTTCGAAACATGAAGTACATCCTGAAAGAATCCATGTTCTAGATCAAATCTACCCCTACCACACACCTTTGGAGGAGAATAATCTCCCATGGAGATCGGTGGTTCGGAACAAGTCTCCAAGTATGAGAAAAGTCTATCTGATGAGTCCATGTGATGGTTAGCCCCTTAATCAAGCATGGAGAATATGAAATAGCAATTAATTCATGACCATCACCTCTTTCTCATGATGTATTTTTCCTTCCATTATATGGAACACAATCCTCGAGGTGATGTTGCTCAAGTGTTTGTGCCATGATATCTATGGTATTTTTCATGCAATAACTCTCATAATGGAACCCCCTATTACAATAGGAAAACTTTCTCTTCTCCTTTTTTCCTTTTTATGCCTTGAAACTTGAACTCTCATCTATGTAATTTTGTTTACCTTAATTCGTGTTCTCTTGGTCCTTCTTACCCTTGTTCTTCTGCTTATTCTTCTTTGAAATTCCTTGAGATGTAAGTGCATGGAGCCTGCAATTATTAAGAGACCCTATTTGGATGAGATTTGTTTGCTCATGGTTAAGTGACTCCATGAAATCATATAGAGATGAAATATTCCAGGTAGACCCCATAGCTATCCTGGTAGTATGAAAAGAAGAAGTGTAGACATGATACTCTGGTCCTAGTTTTTTTAGAATTGAAAATATTAACCGTTCCTCTTTATTATCAATTACACAAGCCTTAAAATGAGAAAGAAAAGTTTTAAACTTACAAAATTAGTCTTGTGGGGTTTTGAAATCTCTTAGATTCAATGCATGTAGATCATTTTCCAGCTATTGACCTCTTAGATTGCCTTTTTTTTTTAGAAAATCCTTCAACTTTGTCCAAACATCATTAGGAGTCTTGTATGCATTGACATGAAATAGGAGATCTGGAGATCCTGTAGGCTTCATCCATTCTTTTGAAGTGTTTTTATTTCTCTATGGCTAAAGTAGGTTTGACCTCAGTCCTCATGGTGATCCTTATATACAAACACTTGCTTCGAAGTAGAAGCTCTATCTTGGGCTTCCACTCAAAGTAGTTGAAGGGTGTCAAGATCACTGAAGAAGATGATTGATCCATAGTTATCTATGGGATGTCCAATATGATCTATAAACTTGCAATAAAAGTGAATACTCCCTCACAATAATGCCTCTGATACCATGTAGGATTAAACCACAACCCAAGATCTAATTGTGAGAAGGAAATACTACACTAGCTAGTTGCAAAAGAGAGAGAGAGAGAGAGAGAGAGAGAGAGAGAGAGAGAGAGAGAGAGAGAGAGAATCAATATTCAAACACAAGAGACTAAGAAACCAAATATAACCACAATGTATTAATCCTTTATAATGAGCACATTATATAGGATTCTCCACATGAGGAGTAATGCGCACTAGGGATTTTCATATGCATGCTCAAGTAAAAAAAGTAAATTCTTAACTAAAGTCAAAAGTTTCTAATAATAAGAAAAGGTAAAAGATATAGGTGAGAACTTAGTGCAAACTCTACATGAAGTCAAATTGCATTCCATAATAGAAAAATTCTTCTAGAATAAGACTAGAGTCCAAGAATGGAACTAAAGTCCTAACCGAGTGAGAATTTGCTAATTATGGAAAGTCACTAAATACATGAAGTGAGTTAACTCCAAGTATTATATGGGTAATTCACACTTCCATAGGAGGCTAATATTCTTACTAAAGTGCACTCTATAGCCATGAAATAGGAAATATCTCCTAAAATTAAGGAAATAGGGATTATCTCCTAAAAAATAGGAATTTTCCTATGGCTAAAAAATAGGAATTGGCCTAATGGTAGCTAAAAAATAGGTATTTTCTTAATGGTCGCTTATGAGCCCATAGTTTTGGAAACTCATAGTATTTTCTCATGGTATTACATATAGGAATCCACCGACTAAAAATAGAGCTGATATAAATAGACATGCTATAGATAACAATCCTCCTAAATAGTAGGAAAAATGGAAAAAATGAGTATGTTACTAAGTATGTAATTGAGCATGTACCCCAACATAGAATTGGGTGGCAGAGGACTAAGGAATGGTAGTATGGGTTGTTATTCTATGGATCCAATTATGGGTTGCAAACATTGACATTCCTCCACTACAATTTGGATTGTAGGAAGGCCCATGTGTATGGAAGGGAATCAACATACCTAGAGGGGGTATGAGATTCACGAGATCTGATATGTTGTTTCCCCAACTGTTGGAGGAGGGGGGATGGTAATGGGATATTGAATGCATATGGAATGAACATAGTGGGTGGGTATGAAGGGGATACTCTGTAATGGTTACTGTATTGATTGATGATGTAAGAAGGCGAAGGGATACCATATGGGTTAAAATGGGTTATGGACCCAATTACTCCATTGGCCAAATGGGATGTTTAAGGCTTTTCCTGAACAAATGGTTGAGGTTGAGGGGAATTGTGGATCACAATATATCTATATATATATATATATATATATATATATATATATATATATATCTGGATTTAGATTAAATCAAATCAAATGGTTTGGATTTGTTTATGGTCTCTTCTTCACTTTGTGGAATGGAAGTAGAAACATATTTTCCAATGCAGGGAAAAAGAGATTTGAGGAACCCGTCTAGGAGGAGTTCCTTAGTAACCTAAATATTACACATTACTGCCACTCATGGATATGGTCCATGATGTGGGTGGAGGTATTTTGGAAAAAATATGTGATAATTTCCAGACCATTGTCATGGAAAACTAGTAATTGAAAGAAAGATAAGAAAACCTTTGATAAGGACACAAATTTTGCATGATACGTTTCTTTCTCATCTATGCACCATTTCATAGAGGGACTAATTGAGGTTCTTTGAAAGAATACAAACTAGATGGAATCATCAATGATGGTATTAGATGAACATCAGAGATGGACGGCCATTACATGGCTGGCCAAATCTTCACCTGACTTCTTATCAAACTTAGGAATGTTTTAGGGGAGTTTGGTCAACATGGGTCACCAAGTGGGATCATGTAATAGGAGAAAATTAGTTAGAATTATTAAATTAGTAAGATTCAATGAAGCCATGTATGGCAGGTTTTGTGTACCTGTAACACCCCGACCCCTAAGTTCTCTTTTAAGGGGCGGGACATCATAATTTCGCTTTCCTTAACTCTCTCTAGGTTCCCCTTTCTTCATATTGCAGGTTCTTCCAAACCCATGGGATATTTCCTGGCCCCTTTGAAGGATTAGAGAAATAGGTGATAGCTCTCCATTCTAGCCCCTTCATATGACCTCAGGTTGTGACTCGACGCCTACTCAAAGGGAACTTTAGAACTTCAGCTTCAGGAGTTTTCACCTCACCACTTGCCAATTCATCAAACTCTGAATTGCCGAAGTTCCAAAATGAAGGGAGAGGAATCAACGGTCCCTTCTCTCTTTCTAGATCAACGTCCCACCAAAAATTTAGGCTCAGGTGCTTTGGTGAGTTCTAAAACAATGGCGCTATCCTCTCTTGCTAGGCCCTTCTCAAATGTGACCTCGGGCTATGACCTGAGGCTTAGCTCTTGAGAACTCTGTAACTTCGCCTTCAAAGGTTTTGGTCAATCCAAATCAAAATTCTCTCGAAGTGTGAACTGCGAACTCAGATGGTCGAGAAGGGTCCCGAAGGTTCCATGGATACATAGTCCAGATCACTTCATGACTTTAGACTTCGGAGGTTTTGGCCACTCCAACACACAATTCTCCTGAATGTGCGAACTCCAAACTCATATATCGGACAATCGAGAAGGGTCCTAAAGGGTCCATGGATCCATGGTCCAATTCACTTCACGATTTCGGCCTTCGAAGGTTTTGGCTGCTCCAACACACAATTCTCCTGAATGCACGAACTCCAAACTAGCAGATCGGATGACTAAGACTTATCTCAAATCAACGGTCTATGTCTTCCCCGGGCTCCGAGCTTCAAAGAATCCATCTCCTTTACGATGATTACCAACATTTGATGAACTTGAGAAGACTGAAGGATTCGAGGCGTTAACTCCTATGTTCCTTCCTAAAATGTAACGGTCATGACAAACCTTGGATCCTCCCAAATGGATCTCATCCGTTCATCTTCCAAACGAAAGGATATACCCTTTCGATACTTGAATCTCGCTATCCTTCATAAGCTTTGTTAGTTATGAAGGAATTAGGCGCTAGCGTATGCTTTGTGTTCTTTCTCCTCCGCTTAATACTTAGAAGGGTATTTTGCACACCCCTTGCACTCCTTCATAGTGTCTAGAACTTAAGAGGTTCTCTGCCTCTTCCCACCTCATAGAGACCCCATGCATATTTGCACTACCTCTCTTGAGATTAATAGACTCCGTCCTCCCGAAGACTCAGGGAAACTGGGAGTGGGGAAGTGCACCCGTGAAAATCATGCCCAAGGTCGACGAACTCACAATCCACTTATTTTAACCTAAGCCACCACAGGGCTCAGACATTTACTTGTACAAATCAAACAATTCCATACTTACTTAAATAGACAATTTAAGTAAGAATAAATAGATATAGTATAACCATTAAGTAAACATGCACATCTCTAAGTCATTCATAGGATATCCAACTTTATTACATAGTTATAGCTCAATTACACAGGGTATGAGAATGCTTATCTATTACAGGTTGCAACTGACTAACTAACTGTGGGTCTGTTCCTTTCCACCCAACCATAGGATTAGAGGCATTCATCCTTAACACTTTGACCACCCCTGTTCCAAGCCATGATATCACTAGGGAATTTATGCCATCTTTCAGAGAGACTCTCTATGTCACAAAGAACCTGTGAGGTTTATCAGATGCTTCCTCAACATCAACCTCATGTTCTCATTCTTCAGGTCTTGTTATATGCACTTCCTTTTGGTTCATGCATCTCCTTCTAAGCTTGCGCTCTCATCTTGTGTCTCCTATATCCCTATGTGTGTCCGTATCTTATGGTTACCTTCCTTCTTTTGGAAGGTTTTATGACCTATCATGTTCCTTCTGTCAGAAGGAATCTTGGGTCTGCATGTCTCTATGATACTTTGGGCTGAAAACCCATGTTTCCATTCATGGGGGTGGTTGATTATTCAACCACTAGTCCTTTCCTTCATTAATTGATTCTTTCCTCTAGATATATCATGTCTCGTACTTCAAGGCTGTTCAACAACTAAGAGGGGGGGGGGTGAATTAGTTGTTCCTGGGCTTAAAAAATTATGCCTATTTTAAACTCTTTACACAACATTTAATGACAGTCACAATAATGCATGGAAGTAAGCAATAGAACATTCAACATCAGTCACACATATGATATACACTGAGACATATATTTCCTGAGGAAACCCATACAGGGTAAAAACCTCTTCTTCTTTATATGATAAGTAATCTTTACATTCTTTACATTATCATACATATGATCACCAACTCATAATGAGGCTACAACCTCAATTTTGCAAGATTCTACTTGCTGAGAGCACCAACTCTTTGGATTCTCTAGCACCAACTAGAAGGAAGCACCAACTCCCCAGTTTCTCTAGCACCAACTATAAGGAAGCACCAACTCCCCGGTTTCTCTAGCACTAACTAGAAGGAAGCTACAACTCCATGTGTTCAAGCACCCACTTGAACCTCTGAGGACAACAGTCCTCCCTAGCACCTCCCTAACACCCTAACATATACATTTTTCTATATATAAATTTATCACAGTGATACAATATTTATCATTGGCTTATCAGGCTTATCACTGTTCTACTATGCTTCTCTCCTCTCCTATATCAGTGTCTCTCTGTCTACATCTTCTTGCATTTTATGATCTTCTGTTTTTCTCTGCAAGAGCACCTCAGCCTTCCTTTACTGCCTCACTATATTTCTGCACACCTCCCTTATGCTTTATGTGCCTCTTCCTTTTATGCTCTGTGTGCCATGTCCATTCAATGCACCATTCCTCTTCTCCATGTTTCCGCTGCTGCACACTCCTCCTTCTACAATCCTTGATCACTTTGAACAACAAAAAAACTCATCTCTTCTTTTTTATGCATACTTATAGTCTTTGTGCACCTTGTGCATGCTGTCTCACCATGCTTCTGCATGCTCTCTCCATGTTGAGTGCTCTACCTGATCATCATGGAAACTCTTCAACCTCTCTGGTAGTTAAACCCATGCGTCCATTCTCACTGGGTGTTATGCTAAGATTCCTTAGCCTATCTCACAGTTGAGACTCTTCATATTCTCTATTAAAGTTGAGTTGATCCTCTCTTTTGCAGTTACAGGCTTCAACACCCTTCCATCTATCAATCACTTCTAAGAATAGTCTTCCTTCCACCGGAAGATTCCTCGAGCCTCTTCATCTTCTCTAGTGATCACACTAAGGCCTGTTTCATCCCTCTGGAAAAATCCATTAGTCGTTTCTAGAAGTTACACTTTGAAGTGCAACAATAGCCCTCCGATCATACTTAAATTCACTTGCACTGTTGGATTGGATCCATAGGGTCTTGCGTTTAATTTGTCGTTTCGTATTTCGTCATTTCGGGATTCTTGTGGTTAAGGTTTCTTTACGCTTCACGTACTGATCCCCAAAACTCCAAAATTGAGCTTGGTTGCACTAGCTCCTTCCTCCATCTTCCATCGATGTGACCAATGGCTATGACCATAGGCTGAGCCAAAACGTGTTTTGCATTTCGGCATTTCGGCAATCCTATTGTGAGGCATCTCAACTCTCCAAGTCGTGATCTCTGAAACTCCAAAAAAAGAGCTTGTTGCTTCAATATTTTCTCTACAACTCTTTGACAATGTGACCACCATCCATGACCAAGCACTTATCCATAAATCACTTTCACGATTTCACAATTCGACATTTCGACATCCTTGATGCGAAGATTTCTTTACGCTCCATGCTTGATCCCTGAAACTCCGAAATGGATCTTGCCGCTTTGAGTTCTCTTCTACAGTTCTTTGATGATGTGACCACCAGAATATGACCCCTCTCCAATAACACAAGCGCTTCGATCTCCCGATCAATGATCCTCAATCCATGGAGATCGGATGACTATCCTCTGCCCCAAGATTTCAGCCTTCAGGACTTTGGGGGAGTGATGGAGTTAAAACTCCCGAAGAAAAAACTCCCAGAGTGAGGTCAGTCTTACGTCACTCCATGACATGTCGTGACCCAAGTGGTTGTCACGTGTCACTCAAAATTGTGATTTCCAGTGGCCTAAAATTCCAAATCAACTTGACACTTGTTGTTGTCTGACCGTGCCACATGTCATAGTCTTCCACTTGTCCTTTCTGATGTGGTCTGCCACATTCACCTCCTGGATCTATCAGCCCAGATCACTTTGCGATTTCGCATATCATGATTTCGACATTCTTGATGTGAATGTTCTTCACTTCCAAGCCCCGGTCTACGAAAATCCGAAATGGAGTCAGATCATCTTTTTGGCTTTTCGCACTTCACAACTTCAGGACTCCTGTGATGAGGAGTCTTGACACTTGACTCCATCTCCTGGTATCCGAAACTCCGAAATGAAGTCAGATTAATGGTCCAGATCAAACTTTGATCTAACGGCTAAGGTTATTTCACGATTTCACGTATCATGAGTTCGAGAGGTTAGGGAGCCTCGTTCCTTTGACTTTCCAGTTAGCGAAAGGATGATCTTTTTCCACGTATCCTTCTTGGATCGATGGTCCAGTTTTTTCCTTGATCCAACGGTTGAGATTATATCATGGTTTATCATATCACGATTTCACATTTCACGACTTCAGGACTTCTGTAGTAAGAGTTCTTGACATCCCCAACTCTCGGTATCTGAAACTATCTCCTGCTTTCAAGATTTCCATGTTTCACATTTCGTGATTTCAGCATTCTTGTCATGAGTTGCGTCCTTGACTCCTCCAATGCCTGGTCTGATCTTTCCATGCAATTATCCCTGTGTTGTTGATCTTCCTTGCCTGCCTATTTTCCATCAAATAAAAAAGCACACTGTTGCACTCTTCGTGCACCTCTGCACTATCTCTTCTGAGCTTACACTGTCCCTATTTTTCCATCACTTCATACTCTGATCTTGCCATCAATGACAAGCACACCTTCCTGTAAACATGACAACAAAGGCTTCACCCCCCAACGGTTGTTTATGGGATATTTAACAATAATACATTTACATCGTCCACATGCCTTAGCATGATAATTCTATTTTATGATTAATTACAAGTTGGGGGAAACATGGGTGTTACAATTCCCTCCCCCTTAAAGGAACATCGTCCTCAATGTTCTTTCTCATAAACACATGTCATGCCTTTCTCATTCAGTTTTTTCACAAATCTTGATCCTCTTTCTCTACAAGTTCTTTCCATACCTTTGGCCTTTGCCACCTTCCTTCAATAATTTTGGGATAACAAGCATATTAATCAAAATTTTACGCGAAAACATATTACTATTGTTCAAAATTCAAGAGGAAAATTTCATAATCTTAGCACAATAATTATCTGCGTAGTTTGTGGATTTGCATCCACATGGTTATCTTGTTATCTAGTATCACTATTTTTCCCAGACATA
Source organism: Picea engelmannii (assembly GCA_009831015.1). Taxonomy (NCBI): domain Eukaryota; kingdom Viridiplantae; phylum Streptophyta; class Pinopsida; order Pinales; family Pinaceae; genus Picea; species Picea engelmannii. The sequence continues at coordinate 421,459 of ML782911.1, read as the reverse complement.
CCCATTGTGTGCATGATCCTAATCAATAGTTTACAAGAACTATCAGAGTCTCTTGTCCCTTGCAATTACTCACCCTCCAGGCCCAGGCTCAAGCATCCCCTTCTCTGCTATACAGTTCCTTGGGTGATCCATCTTGCCTTGCCAAGGCTTTCTCACAGAGGAAGAATTTCAGAGACTTCATCGAGCCTTACAGTTGAGGCATCCCTCAGACGTTCTCTATCAAGGTGTCCCTCTGGCTTGTGTTACCTCAACACAACATATTCCGGGCAATCATGACTTATCACAGGGTTCTCATGTCTCAACAGTGGCCTCTTTCATGCTTTTAAGCTTGACAACCTTCATCTATCCTTTCTGGATAGAGTTTTTCTTCTCACAAATTTCCAATTCCACATTTTGTTTTTTCCAGATTTGTTCCACACAGGGAATAGATTCACAAGCATGGGACTTTCCACCCCATATAAGTTTTGTTAGAAAAACATGACCGTGGAGCAATAAAATAAAACAAATGTGGAAACAAAACACAAAATATACACAATACAATAGAGACACATATTTACGTGGTTCACCCAGTGTGAGCTACGTCCACTAGAGAAATTGCCAGGTCCTTCCTTTATTATTATCCAACATATGAAGGGATACAACCTACAACAACTTCACTGTAAGTTCCTCTTCTTTCTCTCATAGTCTCCTATTTCAGAATACAATAGTTTCCATCAACCATAGCCGCAATACTTTTCCCTCATAAAAGAGGGTTGCCTTCTAGGGAAAAAAACCCTAACATAATCTATATTCTTAGATCTGCGACCTTATAATGAATGGTCCAAATTTACAATGAAATTACAATATACATTTACAAGGCAATTTTTCCTTCAGGGGCTTCACCCTTGAACCTCCACTGGAGGCCTGCTTTCCCCCAGACCCTCCAGCTGGGGGGATAGCCCCCTCAGACCCCACAGAGGGGGTACTCCCCCCTCTGTAGTCCCCCGCGTGGAAGAGTGTACATACTTTTTGGGTGTAAATACTTCATGGGGTATAAACACAACTGAAAGAAAAATACCTCTGTATCAGGAAGATAATCAGGCTCCACAACCAATAATATCCCACTTGGATACTGATCTCAACAACTCCACCACTGCTGTATATGCTGGACTCTGAACCTTCTTGGATATGGAAAATTTCTCATCTTCATCTTCAATCTTGAATACCAACTGAAACTAAGCAGGAACTCAGTTTCTCCCTGGTTACTCCCTTTATTAACATGTCTGCAGGATTCTGGCTACTGTGTATCTTTTCCAACTTCAAATGTCCATCTTCCAAGGTAGATCATATGAAGTGGTACCTCAATTTTATATTCTTAGTCTTCGAATGGAAGGATGAGTTCTTTGGAAGATGAATGGCACTCTCACTGTCACAGTACAACCTGTTATTCTCTTGCTTCTTTCCCAATTCCTCCATAAACCTCTGTAACCAAATCATCTCTTTACTAGCCTCTGTAGCAACAACATACTCTGCCTCTGTTGTTGAAAGTGAAACAACCTTTTGCAGTTTTGAAATCCAACTTATTGTTGTTCCACCTATAGTAAACACATACCCTGTGGTACTCCTCCTGCTATCTTTATCACCTGCCATATCTGAATCAACATATCCTTGTAGAACAGTTTCTGAACCTCCAAAACATAATGCATGATTAGCAGTACCTCTCAAGTATCTGATAATCCACTTTACTACCTCCCAATGTTCTTTACCTGGATTGTTCATATATCTGCTCACAAATCCCACTGCATGTGCAATATCTGGTCTTGTGCAAACCATTGCATACATCAAGCTACCAACTGCTGATGAATATGGGACCTTGGACATGTATTTTATCTCCTCCTGTGTCTTGGGACACATTTCCTTATTTAATTTGAAATGGCTGGCCAAAGGTGTACTAACTGGTTTTGCATTCTACATTCTAAACCTCTCCAACACCTTCTCTGTGTAGTCACCCTGAGACAATGTCAGTTTGCGATTTTTCTTGTCTCTTGTTATTCTCATACCAAGGATTTTCTTTGCAGCACCCAAATCCTTCATCGCAAATGAATTGGCTAATTTCTTCTTGAGCACATTTATATCCTGCATATTAGA
>ML782911.1:377966-408468 GCA_009831015.1 Picea engelmannii | reverse complement strand
ATGCCACCAACAACATATCTTACACTACAACCAACCATAGGTTTAATTGAGTCTATTTTCATGTTACATTCATGAAACCATTATCGTATGCATCACAACATGTTCTCATATTGCATTTTCATGCCTATACACATTCAGGTATTACCATTAATATTATTCAACATATCCTTAACCCCGTAAGGGTAGTTATTACTTTGACAAAGGGATGAAGAAAATCTTCTGCTGAATTTCAGCAAGAATTCCCAAATCATAGGTTCGATATGCAGTCCTTCCCCTTAAGGAGTAAATGCATATAATAACACCTCCTTATGCGAATCATGCATGAGACCAAGTGGGCCAAGTGTTGTTTCCATTCTTTGATACCAATTTGTAACACACCTGACCCCTAAGTGTTGTTTTAAGGAGTGGAGCAACATAATTTCTCTTTCCTTAACTCTCTCTAGGTTCCTCTTTCTTCATATTGCAGGTTCTTCCAAACCTGTAGGCTATTTCTTGGCCCCTTTGAAGTATTTGAGAAACATGTGCTATCTCTCCATGACATCCCCTTTCTTCATATGACCTCAGGCTATGACCCGATGCCTACTCAAAGGGTGCTTCATACCTTCGACTTCGGGCGTTTTCACCTCACCACTCACCAATTCATCCAAAATATGAACTGGCGAAGTTCTGAAATGACAGGAGAGGAATCGACAATCCCTTATCTCTTTCTATATCAACGGCCCACCGAAACTTCAGGCTCAGGTGCTTCGATGAGTTAAAAAACAATGGTGCTATCCTCTCTTGCTAGGCCCTTCTCAAATGTGACCTCGGTCTATGACCCAGGGCTTAACTCCTAAGTGCTCTGTAACTTCTCCTTTGGAGGTTTTGGTCACTCCAACTCACAATTCTCCCGAAGCGTGAACTCTGAAATCATAGATGGGATGGTCGATAAGTGTCCCAAAGGGTCCATAGATCCATGGTCTAGATCACTTCATGACTTCGACCTTTAGAGGTTTTTGGCACTCCAACACATAATTCTCTTGAATGCACGAACTCCAAACTCATAGATAGGATGGTCGGGAAGGGTCCCAAAGGATCCATACACCCACGGTCCAGATTACTTCATGACTTCGGCTTTCAAATTTTTTGGCTACTCCAACATGCAATTCTCCCAAATGTGCGAACTCTGAGCTAGCATATCAGACGACTAAGACTTATCTCAAATAAATGGTCTATGTCTTCCCTGGGCTTCGGGCTTCATAGAATTTGTCTCCTTTACGATGATTACCAACATTCGCCGAACTTACGAATACTGAAGGAGTCGAGGTGTTAACCCTTGCACTCCTTCTTCAAATCTAATGGTATTGATAGACCTTGGATCCTCCCGAACAAATATCGTCCCTTCATCTTCCAAATGAAAGGATATCCCCTTTCGATACTTGAATCTCGCTATCCTTCCCGAGCTTCATTAGTTATGAAGGATTTAGGCACTAGCATATGCTTTGTTCTCTTTCTCTCGAGCTTAACACTTAGAAAGGTCTTCTACACACCCCTTGCGCTCCTTCATCAAGTATAGAACTTAAGGTTCTTTGTCTCTGCTCGCCTCATAGAGACCTCATGCATATCTACACTACCCCTTCTAAGATTAACAAACTCCGTCCTCCCAGAGACTCAAGGAAACTTGGAGTGTCGACGTGAACCCATGAAAACTGTGCCCAAGGTCGAAAAACTCATAGTCCACTTATTTTAACCTAAGCCACCACAGGGCTTGGACATTTATGTGTACAAATCAGACAATTCCATACTTACTTAAATACACAATTTAAGTAATAATAAATAGATATATTATAACCATTAAGCAAACATGCACATCTTTGAGTCATTTTAGAGGATATCCAACTTTATTACATAGTTACAACTCAATTACACAGGGTATGAGAATACTTATCTATTACAGGTTGCAACTAACTAACTGACTATGGGTGTGTTCCTTTCCACCCAACCATAGGCTTAGAGGCATTCATCCTTAGCACTCTGGCCACCCCCGTGCCAAGCCATGATATCACTAGGGAATTTACGCCATCTTTCAGAGAGACTCTCTCTGTCATAGTGACCCTGCGAGGTTTATCATATGCTTCCTCAACATCAAGCTCGCATTCTTGTTCTTGAGGTCATGTTCTATGCACTTCCTTTTGGTTCACACATCTCCTTCCGAGCTTGCTCTCTCATCTCGTGTCTCCTCTCTCGCTATGTGTGTCTGTATCTTATGGTTACCTTCTTTCTTTTGGAAGGTTTTCCGACCTATCCTATTCCTTCTGTCAAAAGGAACCTTGGGTCTGCAGGTCTTTGTGGTACTTTGGGATAACAACCCATGTTTCCATTCATGGGGGTGGTTTATTATTCAACCACAAATCCATTCATTCATTAAATGATTCTTTCCTCTAGAGATATCATGGCTCGTACTTCAAGTCTTCACCCCACAACAGTTAGTTATGGGTAATTTAACAATAATGCATTTACATCGTCCACATGCCTTAGCATGGTAATCCTATTTTATGATTAATTACAAGATGGGGGAAACAGGGATGTTACAGTACCTACCATTTTGGATAAGTTTTGAGAGTCGGTTCTTGATGAGTAAGGGTTGTTGGACATGTTGTTTTCATTAGTGGTTCCTAGTAAGTTTGAACCAAGCACCATTTAAATCAGAGGTGAGTGGGGAGGCCTATTTGACGAAGTAGTAAGGCCAACGATACCTCCCAACACTGGTGGGAGGTTCTACATGAATCTATAACATCAGGGAGATAATGGGTCCCCTATGGTTTTAGACTAGAAAATGTGTGCAATGTTTCCTAAGTGAAAATAAATGATAACTTATGCTTTTGAAATGAAATGGCCTACTCAAAAAAATGAACCGAGATTAATGTTTTAAGTGAAAAATATATCAATTTTTAAGTGAAATGTTTGGATCAGATAGGGTTATTCTGCACGGGGAGTGAAAAAATAAAAGCATGTGTTGTAAAATACCTAGCATCCTTCCACTCAAAATTGTCACTAGCTCTTTCAATAGCTTCGACAGTGGGCCATGAATATACTAGAAGAATTCTAGTCAAGATATTAAAACATTAGTTATAATGACGGGTAATAGGTGCATGTCTCAGATGAACTGGCGACATTTCCCAATAGTTGTTCAAAATATGACCTAGGTGTAGTTGCATCCCACAACCACCACCTATGTAAAATCCCTAGGTTTTGGCCTCTAGGTTGCCTCCTTCAAGTGTGGGCATGGGAATCTCTCATCCTTAAAAAGAGATCATGGGCTAGAGTCTGACAATATATGGGTGGCTCAAGTAGACTCATAGGAACAATCAAACCTAAGAGTTTTTCCCTTCACGGGTATCTCCCTGCCTTGGTGTAGAACATTTGAGATGAAGGTTTTTGATTGCCCCAAACAATCAACTTATATGTTTAAAATGAAAAGTGATAATGGGGAGTTATTTGGATGTGTACCAAATAAATTTTAACATGTATTAAAATGTTGTTTTGTGACCTCACAAAGGAGGATTTTAGTCAGTTATTTAGAGTTGTGTTTTAACATTTTATGATTGGGCTCATGATACAATCCATTTACTAAAGGGAGAGATGATAGATCCTTTAGAACTCTTTTTGTTTTTCTAATTATCCTAGATCTCTTTTTGGTGCAAGGGGAAGAGCATACTAAACAAAAAGGAACTTCAAAATCCTTTGGTGTCATTGTGACTGATATAACAACCCCCCATTATTGAAATTTTTTGAATAAACATAATGGGTCCCTTACAATTTTTCGGATTCTCTTATGGTTTGATTTCTTTTATTTTTACCATTGGTGTCTTTTTCGTTAACTCTATATCTATATTAGACATCTTAATAAATTTATTTGAATCAAAACCAAATAAATCTCCATTTAAAAAAACAATTATTGGTTAAAAATTATCCAATGTCCCGATGGTCCAATGATATGGTGGTTTGGTCACATTTTTTGTTTCTCTAAACAAAATTATAGTAGTTATCTTGATCTCCCAGTGTTCTAGTGGCCTAGTTAGTCATTGATTAGACCAGGGTTTTCATGAATTGTGATATGTTTCAAATGGAATCTCAATAGTCCTGGGATTTGGTGGCACTATTAATCACAAGGTTATATCTAATAACCCAATCACTTAATATAATAACATTGACCCATGCCCTATCATTGCCTTTATAAGTTTGGTTGCAAATAAAGTCTCGGTGATCCGATTCCCAATTACGAATGTTCCCTCTCCATTTCAAAATTCTAAACTATCTTTTCTTCATTAATGGCTATGACGATCATTAGTTAATGCAAATTAAAGTGAATTTATCATGCAATGGGATATGAATTAATCCCTAAAGATGATATTGGTTATATATATAACATTCAATTTGTTTGTCATTTCATGCATTTCTCTAATTTTGTCATTAGAAAAATTGTGTTAATTCCAGGAAGTAAAAGACAATTTTCTTCATAAAATGTTTATGATTAGTACACACTTTCATATCATTGTTTAGATTATTGAGTTAAATTTTTATATATCAAATTATCACTTTGAATTTCTTTCAAATTGCAAGAAATATATACAACAAGATGACTAGAAAGGGGAAAGTGAAGCAACAAAAAGATGAGGAAGAAATAGAAAGGAACCCAAATTCAACCTTCTACTTAGACACCTCACATAAAATTGGAGTCAAGAATAGCATGGAATGGAGCAAAACATACAAATTCATTGAATGTAGAGATTTCACAGATAAATATGAGTTCGACATTGATGAACTTGAAGATATAAAAATGTCCAGTCTACACATAATAACAACCATACCTTCCATCCTTCCCTATTATGACATGGTATGGTCGATTATTTCCTATACTGGTATCTCTAATTGTACAGTTGTAAATTATACTCGTAAAGTTATTGTGTTGTTTAGGAAAGAGTATATTTCCAATATGTAAAAGTTAGGGCCAACCAAAGTTAGTTTGGATGAAGGGTATATTGAGGGCTTCATTGAAAAGGAAGTTAAAAAATAATAAATTCAAATGGGTGATTTAATTATGGAGTGGTGGCATGATCCTTCTCTTAAAATCATTTTAGAAAATATATACACTATTCAAATATTGAAAAAAACTCCCATGTTAGTCACCATATTGATTTGTCAGTTGTATGGTGAAAAGGACTCTTTGAAGCTTAAACTGGGTTTAGTTCCCCCTATCCGTCGGGTTTTAAAAGGACAAATTTTTAATTGGGAGCATATTCTTTCTGCTAATATCTAACAAGAAGTAAAGAAATCACAAGAGGCACCACCGAGATATTTCCCTGGATTTTTTTATGTCTGGCCATATGATAGATGTAGTCTGTGTAGTTACCCCTTTTCCTTTGTTGTCTTGGAACGTGTCTTTGTTGATGTTTGGTAGCATCAAACATGTATTTCTGCACATGTCTAATTTTCTATAAGTTTGGAAGTCATCCAAATCCTTCTACCTTGAGACTTTACTTTAATTAAATGAATTATTAAAGTAAAGTGATTTTATTAGAGAGTTAAGTTTTATTTAAAGAAATGATTTAATTAGATTTAGTGAATTAAATAATAACCATTGATCTCAATTTAGGTGAGAAGTAATCTCAATCGTCAATCACTTTGGAGATTAGGGTTAGGTCATAACTCAATCTTATAAAAGCAAGGCAAGGGTGAAGAAGAAGATACATGATACATTGATACAAAGAAAAGAAGGACTTTTTCTTAGAGTATTGGATCATGAAGGACTATGATTCAAAGAGATCTTGGATAGGTGGAGAAGGACTTCCATCTAGAGATCAAGTCCGAGAGAAGAGAAAATAGGGGCAATTGCAAGTGGGTTTTAGTTGATTGAAGATACAATAAGATGGTCGTGCCATATGGAATTCCATACAGTCTTTGAGTGCATTTACATGGGTCTTAGTGGAGATAGGCATGTATACATGGGTTTTCTTAAGGAAATTCACATACATCTAAGGAAGCATGAAAGCATAAGGTTGTACAATAGTGCAGGAGATTGCTAGGGTTTGCAAGTACTATTTATAGTTTTTTGTATTTCTCTATGGGCCATGATCCCAGGTACGAGAGCCCTTGTAAGATTTAAATTTATTTGAATGATAAGCTAATTTGATGGGAATAATATCTTTGTGTATTGTGGTTGAGATTTTTGGTTTCAAGTATTGCTTCCTCTATGTTTATTTGAGTTGAATATTCCATTATGTTTATTTTTGTGAGTTGCTAATTTGATTTACAACAATGAAATCACTAGATAACAAGATACCTAGGGATAGAGTAAGAGATTTCAACATGGTATCAAAGCAATCTCTTTGAGAGGAAGCCAAATCTCAGATACATAGAAGTTGATAGTAGATCTATCAGATCTGTAGGATATTTTAACAGATCCATAACCAATGGTCAGAAATCAAGAGTTGCATTTCAAAGAAGTATTCCAGATTACCCACAATTAGAGCCATTTTTTCATTGACATTTTGAATCCTTGAACTGGATTCATCTTCAGGACCAATTGTCAAAGGTAAGAGTTGCAAATATTCACCATAAATACATAAGATGCGGGACAATTTTAACTATTATTGTTGGCTAAATTGAAAACCTAAAAAGAAACCCTAAGTGTAATATTATCAAAAAATTTCCAACCACCCTATGGTAAGATAGGGTGATAAATCACAATAAAGCCCTATAATGTGTACTATGTTTAGAAATGAATTAAAAACAATAATTTAATATAGTAGAATTGTTGTAGCTTAATATTTAAGCTAAATTTTAAATAAAATAATTTTAAGAAACTAAGTATTAAATTATTAAGTATTAATATATTATTAAGAATATATTACTAAATAGTAATTTAAGTATTAATATACTTAAATAGTAATGTATATATTATATTAATTAATAATGTAAGTAAAAGAAAATACACTAAACTTATATTTAGTATATATTAGATTAAAGTACTAAGAATAAATTATTAAATAATAAAGTAATTAAAATATATTATTGAGTAGTAATGTTGTTTTTGTTTGTTAGAAATGTGTGTCACTTGTAGGGCTATCATTTTAATCATTGGGTACAAAACCATAATTCACGGGCATTTAAATTGTCAAAATTATCCAGGGATTGCACTTAGTATGAGTATACCAACTCTTGACTATTTTTTTGGGTATCTTCTCCTGACTAAACATATCGTAAGGGAATTAAACTCGGGTCATCTAGCAAACGAAACCCACACCTTAACCGGTTAAGATAACAAAAATTGACTATAATAATGTAGGTAATAAAAATTTAGTATATAATATTTTTAAAAATACTAAGTATTAGATTATTAAATAATAATTTAAGTATTAAATACTCAATACTAATGTCTCTAGTATATTAATTAATAAGGTAATGTATATAGTATACTAATTAATAATGAGTAAAAAAAAATATTATTAATAGACTAAGTTAAGGTGTTGAATATATATTATACTAAAAGCGAATAAATTATTAAATAATAATGTCATTAATACAAATAATATTAAATTTATATAGTATATTAATTAATAGTGAGAGTAAAAAACTAATACTATTAATACACTAAGTTTAATAGGTATTCAATATATATTATATTAAAGAAGAATAAATTATTAAATAATAATGTATTTAATAAAAATAGTTTTACCTAGTAATATAGGTAAAAGCTAGGGTTTCATATTTAATACTTAATACTCACATAGTAATGTAAGTAATATAGAGAATATTAAACCCCTAAGTCTTAATAAATATAATATTAATATAATATTAAATGATAATGTATTAATGGAGGTTATTTATAATATTTAGTAAATTGTTAATAGACTAAGTACAAAGGCTATGCTAACAAATGCTATGATAGGGAAAATGAAGTAAAGGGACCCCTAAATTTATTTATCATTATAAAAAGAAATAGAGAAAGGAGATATAGGGAGGAGGAAAGTGTCAAATTTGATTGTACAAACCTCATATTCTAGGACCCCTTATTTGGTTTATCAAGGGGAGACAACTATTGCTTACCTTTAGGTCACCATATTTTTTCATGTTGTTTGGGTGCTTGATTATTTCAAGGGATTTTCTTAGGATTTCAGGGAAACAACAATATTGAGGAAAAAATATGGTTTTGTATTTGTACAGAGTTGTACACAGGTTGCATAAGGAAAAAACACATACATATGCAGGTTTCTTTGGAGACAGTCGTGTATACACAGGTTGCAGCAAAAAAAAGTGTGTACATACATGTGTTTCGATAAGGGAAGTCACATACATATGTAGGTTTTAGTGATGAAAAGTGCGTAAAATTTTGTACATGTCAGTACAAGGGAAGTTTCAAAAACAATTTATTTCCACGGTAGTTTATCAGGTCTAAGGGATGGCATCAACAGGTCTGAGAGTTGAAGACAGTTTTGATGGATCATCCAACTTCCTATCTTGGAAAGCAAGAGTGACATTGGTGTTAAAGGAGTATGACCTTTTGGAGTTAGTGGACAAAGTGCTTTCTCCACTGACATATCTGACAACTTTGGAAGCTCATGAGAAGGAGATCAAAGATGAGAGGGTTATCTTGGATTCATTGAAGGATCATCTAATTCCTCACCTATCTGAGAAGACGAATTCCAAAGAGATGTTTGATGCCTTAGTAGGCTTATTACAGAGAAATAACATGGTCTTAAGAGATAAACTCAGATCGATGCAGGTGTGATCTAGGTGGATATTGGTGGCCACCCACCTATTCCAATTGGCTCCTCATGTCTGTTTTTGTTCAGAATGTCCTTATGTACTACTTTATAATTGTGAGTTCTACACTTATGGGTCTGTCTGAATCCCCACACATTCTCTAGGTGGATATGGGTGGCCTCTCACCTAATCCAACTGGCTTATTTTGTATGTTTTCATGTCAGCACATCTTGTTGTACTTTCAGAACTATTTTGGGGCCCTAAACGTTGTTTTCTTGGCTCGCCATAGTCAGACTATAGACATAGTAAGAGTTTGATAGTGGAATGTGTATTTCTATGAAAGACCTTTCTAATGGGCTATTACATGCCTAAAACGAAGATCATATGCAAATGTTATGATCCTAGGAAGTTGAGGTACCAAATTACACCAACTTATCCATAGGGCCCACATGACTTTTGGCGTTTCACCTTCTAGGGTTAGGTTTTTGGAGGTCTAGGGTTTTGGCATTCATGAATAATATGAAAAGAGACTTTGGAGTCTCAATGTAATCCATTATGCTCAGACGGATGCGTGTAGCAGCCACATCTCTTCTCAGAGATAGATACCACCATTCGAGCAAGTTTCAGTTTTGTAGTTTCAGCCTATTTCATTTTTTAATAGAAGATATTGTTCACTGGATATTTTTGTTATTCTTCCTATCTCTGTGTTTATTGTATTCAGTCTGTTAATCAGTTCGTTTCGCTCCTAAATCCAGATTAGTGGTATCAGAGTGGTCTTCTTTTCATCTATTTTTCTTCGTGCATGTCCCCAACAAGGTCTGGGTACAAGAAGTTGGGACTTGAACCAATCGAGCCATTACCAGATCGGTCGCGTCGAGCCCGAAAAAAAACCATGGGAGATAAAAAGAAAGATGATGGAGCAGGAGATCCTATTAAAATGTTGCTTGAGGAAGCCTTCGTGAGACAAAGGAACAAAATGATGGACAAATTCACGCAGATCCTTCGACGGTTTCTCATGGGAGAAGCATCTTCATCAAGTGGCCATGCAACCCCCTTCAAGGTATAGGTAAATTTTTATATTCCATTATTTGAAGGACTGATAGATGAAAATGTTATAGATAAATGGTTGAATCTTCTTGAAGGATATTTTTCAGTCCATAATTTTTTCGATAGGGAAAAGATCACTTTTGCACTCCTCAAGGCCGTTCCCCATGTTAAAGATTGGTGGGATACAGTTTACTCTGAGCAAAGGTCAGTGGAGGAAACTGCAATTTTTGTGGTGGCCCCTACATGGGATTCCTTCCGGGACGCCATTAAAGAACAATAATACCTTGTTGGAAACTACGAGGACTAGTACACCAGATGGACCACCCTACATCAATAAAGGGACAAGACAGTACTAGAATTCACCAATATTTTCCATACCCTACGCACCGAATTGGGTATCAAAGATCCTGAGAATCATATGGTGCCCAAATACTATGGCTATTTGCATAGATACATTCAAACATAAATGGATTTCTTAGACATCACCTCATTGGGCATGAATTATAGATACACTGTCAATATCGAGCAAAAAATTAAGCAGAAACGACGAGAGTTTGGATCTGAAAACCCCTCATAGCTGAAGAAAGGAAAAGGAAACCCCAACCCACACAACAAGGGACCAAGTCGAGATGGCCTCCCTCACGAAAATCCATCCAAGCTGCAACACAAGAAGGGAAACGAGAAGACGAAGAAGGAAATGAGAAAATGGTGTGAGTACCATAAAAGTCCCTGGCACAACACCGACGAATGCCGCTACAAGAAGTCCCTTGTGGCCGAGCTGAAGGCTTCTGAGTCAGAGGATGATTTAGATTCCGATTCAAATCCTGAAGGGGGGAAGTATATTATCAATGTTGAACCTAGTGCCATGATTTCTAACACCAAAGTTCGACCAAGAGAACCATAAGAACCAGAGGAAGGGGAACACCTCTTTCACTCACATATGTGGGTCAAGGGGGCTCCGATTCATTTCATTGTTGACAATGGTAGTCATAAAAACTTGATTTTAATAGAGGTCATCAAGCGGCCGGACCTACCAATGACACCACACTTGCAACCCTATACCATCAACTGGCTTCGTTAAGGAAGAGATCTTTGTGTCAACCAACAGTGTCATCTTCCCTATGGCATCAAGGCTTTCAAAGATGAGGTACTGTGTGATATTTCTCCCCTTGAATTTTGTGATGTTCTTTTAGGAAAACCATATTTGTGGAAGCATCATGCTATGTATGAGTCTAGACCCCACAATGTTATTATCAATTTGGGTAGACAGTTCAGGATCCCAGAGGTGGCACCGCCTACTACTATTTCTTTAATATCTGCTAAGCAATGCAGTAAGGTCATTTCACAGACCGAGAAGTTTGTCTTCTTTTTGATCCATGCTAACAATAAGAAGAAGGTCTTTGCCACATCCATGGCCTCTACACAACACCTCTCTTTGCAACAAAAGCATGCAGACATGATCATGGAAGAATACATAGACAACTTTGCCTCACCTATAGGGCTACTGACACACTGCCAAGTCAAGCATCCAATTTATCACACCCCTGATGCACCTCTTCCTAATGGACCAGTATATCAACACTCGCTGATGGAGAATGATGAAATCAGGTGTCAGATCCAAGAGATTCTTCAAAAGGGGCACATCGGGCCCAACTCCTCCCCTTGTGGAAGCCCGATTATACTGGTGCAGAAGAAGGATGGGACTTGGTGACTCTGCATTGATTACAGATCCTTAAACAAAATCACAGTCAGGAACCACTACCCATTCCTAGGATTGATGACCTTCTTAACCAACTCAAGGGGGAAAAGTTCTTCAGTAAGATTGACCTAAATTTTGGCTACCACCAGGTTCCCATCAAACCAACTGATGTCTGGAAGACAACCTTCAAGTCTAAATAAGGTCTCTATGAATGGCTAGTCATGCCCTTTGGCTTAACAAATGCACCAACCACTTTCATGAGGTTTGTTAGTCCCTAAAGTTGCACTTGACTAGTAAGGGAAAGCTAGGGCATCATTGATTTTATTGCAAAGTATTTTTGAGGGTTTTATGATTTGGTTTTGGTATAATGGTTGAAAACTGGGTCAAGCTTACAACATGGCATGAAAATCAAGATTAAAATGTTACATATCCAATTGGTTGAATAATAGGTAGATACATAGATGGAGTAAACCAATTCAAGAAAAAGAAAGTGAAATCTTCAATTTGTCAATTTCACAAAGCTTAGTTTCAATATATTATAAAGAAACAGGGGTATCAGCTTGCAATCATTACTTGAAAATTATCTCTACAACAAAATCTTCACTGTATAAATTAACATTCAAGAACCAAAAGCATTGCAATTTGAATAATAAATTCAAGCATGAAAAATGAAATAACAGAGTAGAAAAGAGAAGGTCTAACCATCCATATGCCTTTGCTATTAAGTGTCAATTGAACATACATGCCTTTACAATAATATCCACAAAAAGTCTCTATAGATCTCCAAATTTTCCACCTCCATAAGGTATGTCTTCTGTCTATTTAAAACAGCTATGAAACTACTAGATCCTATTATCTAGGACAACTTTAAATGACTAGAATCAAAGAGTATCCAGATCCTAAATTATGTCACTCAAAAATGAGCTACTATTTCCAAAATAGTCCACAACTCAACAACTTGATATAACAAACATTGCCAACAATACTCTACAACAAGGATGATTTTAAGGATGGAAATTTATTTTAAAATGTAGAAACCTTAGTGAATCTTACTAATCCTTCATATGCCAACTATAAATATTTAGCGATATTTTTGTAAAAATATTCAAATTTCTAAGGATTTAATATATTTTTTATAACATTTTGGCGATTTTTAAGGTAAAATAATTTTATCCTATAGAATTTGGGCGAATCATTTTTAAAATAGAGAATCTCGTTTTTGGAAAAACCATGGAAAATTAGCCCATGAGTGAAATCTAGCCCCTAAAATCATCCATGCTCTACAAAATAGAGATTTCGTTTGACTCTGTAAAGCAGATCGAAATCTTAGCATTTCCTTGATCAAAATGAGTATTATTTGCCATATCCCCTGGAGCACCTTTAAACAAAATTGTAACC
The DNA here is from genome assembly GCA_009831015.1 of Picea engelmannii. Classification (NCBI taxonomy): domain Eukaryota; kingdom Viridiplantae; phylum Streptophyta; class Pinopsida; order Pinales; family Pinaceae; genus Picea; species Picea engelmannii. The sequence continues at coordinate 395,579 of ML782911.1, read as the reverse complement.
AATCTTCATGTTACCTTTAAGATAAAATTGCAGCAGAGGCTTTGGCATTTTTCTGCTTGAGCTTTGTGGTTAACACAACATCGTGCCAGTAAAGTCTAAAATTGATTTCCCTAAGTTCCTTAAGCAATGACCTTTGCTCCTTCTTCTTTTTAAGACTTTGAATTCTTTCCTGCTGGTGAGAATTCCACTGTTCTATCTGCATATTTTCCTTCTTTAACTGTTTTATGGTTTTATGAAATTCTTTAATCTTTTCCTTATCAGTTCTTATCTCGACCTTGAATCCTGAACAATCTTCAGAGGGTGCAGTTTCATTCAGATTTAAAGTAACACTGGGTTCTTTGGCTTTAACCTGATATTTTGAAATCAATTATGAGCTATGTTCTTCTTCAGAACTTGATGACTCCATAGCTCCAGGTACATCTGGTAAGTAATCTGAATCTTCCATGTAATCCTGTGTTTCTTCATGGAATTCACTGATGCCTTTAGCCATCTCTTTAGCCTTATCTAATCTAGTTGAAGCTCTCATTACAGGGCCTGTAGGTGGTGTAAGTTTTCCCTTTCCTTTGCTGACATATTTCTTGGGAAAAGGAGTCTTCTTTTCTTTTTTCCCGGTGCTTGTTTCAACCTCCTCAGAATCATCATCTATGATTATGGTGTTTTCTTCTTTAATGGCAGGATTGAACATTTCTTTTGAGTTCATCCTATACTTATTAGTATCCCTGGTTGAATTTCTCTGAGGTTTTTTTGATACACATGCACCCTTTTTCCTTTTTCCTTTGACTGCAACGTTCTTTTTGCTGGTGGATGGCATTTCAGACTTGACTACAGTTTGAGCAATGAGATCATTATCTGACTCTGTCTCTTCTTTGACATCTTCCTCAGGAATCACCTCATGTTCAGGCTCCCATCTAGGTATTTTACTCCTCTTTTTAGTTACCTTGATATCATAAGATTTGTCTTTTACAGGGTTTTCATCAGCAACATCTCGACTCTATTTAACGGTTTTCCTCCCTCTGCCCTTTTTCGACTTATTGGATTGAGAAATAGGTTTTAAGGATTCTGTGAGCCAATTCCAGGGCTTTTGTAGTTCATTCAGGGTAGACATGACTAGGGTTTTAATCAGGACTTGATGGAACAAACTGCCCTTGGCATTAGTGGAAATCGATTGTACCTTCTTGGACATTTTTGTCAAACTTTTAAGCAGAAAATAAGGAAGGTTTAAAGGGTAGTCACCATTTAGATGCATCAATATTATGATATGGTAGATGTAGATCAAAGAAAACCTCCCTTCGCAGGTGATGTATCTGTGAATCACCACCAGGGCAGTGTGCCATTCGGGTCGGACCCAGCTGCGAGGAATTCCCCTTCTCCAATCCAGATTCTGCTTATCTGGAAGGAGGAATTGATTCACAAAATCAGTGACCATGTGTTCCTTCTTCCACCATATTTCCCCTCCAACCACGAGCCTGCAAGCCTTGACTATAGTCTGCTCTGTCACCAACATTAACATTTTTCTGATTTCGACCTCATGACCATCGAAATTCAAAGCAAATTCCATGGAAACCTATTCGTCATATCCTTGAAATGTAGTGAGGAACTCAAACCACCTGGCGTCTCTGAATATTTGAGCCATTTGAGGGTAGGCTTCAAGGAGTTTGGCACCTTCTGGTTTGATTCTGGCCACTTGTCCGCTCCGCTTTGGCGCCATTTAAACTCAAATCTGCAACTAACACCCTCGGGTTCCAAATTCCTTTCCTGCAGTTGCTGATATATGCCTGATGCTTTGAATTGATACTTGTATTTCTTCCTTCAGGGTTGAATTTAAAACAACTCGAACCGATCACATAATAATCATTAAATAACAGGGGATTTTGAAATGAACCCTGCGTGCGTGTATAGCGATTATGTTTTGAACATGTTGTATTTAGATATGATTAGCAAATTCTCATGGGAACACATGAACTCTTAGCTCATGATATCGTTATCATAACTAAATCAGGATAACAGGCGCATGTTATGGCATGATTATTTGGCTCTACAGGAATAGGCTTATTCCCGTAGCGCGTTTGACAACTTAAAATTTGAAAATTCCAATGGCATAAAGGAGACACTTCTAGTTTAAACAATTTTTTTCATAATCAAAACTCAAATAAATCATCAAAAATTTTACTGCAAACTATGAAATATCAAAAATCTATAAAAAATGAAAAAAACTGAAAACGGAAAATGAGGGATGGGTAAGGAGGGTTTAGGACAAGGGTTTCTTACTTAAACCAAGAAAAAACTAGAGACTAACATTGGCTCCTTCTGGGGATGGAGTTTTGATACTAAACTCCAAGAACTGCAGACCATTTCCTTTCCTTTATCTTTGATTCATTTATTTCCCTGTGACTGTCTGTCTTTTATTCTCTGCATAACTGTAAAACAAGTCCATTGGGTATATGGAGTCTTTATTAAAAGAAAACCTACTGTACTAACTCTAACCTGTCGTACCTTTAGATGAAATAATTCTTCAAGAACCTCCCATTCACTGGGCCCCCAAAAACTTTAGTGTTATCTAAATTATGAAGGAGGAAAGTGTTATTGTTCATTACCTTAGTTATCCTGAAAGGACCATACCACAGATTATCAAACTTTCCATGTTTTTCTTTGTCTTCTCTCCTGGCATCCCATCTCAATACCAAATATCCTTCATTAAAAAAATCTTTCTTGGTTCCTTTATCAAATGTGGCCTTGATTTTGTTCTGATGAGTGGCAGCTTTCTGGTTAACTTGTTCTCTGGCCTGCTGAACTTCAATGAGCTGAAAAATCCTTCTTTGTACATCATTGGGTTCTTCATGTTCTTCTTGCAAAAATTTCAAAACTGGCAGGCCCAATTGAGTTGGAAGGATAGCTTATGTGCCATATACCATATGGAAGGGAGATGTCCCAATAGCTTTCTTGTTGCTGATGCAATCATCCCATAAAGCAAATTTCAACTTAGAATCCCATGCTTTTTTATTTTTTGCCAACAACTTTTTGATAATCCTTACTAGTGTCTTATTGGAAGATTCAGCCAATCCGTTTCCCTGGGGGTAGTAGGGAGTAGAATGAACCAATTTGATATTGTATTTATTGCAGAATTCAAGCATGAAATTCGACTTAAAAGACTGTGCATTATCAGTGACCAACCTTTTAGGACAACCAAACCTGGAAAAAATATATCCTTCTAGAAATTCCATGATTACCTTGTATGTAGTATTTCGAGCAGAATTGCTTCTATCCACTTTGTAAAGTAATCAGTGGCTGTAAGAATCCATCTATGTTGCCCTGATGAAGTGGAATTAATTTCTCCAATGAAATCTAATCCCCACTGTTGGAACAGTCCGTGAGCAATGATTGGTTTTAGAGGCATGGATATAAGTTTCTGTTTTCCAGCAAATTTCTGATAGGGTTCACATGCCCTGACCTGAGAAAAAATATTTGAGAATAGAACTGGCCAGTAATAGCCTGCTCTCAGGATTTTGAAGGCAGTTGCCTTCCAATGATGATGCCCTCCACAAACACCATGATGCAAATCTTGAAAGATTTGTTTAGCCTCTTTTTCATCCACACATCTTAATAGAGAACTATTGGGATCTTTCCAAAATAGGGTCTGATCAATAATGTAATATTTTACAGCTCTCATCTTTAATGATCTGTATTTTGATTTATCTAATTCTAGGGGATATTGAAAATTCAGCAAGAAAAACACGATGTCCTTATACCATTCTGAAGAAGCATATTTGTTGTTTATTTGTAAATCATTTTCTTCAATCTGAACAGAAGAGCCCTGTGTCATATCTAAAAGATGGTATAATCCAATTTCTTTGTAATTGGATTCTGTCATCAATTTGGCGAGTCCTTGTCCCTTTATCAACTGGGTAGGTTTTATGGTGATATCATATTCCAATATTTTAGTTATCCACTTCCCCCTCTTACCTTCACAATCAGGCTGAACCAATATCTCTTTGACTGCACTGCTTGGGACATAAGCAGTAATTTTTTATTGAAGAATATATACTCTGAAAGATTTTAAAGCCTTCACTAAGGCATAAGCCTATTTTTCTATTAGATCATACTTCAGTTCAGAATCCCTGAGAGTTTTGCTAAAGAATGAGATAGGGTTCTCGTGACTTTGTTCATTTCTTTGCAGAAGAACAATGACTATGGTATTTTCTGATGCAAATGAAAAAATTATGAACTCCTTTGAAAAATCTGGGCTAATTAGAACAAGTTCCTGAACAATAGCCTACCTGATCTTTTCGAAGGATTCTCTTGCCTCCGGTATCCACTTAATTTCTACATCCTTTTTCAGCATATTAGTGTTGTTTTTGACAATCTCTGCAAAGTTAGGTATAAACCTCCTTAAAAAATTAATCTTACCAATGAAGGACTAAATGGACTTTTTATTTCTCAAAATGTCGATTAGCTGAATAGCCTTTACTCTTTCTAGATCTATTTTAATTCCTTCAGGTGAAACAATATGTCCAAGAAGCTTACCTTCCTCCATGGCAAAATGTGATTTTTTGGGATTAACTGATATGTCGTACTTCCTGCATTTCTCAAAGGTCTGCTTCAAATGTTGTAAATGATCTTCATCTGATGCTGAAAATATAGTGATGTCATCAAGGTAAATTACCACAAACCTGTCTTTCTCGCCAATGAAAGCTATATACATAGCTCTTTGAAATGTAGCCCCAACGTTCATTAACCCAAAAGGCATCTTTTCGTACATAAAGGTGCCCCATGGAGTGGTAAAAGCTATTTTCTTTTTGTCTTCTTCCATTACTGATATTTGATTGTATCCTGAATATCCATCTAGCATAGAAATTCTTTTTGCAGCAACAACCTTTTGTACGATATAATCCATCTTTGGTAATGGATAATTATCTTTCAGAGAACATCTGTGTAGATTCCGGAAGTCTACACAGAGCCTTATCCCTCCGTTCTTTTTCTTGATGGGCACAAGGTTTGCTACCCGTTCTGAGTATCTTAGTGGCACTATGATTTTTTCTTCTAGCAGCCTCTTCAATTCCTTTTCTATTATTGGTAACAGTAAAGGATTGAATTGCCTGACTTTCTATTTTACAGGTTTTGATCCAGGTTTTAGAGGGATTTTATGCTGAATAATTTCTGTATCAAACACTTTTAAATCTTCATAAGACCAGGCAAATATATCTGAATATTGTTTCATTAATTCAATATATGCTTCCTTCTGCTTTTTTGATAGTTTCCTGGATACTTTTACCAACCCGGGATTTACATCTAAACCAATGTCACAGTCTTCTACGTATGTTTCTTCTGTTTGGATAACATCCTTCTTGGAGACATCATTGTGATCGAACAATCTTTCTAATGGAACCAAAACCTTAGGCAAGTGGTTTTTCTTCAATTCGATGATCTTGTGACCAACAATAATATCTTGAAGAATTTATGCAGCGTGTATTTCTACTTCTGCTTCTTCATTTTCTTGATCAATTAAAATGTTAGAAAACTCCTCAATGGTTTTCATAAATCTCTGAATTTCCTCATCATCTTTAAAAACCTGCCAATGTTTTATATTATCCGGGATTGAAGGTCTGTGTCTGACTTCAATTTGAAAATTTAGATTAGGAAACATCAGAGTTTTAAAATTGGTTGCTGCAAATGCCAAAGAATCAACCTGCTGATTTAAATCCCTGTGAACAAAAGTAATATTGAATGCCAAGAAGAAGTTATCTATATAATCCCACACCTCATTTCTGTATTGTTTCAATCTTTGCTTCTTGGTTTGATATATGTTTCTAACCTGGTGAACAATAAGTTCAGAATCTCCAAAAACAAACAACTCATCTATTCCCATGTCTCTTGCATCTTTCAATCCTAACATCAAAGCTTCATACTCACTGATATTATTAGTGGTGTCAAATTCAAGTTAATATGACATTGGAATAACCTCTTTGGTAGGGGAAATGAAGACAATACCAGCTCCAGAACCTTCTTTAGAACTAGCCCCATCAAAATACATTTTCCAAACCAAATGATCTTCATTATCTCTTACTGTAGTTATTGACTTTCTGACTGATACCTCTGCCATTTCCTCATCCATATAAAAAATAGAAGAGCCCAGATCATCTTCTACGACATATATAGGGTGATTAGTGGGATTATCATGATCACTTACCAAATAAGCCAGTCTGAATTCTCTGTATAACCTCTGTTGTTCACCACCAAAAATAGGTATGGTTGCGTAGCTTAGGTCCATTTGCAGAGTGCCACCTACCTTTTTAGCCCAAGATCTTGAAAGAAGCATCCCAAATTTTGGTGGTATGTCAGCCATGATAACATATAACACCACACTCTTCATAGGTAATTGGGAAAGAGTTACGACCACATCTTTCATAAGCCCAAGACATTTGACTTTCTTGGAATCAAAAGAATATAGATCATGATATGATCTAGTAATGTCTAACCCTAATTATTCCATCACCACATTAGGCATGACATTATGCGAAGCACCATAATCCATTAAGCAATTGTGCAGTATCTTGTCATGAATATTTAGTGAAATGTAACAAGGTGGAGAGGCATCAACTTTGTCTTCAATGTGAGGTCCAATAGTAATAGAAGGATTTTCATCTTCAAGGTTGACTGTATCTGAGAAAGTGACATTAGCTGGAGCTTCTAGAGCCTTAAGGACAATTTTTCTGAATGGTTCTATTTTCAGAAGTTCTAATAATGGTACTGGAATCTTAATTTTGTTGATTTCATGTTTAAGATTGAAAGCTGAGACATTTTTATCTGGTTCCCTTATATTAGCAGTGCTATCTTTGACATGTTTCTTAAATGAATGATTTGTTTGAATATTAGGAACACCTTTGATTTCCCCTGTCTTTCCTGAAGTACTGTCTTTCTTTGTAGAAATAGGTATGTCTACTTTAGGTGCCTGAGAACCAGATCTTAGATTGTATCTTTTCCCTGTGGGTTCATGCTGGAAAATCTCCTCTCCATCCCCTTCCTCAAACTGATTTGCAATCAAAGTATCTTCATATTTTTGTTGTGTTACATGTAAAGGGATTGATTCAGAATTAGTCAAGTGAACTGCAGAGTCTTCTTCTGTACCAACATTATCTTCCTCCTCATCTATTGCATTATTCTGAAAAGGAGGTAATAACTTTTGGTCATCTTGATTTTTTCTTTCTCTTGGTAAAATCTGGGGTACATTGTTTGGTCTCCTGAATTGATTGGGATTTATATATCCACCCTCTTGTGCAAGTCTATTAGGCTGTTTTTGTTCCATCTTCAACCTTACCATCTTAGAAGTCAAAATTTTCAACATCTTTGTCATTTCATCCATTTTAATATCAGATGCTGAATTAGAAGATGAAGGCAACTCTTCTTTTTGCTTTTTTCTATCTCTGTCACTTCTGGATTTCAATTTGTCTACTGCTAATATGTTTGATTCCACCTCAATAGCTGCATCTTGCATTAGGCTGAGGGTAGTGGCTCTTATTTCTCTAAGAAATAAGGAAAATTCGGCATCGAATGCATTGGCAAATGTGATTTTGGTTGATGCCTCTGAAGGTTTTATCTCCTTTGGAATTTTACCATACATCAGGTTGAACCTTTTGGTAAAATCAGGAATTGATTCTCCTTGTTTCCTCCTTAAAGAACCAAATTCAGTAAGGTAATACTGAAAATATTTTTTATCTGCCCATCAATTTAGAAAATCCTCATCTAAAGCTATAATATCAACTATTGATTTAGCAGGCAAACTTCTGAACCACTTTCTTGCTTCCCCATCTAAAATTTGTACGAATAATCTCATCCAAACATCAGCATGCTCTACACTAAAATTGTTTGCAAAACTATAAAATGAATTCAAATTTTCTTCAACATTAACTGATCCTTCTCCATTAAAACTGGGCAAATATCTCATATAATCATTTGGTGGAAAATCATACATAACTTGAGGAAGTACCAGAGGGGCATACCTAGCTGCAACTATTTGGTCCATTCTATCTGCAGCCATATTAGCTGTGTTTAAATTTTGGGGGATAAGCAAGATTGATGATGTTGTGGGTGAAACAATCCCTTGTGTTTTACAATTTATATGTATTGTCCCTGAACCTTGTCTTTCAATATATGTAGACTTCTCTTCTGGACTTTGATCAACTAATGTACTAAGAAACATAGGATTATCAAAATAATAATAATCTATTCTGAAATCTTCAAGTGAGAAAGATTCACAAGATGATGCAGAACTCTCTGTTTCACTCTTAATACTTGTGCTGGGAACTCTCAAATCTCCAGTTTCAGACAACAAGTATGGAAATTCCTGTTTAATAAGCTCAATAAGAAACTTCCTTTGTTCTGAACTTAATTCTGAAACATTTGTTGGGAATGAAACTGTATCAGACTTAACAACAGGCTTATTTTCACTTTCAGGTTTCAAATCTTCATTTGCTTGGGTTTTAATGATCTCAAAAGATTCTGCCTGAGAACTTTCTGAAGATAATTTCCCTTTTGAATGTGAAGACTGACCAGGAAGAACTTTAGGATTTCTTAGTATTTTTTCAGGGTCTGGCACTGCTGCTACAGGCTCGGGATCTGGATTTTTCCTTGTTACTGGTCTCTTATTTGATGGTGGATGATTTTTTGGAATTTTAGGTCCTTTCCCTTCTTTCTTAGGAGCCAGAATTACTACAGAGGAGTCGCCAGGTGAATAATCACAGTCTTTAGAAAATGTCCAAAATCTTGTTCACCATCAAGATCTAACTCTAAACTTGTTGTTTCCCCAGGGAAGTTATCTTCGTTTCTTTGCTCCCCGGCAACGGCGCCAAAAGTGTTAGTCCCTAAAGTTGCACTCGACTGGTAAGGGTAAGCTAGGGCATCATTGATTTTATTGCAAAGTATTTTTGAGGTTTTTATGATTTGGTTTTGATATAATGGTTGAAAACTGGGTCAAGATTAAAGCATGGCATGAAAATCAAGATTAAAACATTACATATCCCATTGGTTGAATAATAGGTAGATACATAGATGGAGTAAACCAATTCAAGAAAAAGAAAGTGAAATATTCAATTTGTCAATTTCACAAAGCTTAGTTTCAATATATTATAAAGAAACAGGGGTATCATCTTGAAATCATTACTTGAAAATTATCTCTACAGCAAAATCTTCACTGTATAAATTAACATTCAAGAACCAAAAGCATTGCAATTTGAATAATAAATTCAAGCATGAAAAATGAAATAACAGAGTAGAAAAGAGAAGGTCTAACCATCCATATGCCTTTGCTATTAAGTGTCAATTGAACATACATGCCTTTACAATAATCTCCACAAAAAGTCTCTATAGATCTCCAAATTTTCCACCTCCATAAGGTATGTCTTTTGTCTATTTAAAACAACTATGAAACTACCAGATCCTATTATCTAGGACAACTTTAAATGACTAGAATCAAAGAGTATCCAGATCCCAAATTATGTCACTAAAAAATGAGCTACTATTTCCAAAATAGTCCACAACTCAACAACTTGATATAATAGACATTGCCAACAATACTCTACAAAATAGATATTTCGTTTGACTCTCTAAAGTAGATCAAAATATTAGCATTTCCTTGATCAAAACGAGTATTATTTTCCATATCTCCTGGAGCACCTTTAAACAAAATTGTAACCAATCTTCATGTTACCTTTAAGATAAAATCGTAGCAGAGGCTTTGGCATTTTTCTTCTTGAGCTTTGTGGTTAACAAAACATTGTGCCAGTAAAGTCTGAAATTGATTTCCCTGAGTTCCCTAAGCAATGCCCTTTTCTCCTTCTTCTTCTTTTTAAGACTTTGAATTCTTTCCTGATGGCGAGCATTCCACTGTTCTATCTACATCTTTTCCTTCTTTAACTGTTTTATGGCTTTCTGAAATTCTTTAATCTTTTCCTTATCAGTTCTTATCTCAACCCTAAATCCTAAACAATCTTCAGAGGGTGCAGTTTCATTCAGATTTAAAGTAACAGTGGGTTCTTTGGCTTTAACCTGATATTTTGAAATCAATTCTGAGCTATGTTCTTCTTCAGAACTTGATGAATCCATAGCTCCAGGTACATATGGTAAGTAATCTGAATCTTCCATGTAATCCTATGTTTCTTCATGGAATTCACTGATGCCTTTAGCCATCTATTTAGCCTTAGCTAATCTAGTTGAAGCTCTCATTACAGGGCCTATAGCTGGTGTAATTTTTCCCTTTCCTTTGCTGACAGATTTCTTGGGAAAAGGAGTCTTCTTTGCTTTTTTCCCGGTGCTTGTTTCAACCTCCTCAGAATCATCATCTATGATTATGGCGTTTTCTTCTTTAATGGAAAGATTGAACATTGATTTTGAGTTCAGCCTATACTTATTAGTATCCCTGGTTGAATGTCTCTGAGGTTTTTGTGATACACACGCACCCTTTTTCCTTTTTCCTTTGACTGCATCATTCTTTTTGCTGGTGGATGGCATTTCAGACTTGACTACAGTTTGAGCAATGAGATCATTATTTGAATTTGTCTCTTCTTTGACATCTTCCTTAGGAAGCACCTCATGTTCGGGCTCCCATCTAGGTCTTTTACTCCTCCTCTTTTTAGTTACCTTGATATCATAAGATTCATCTTTTACAGGGTTTTCATCAGCAACATCTCGACTCTATTTAACAGTTTTCCTCCCTCTACTCTTTTTTGACTTATTGGATTGAGAAATAGGTTTTAAGGATTCTATGAGCCAATTCCAGGGCTTTTGTAGTGGAAATCGATTGTACCTTCTTGGACATTTTTGTCAAACTTTTAAGTAGGAAATAAGGAAGGTTTAAAGGGTAGTCACCGTTTAGATGCATCAATATTCTTATATGGTAGATGTATATCAAAGAAAACCTCCCTTCGCAGGTGATGTATCTATGAATCACCACCAGGGTAGTGTGTCATTCGGGTCGGACCCAGCTGCGAGGAATTCCCCTTCTCCAATCCAGATTCTGCTTATCTGGAAGGAGGAATTGATTCACAAACTCAGTGACCACGTGTTCCTTCTTCCACCATCTTTCCCCTCCAACCACAAGCCTGCAAGCCTTGGCTATAGTCTTCTCTGTCACCAGCATTAACATTTTGTCGATTTCGACCTCATGACCATCGAAATTCAAAGCAAATTCCATGGAAACCTGTTCATCATATCCTTGAAATGTAGTGAGAAACTCAAACCACCCGGCGTCTTTGAATCTTTGAGCCATTTGAGGGTAGGCTTCAAGGAGTTCGGAACCTTCTGGTTCGATTCTGGCCACTTGTCCGCTCCACTTTGGCGCCATTTAAACTCAAATCTGCAACTAACGGCCCCGGTTTCCAAATTCCTTTCCTGCAATTGCTGATATATGCCTGATACTTTGAATGGATACCTGTATTTCTTCCTGTAGGGTTGAACTTAAAACAATTCGAACCGATCACATAATAATCATTAAATAACAAGGGATTTTGAAATGAACCCTGCGCACGTGTATAGCGATTATGTTCTGAACATGTTGGATTTAGATATGATTATCAAATTCTCATAGGAACACATGAACTCTTAGCTCATGATGTCGTTATCATAACTAAATCGGGATAACAGGCGCACGTTATGGCATGATTATTTGGCGCTACAGGAATAGGCTTATTCCCGTAGCGCGTTTGACAACTTAAAATTTGAAAATTCCAACGGCATAAAGGAGACACTTCTAGTTTAAACAATGTTTTTCATAATCAAAACTAAAATAAATCATCAAAATTTTTAATGCAAACTATGAAATATCAAAAATCTAAAAAAAATGAAAACAGCTGAAAACGAAAAATGAGGGATGGTTAAGGAGGGTTTAGGACAAGGGTTTCTTACTTAAACCAAGACAAAAGTAGAGACTAACAAGGTTGATGGATGATGCATTGAGACCCTTCACCAACTCCTTTGTGGTAGTATATTTGGATGACATTCTCATCTTCAACATAATGTGGGAGGAGCACATGCAACATATTCAACAAGTTTTAAGCACTCTGTGGAAGCACAAGCTTTATGCCAACTTGGAAAAATGATCTTTTGGCATGAACAAGGTCCAATACCTGGGCTACATTGTTGATGAGCATGGGGTGCATGTTGATCTAGCTAAGATCCAATTCATCTTTGACTGGCCAACCCCGACCACACTGATCGAGATTCATAGCTTCTTGGGACTAGCCAATTTCTACCGACGATTCTTGTTGGGATTCTCCCATATTGCATGGGCCCTCAGCTAGGTGACCAAGGGTGGTGGTAGGGCCAAGTTCATGTGGGGGAAGGAGAAACAACGAGCATTCGATGTTCTAAAACATCACTTGTTCTCATCTCCATTACTCTATGTGCCCGATCTGCAACAACCATTCGAGATTGAGACTGATGCATCTGAATATGCTATCGGTGAAGTTCTCACTCATCACGGGCATCCTATGGCATAACATAGAGAGACACTCTTTGATACTTTTCATAAATACCCCACCTATGATAAGGAAATGTATTCCATTGTACAAGCCTGTCGTCAATGGAAACATTACATTCTAGGGAAAGAGACGATCATACACACTGATCAAAAGTCTTTGTAGTTCATACAAACACAGGGGAAATTGTAGAACAACTGCCATAAGAAGTGGTCCACATAATTCCAATATTTCCATATCAACATCAAGTATAAGACATGTATCTCCAATCATGTCATTGAATACCTCAGTTGGCCTCCTGTGGCTGCACTCACCACTGTGCTCCAGTCCTGTGGACATGAAGCATCGGAGTGGCCCCAACTTTATCAACAAAATAAGGAATTTTCCACTACATATAAATTCTTGGGTACAGGCACCTTTGTCACTAATTTTCACATTTAGGACCGACACTTATGCCACCTGGGCCATATCTGTGTTCCTACAAGCGAGAGTGCAAAGATGATTTGGGAATCCCACAACAGTCAGGTAGCATGACATTTTGACGTAGAGAAAACTATGGCTATTCTCCAGAAACATTATTATTGGCCAAAACTTCGACAGGACATCAACAAGTATATCACATCATGCACTGTCTGCACCATTTCTAAGCCAGTCATCGAGAATCAAGTCTTATACAACCCTCTTCCTATTCCCGAGAAGCCATGGGAATCCATCTCAATGGATTACATGTCTGGTTTTACATCCACCAAGCATAAAAATGAATGCATGTTTGTGGTCATTAATCGGTTTTCGAAGATGGCCATCCTCACATATTGGAAGAAGAATGTCACAGTGGCAGATACTGCCAAGCTCTTCTTCAAACGAGTTTGGGTCCACTTTGGGATACCATAGACCATCATCTCCGACTGAGACAACAGGTTCCTCAAAACCTTTTGGTCGAGTCTCTGGTCTCTGTTGGACACCAAGCTCACAAAATCCACTACTTTCCACCCCCAAACTGATGGCCAAACTAAGGTCGTCAATTAGATGATTGTGCACATCTCATGCATGTACAATTCTAAGTATCCCCATACATGGGATGAGAGTCTCCCATATGACCAACATAGCTACAACATATCTCTCAATAGATCCACCATCCATAGCCCATTTTAGGTGGGTCTGGGATTCCAACCCTTGGGACCCATTGATGTTGCACTTCCTCTTGCCACTGCACAAACAAAGTCTTCCCCTGATTAGTTTACGCTTGACAAAGACACCAGATTCATTGAGAGGATTCAACACATCTACCAAGAGGTCTAAGATATTTTGTAGAAATCCAATGCTAAGTACAAACAATTCCATGATCAACACATGGTACCACACCAGTTTCAGGTTGGCAACAAAGTCTGGTTACATTTGCAGAAGGAGCATCTCACCGGGCCCCATCGAAAGCTTCACCCACTTCGTTATGGGCCTTAAAATATAACCAAGGTTGTGGGTAGCAATGATTTTGAGCTCAACACTCCACCCTTCCTTGGTCTGCATCCAGTATTCAATGTAGACCTCCTTTGACCATATTTTCCACCGTTATTGGACACCTTTGAGATCACCGAACAACTGACAACAACATAACTAAACCCTGACTGCATGGAACAAGAATCTGTTGATCAGATCATGGAAACATAGGTCAAGGGAACTCACCAACAATAGATCCAGCTTTATCAGGTTGTCAAGTCAGGGAAACTCCTATACTAAGGCAAGTGGCTGACCCGGGGCCAAATCCATTCAAATTTTCCTCACGTGATGGGGGAACTCAACACAATGGAGACCATTGCTTCCTAAGGGGGGAGGATTGATCCAGGTGGATATTGGTGGCCACCCACCTATTCCAACTGGCTCCTCATGTCCATTTTTTTTCAACATGTCCTTCCATACTGCTTTATAATTGTGATTTTTACACTTCTGGGGTTGCCTGAAGCCCCACACATTCTCCAGGTGGATACAAGTGGCCTCTCGCCTAATCCAACTAGATTATTTTGTATGTTTCCATGTCAACACATCTTGTTGTACTTTCAAGGTTGTTTTGGGGCCCTAAACATTGTTTTCTTGGCTTGCCACAATCAGACTGTATATGGAGTTAGAGTCTAATGACAAAATGTGTATCTCTCTGAAAGACCTTTCCATTGAGCTATCATGCACCTAAAACATAGGTCATATGAAAAATTTATGACCTTAGGAAGTTGAGGTACCAAATTACACCAACTTACCCATAGGGCCCACATGACTTTTGGCGTTTCACCTTCTAGGGTTAGGTTTTTGGATGTCTAGGGTTTTGGAATTCATGAGTAATATGAAAAGGTGTTCTAGAGCCTCATTGTAATCTATTATTATCAGACAAATGAGCGTAGAAACCACATCTTTTCTTAGAGATAACTACCACCATTCAAGAAAGTTTTAGTTCTGTAGTTTTGCAGTTTCATCCTATTTCATTATTTAATAGAAGATATTGTTCACTAGATATTTGTGTTATTCTCCCTATCTCTGTGTTTATTGTATTCAGTCTATTAATCAGTTCGTTCTGCTCCTAAATCTGGATCAAGGTGTCTAGATTTGAAAATGTTACCAGCTATTTCATGAGGATCACTCAAGTACATGATCATTTTACAACCATAGGGGAGAAATTAAGGGATAGAGAGACCGTGAATGTGGCATTGAATGGTCTTCCCAAGTCTTTGGAACCATTTGTCAAGGGAGAATGCGCTAGGGAACATCTCCCAGATTGGTAGATACTTTGGGATGATCGCATCCAAGAAGAGAATCGAGATGATTCTAAGAGAAACAAGCAGGGAAGTAGTGATGGGAACCTATATCTTGTTAGTAAGACAAAGAAGCGAAAAGGAAAGAGTTCCAACAAGAAGGATAACAATGATGTAGGATTATCGAAATGAGGGAAGACAAAGGACTTGAGTAAAATCAAGTGCTTCTCATGTCATAAGAATGGACATTATGCATCACATGTTCCGGAGAAGAAGAAAGGAAAAGGAAATATGCAAAAATAAGCATAAGTAGAGACACAACTAGATGTGTTTGCAATAATGTTTGAGAAGGATTTCTCACTAGTTTCTTGCCTTCCTACAAATAAAGATACCAGGAGTGTGTGGTACTTAGATAGTGGTGCATCTCATCATATGACAAAAGGACATGATATATTTAGTAGTCTAATGAAGAGGGAATTAAATGTTCATGTGTAGCTTGATGATGATTCCAAATATGTAGTGAAGGGAGAGGGAACAATTATGTTCCACTTGAGTCTCGAGAGGTTTGTTGGATTCCTAATATGTGCTTTATGTACCAAGGCTGAAGATAAGTTCTCTCTTGGTCTTAGCTATGGAGGACAAGGGTTTTTTAATTAATTTTCAAATAGGGAAAGTACTCATACATTCAGAGAAAGATAGATCAAACACAACAATGGTCATTTGGGTTAAAGAAGGAAATTTGTACAGGTTGTAGGGAAATCCTGTTTAGGATTTGAACATGATAGTGAAATCCTATGTGAGATATGGTGTAGGAGGTTGGGACACCTACACTACATGAAATTTCCAATTTTGAGGGGGATTGTTACACGTCTTCCATATTTTAGTATTTAGCAACAAAGTGTTGGACACACCTACTACACTTAGAGGGGGGGGTGAATGAGTGTGTGGATATTTTTCCCAAAACTTCCCTCTTACACAAAAAATCCTTCGTTAACATTAAACATTTTATCATTACTCATTGATGTCATTTATAATCATTTATATGTGAATACATATCAACAACATATCAACAACAAATCATCTCCACAAGGAACACAAAGAACACAAGATGTATGTACAATTTTTCTTTTTATTATGGACTTCAATCCGAGGGTTTTTCAGGAATAGCTGAATAGAGTAAAACTCTACAAGAGAACCAACTCTATATGTAAGAATCAACTTACATTCTCAGCACCAATTGAGATGAGGCAACAATCCTCAACAAATATCAATCTGTCAAAATAAACAAGTGCATCAACCATGCACCAACCTGTGCCAAACAACCTATAATCAACCTATACCATAAAAAAGTGCATCCAACCATGTACCAAGTACATACCAATCATGTGTCAAATAATCATCAACAATGAATCATCAATATGTACCAACATCATCAACTATACACCTCATGTATGTGCCAACTCATCAACTGCTTGTCTCAACCATGACTAGTTTTGGATTAGTCAACAACCCCAACTTGCAATAATCATATCTTTTTGCCTGTAATGAATAAAGATATGAAATTGATAAAAAAAATTCTTCAGTTTGTTTTATGTAATTCCTTCAGGTGGCACTACTTGGAACCTCTCAAAAAAGGCTTTATAGAAAAAATGACACACCTTGTTGAATTTTGGCTTATTCTAGAGAGCGACTTTGTAGAGCGTGGCCCGCACAAAATATTCGTTGAATTGATCTAAAAATATTACAAAACATACTACAGCCTGTAACCTAACCAACACAATTTTTCTCACTGAATTTGGATATGTTATGAAGAAGTTATGACGTTTTTACCCGAAACACTTGTTTTTGACTAGTTTCAGGACTAGCCACAAACCTTATTTTCCACGGAGTGTAACTCCCAAAATACAATGACCCACAAGATGAATTTTTTACCACATATACTTGGGTATGTTTGCTCAATGGCATAGAAATTTAACAGTCTGAATCATCATAAAAAAAAATTATAGAGAAAATGGTGAGATGACCTATAAATAACATACCTTAGAAAGCATCATCAAAAAAATTTATCCTCCCTTCAATTCCGGCCCTCTTTTCTTCACCTTCCTTCTGAAATTCAGCTTAGATATCATTGGTTACCTCAGTAACCTATATATATATTCAATATTATCAATTTTTCCACACCAAAAATTCTCAAGAAGCTGTCACAAGAAGCTCTCCATCAATACTCCAAAATATATTCTCACAAGAAGCTCTCCATTGATATACAAAAATGATGATCTACAAGAGACCATTGCTATCTTATTTATACTTTCATCCTCTATGTCACTTAACCCATTTTTAGGTCACTTAACCCATTTCTAGGTCACTTAACCTATTTTCCTTATTTTAGGGTTAACCACTTTCCATAAATAGAA
>ML782911.1:323130-377685 GCA_009831015.1 Picea engelmannii | reverse complement strand
TCCATAAATAGAAGGTTCTCCAATACTTTATCATTTAAATATTCCTTCTTGATTTTGTCACCTTGCTTTATCATTTCTTGATTTTGTCACTTCTCTTTATTATTTAAATAATCCACCTTGACTTTGTCACTTTACTTTATCATGTAAATAATGATTTCTTCTTTTAGGTCACTTAACCCATTTCTAGGTCACTTAACCTATTTTCCTTATTTTTAGGGTTAACCACTTTCCATAAATAGAAGGTTCTCCATTAATTTATCATTTAAATATTCCTTCTTGATTTTGTCACCTTACTTTATCATTTCTTGATTTTACTACTTCTCTTTATTATTTAAATAATCCACCGTGATTTTGTCACTTTACTTTATCATTTAAATAATTATTTCTTGTTTTAGGTCACTTTGACTTCTTTGAACTTGGGGGATTCAAGCCTTCATGTGGGGGTCCTTCATCTTCGTAAGGCCATAACTCTCAAACCATGATGAGTTATGTGACATTCCACATACCACCGAAAATGGAATGACAAGCACTATCCATCTAGGTCGATAGTTTCACCAACAGTTTCCTTGATCTTCATCTCGTTATTCCACATAAAAGCATGGGTCCTCCAACCATTCTTCTAGGATAAGTAGATCAATGGTAGAGAATTCTCCTGAAGTAGATCAATGATTAGCGTTACTGTGTGATTCATGCTTACTCTATCCTTCCATTGTACTTGATTTGTGACTTTCACAGTCTTGATGTGCCATATGTATTTTGACACTTGTCATCATCCAATTAGGCCACGTTTCATCTATTGATGAAATGGTCCTATTGACGTGGGCATACTGATGTGTCACATGTCTTCCTCATGGATCTAACGGTCGTAGATTCATCTAAAGTTTCTTATTGATCTGACAGTTATCATTGCTTCAGGAATATGACACTTTTGAGACTTTGAACTAATACTCTCAAGTTTTCAAAGTGTCGAATAGATCTATCACCATAGATATTTCCTTGTCTTGATCGATGACTTCTATTAATTCCAAGGCTCCGTAGTTTGGGATTTCTTGGTTTATCTGAGATTCTTATCACCAGAGTAGGTCAATGCTAAAGTTGACAACCTTCTTCCTTTTAGCGTAATTTGACGGTTTCAATATTCATTCCAGATCAACGGTTGATAGGATTTCCCTTCTCTTCCTCTGATTTGATGACCGATGGGAGTTCATGACTTCATCCTTCAGGTAAACTTACATGTTTCAGAATCCTTTTCTCCAAAGTGGTTAGTGCCGGAGTTGACCACCTTCTTTCCTTTAGTGTGATCTGATGGTTAAAAATTTATTTTCCAGATCGATGGTCAATGCTTAAATCTATATCAAATCTTGATCTAATGGTTGGGAAACCATCCAAAGATCCTTCCTAATCGATGGTAAGCATTATTTCATGACTTCGGGATTTCATGTATTCTTCCTTGTCTCTAGTAATTGTCGAAGTGGCTAAGTGGAAAAGTGTCGAAGTAATTTATCCACTACTTGATCCAACGGTCCATAACGCTAATATAACAGTTGAGATTTAATCCTTCCCAACCTGTAACTTCACCTTGATCTAACGATCCCGAATTTTCCCGAACTAAGAATGAACGAATCCTGTAACTCAATCCTTTACAAAAGGATTTATTCACTCGCATAACTCTATCTCCCGTGTTACTTCAAATGCGCCATCTCTTTTGATCTTAGATTAAATTTCTTCCTTTTGAGATTTGTGTCAATGTGATCCTTTATGCAATGTCTTTATCCAATCATAAGGCTATCTCTTCTAAGATTTAGGTTTGTAAATAATTCCTCTGCACCTCACACCATGTATTCTACGCAACCTACTACGTTATCTGTCTTGATCTTTAGGATCTCAAATATATATAATCACAATACCATATTGATAGTCTTAACATCAATTCCAACAACATAATACCATGTCCAACATTCTCCCCCTTTGGCATTGATGGAAATAAAGTAAAACCCATTTTTCAATCTTAACTAAATTTTATTGATCATTCTACCCCTTTGAAAACAATGACAAAAAGGGATGTTTCATTTTAGGGTAATAATTCCCATGAGGTGATGCCCAACCTGTCTATGAATCTCTCCCCCTGGAATCATGCTGCTACAACCAATCATGGGAAGAAGAATAACTCCCCTTTTCTTATGTGCAATATGAACAATATACTATCACTGCAATTTGCTTTCACTTCAAATACTAATTCTCAACTGGAACATAGATCAACTACTCAAGAATAATATACTCTTCCTATAATTATCCATGGACATATTTACTAGCCATGTACCATGACAGATCTGCCTCAAAAACCATTCACATAACTTTGTCGAGAGAATAAATAACCGACATTTTTTCTAGGAAGATGAAGACCTGCAACAAACCATGTAAGATCCTGCATAGAGTTATACCATAAAACCATGTTGCTTTCAATGATGCTAGTTATCTATTCATTCATTTGTAATACAAGAGCCTTTTCAACTTTATGTGCTTCAATACTCATAGGGGTATCAATAGGAACAATCTTAAGTCTTCCCTAATTCCTCCTTCCTTCCTTATATATATATATATATATATATATATATATATATATATATATATATATATTGAGGAGGAGTTTTAGTAGATCATCAAAATAGTGAAAATTTCCAAGATCATTGTCGCTTAATTCTTCTAGTTGATCTCCTATTGAAGGTTCATCATCATCATAACTGTTTTGTGCACCAAAATCTTCTTTATCCTTGTTTTGAGTTTTTTCTTTTTGCATTTTCCATTTGTTGGGTAATGGATAATATACTTGCATGACATTATCAAGTTCTGTAGTTGTGTCATATTTATCATTAGGAGTTTTCTTGTCTTGAGATTGATCTACTTTATATGCATAACTCTAATTTTCATATACTTTATCAGACACTTCATCCATCATACTCCTATTGTCAATTTTATCAAATTTAGGTGCAATATATTCATCATTTTTCTTCCTTTGTACTTTATCTTTTCTTCTCCATATCTTCTTATAATTTTCCTTAATGTCGGAGATACTTTCCTTCATGGAATATTTTGGCAATCTACATTCACTAGCCTTATGACCATAATTGTTGCATTTTTTGCATTCAATATTAAGGATAAAATGAGTTATAGTTTCTCTTCTCTGTATTGTACTTATTGTTCTTATATCTTTGGAAATTTCTATGATTGTATTGTCCATAAACATTACAGTGTACTGCCTTATGTCCAAAATTATTGCAAGAGTAACAATATACAATAAATAGATATTTATTAAGGGGATTCCTTTTGGTGATTGTATTCTTCTTGTCATATTTCACTTTAGTAGGGAGTGTTGATTTTTGTTTATGTGGAACAATTTTCAATGGTATCAAAGGAGAAAACGAGTTATAATTTCTCTTCTCTATATTGTACTTATTGTTCGTATATCTTTGGACATTTCTATGATTTCAATGTCAATAAAATTTGTAGTGTAATGCCTTATGTTGGAACACATATATATTTATAAACTTTGGAATTTAAATGGATTTCATTCCCTTTAAAATAAAAACAACACACGCTTGATTCTCACCATCGATGAGATCTTCCATCTAATCAAACGATCCTAATACCTTAGAAACTATGGATCCACCTACTCGTTAAAAAGAAAATCAAATCACTAAAGAGTACTTCGTGATTTCAGATTTTGGAGTTTCGTGCTTTAGATGTGTTAACATGCCCCACCTTCAAGGTCTCGATACACGAAATCCTGAAATATCTTAAGTATTAAGCCATGTTAATTAATGATTAAAAAACAATTAACGATTAATTAATCACATCATGACTTCACATTTCGGGGATCCTTCCTCGAGAGACTTTCAATATCCCGAGATCTGAAACCCCAAAATATTTGAGGTTAAACATGATTATTTAAAAGGGTTAAACTTGATTAAAATTAATTAACCACATCGCAATTTTGCGTTTCGGAAATCACATCTTGAACTGTTATAGGATATCCCGAGATCCAAAATTTTGAAATTAACATAATGATAAGTGCAATTAACTAATGCATTAATGATGATTATCTCATGATTAATCTTTCGCTGAATCATAACAGGAATAAATTCAAATTTCATCTATTCTTTTCTCAATCATGAACCACTAGACGTTAATGGCATAAATAATCGATCTACAACAATCATTTTGAATAAGATCTTGGAACACCGCATAAATCTTTTCCATTAAGGAAAGTAAATACATTGTCAGTGAAGGTATGCGTAAATTGATACTATTAAGGTGAAAAAGATATTGAAGTTTGAACTCTATTTGTGTTTTCAAAGAACAACAAGCTTAGTGAGATAATAAGTTTGTGCATTTTCTGTGATATGTAACACAGTGCTTGGTTTACTACTATCATGGCTCTGCGAAAAATGTTTAAAGGGACCAGTGAAAGTTTGAGCCAGAAAACAGATGTATTTTTCGACACTTCACCCAGAAGCATAGACACCATTAAATCCTGGATGCAGGTATTCAATATTCTACATCATGAATTGGTCAACTTCCCAGACAATTCAGGTGACGAGGAGATAGAGACCCTGGAAACCAAATACAAAATTTTTGCCCAATCAAAGCTACATAAGATAACAACGAGGCCTAGTCTCATGCCTTACAATGATATGATTGGCTGGGCACTGGAAAACGTTGATATCCCAACCAAGACCATCTTCAATTCACAAAAGGCCGCAGTTGGGTATTTTCGGCCATAACATTTACAAGTAATGTACAAATTGTCTCCATCACCCAATTTCATTTACAATGTCAACTTCCTAATGGACTTTGACAAGAAGGAATGTGCCCAATATGGAAGAAACATGCCTGACTTAATTAAGGATTGGTTCTCTCACCCTGAGAAGTTTAGAGCCGACTCCCATGGAATATACACAATTTACTCACTAGAGCCTCACATGATATATGTAGCAATGATGATCTGTAGACTCTACGGAAGGGAAAACACAACCCATTTCTTGTTACCGTGGGTGACTATTATGTAGATAGTAGAAAACGAGTATTCTTTTGATTGGGCCAAGATGTTGTCAGACAATTTGGTTAGGGATATTATAGAATATCAATCACTGAAAGCCAAGGGACAACCTGCCCCATTTTTCATGTCGACTTACATCATGGATGCCATCTGTTTTATGACACCTTTTCCTCTGATGGGTTGGAATTGGACTCCAACTAGTGCCGAGCCCATACATGTTTATCATTCGAAACTTTGGGAAGATAAAGAGAAATATTTCTTCTACTAAATACGCAACTGGTTGGTGGTCCCGATGCATATCGCTATATATGGTTGCCCACCTCCTAGGATTTCTGACAAAATAGTGGCTAATCTGGGCCAGATAGCAGACTGGTACATTGAAGAGCATTTCCCCTATATTAGGGTTTTCAGTTGTTCAGTTCCTCCACATTCTCTACCTGAATTTTTACGATATCGATTGGTGTGCCATGAAGTAGCACATCAAACATTGCATGGGGGAATTAGTAAGGAGCTTAAAGCAGTACAGAAAAGGGTATGTCCCACCTTTCCCATGCAGATTGGTATGTTTTCTTTGTTGGATTTTGGCCATTCAAAAGTAGAAGCCGTGACCATGGAAGAAATCAAGCTAGTCAATATTGAATTCAAGAAGCACGATCCATAGAAGGTTGTAAGTAGTCACATGGACCTCTACAATTTGAAAATATATGAACATGAAGATTCTCCTCAGGATGAAATATTCCAAGGAGAAAGGTCCTATCAGGAGGTCTTGAGTCGATTTCAAGATTTGGCTCCAGATAAATTGGTCAAGTTTTATAACATCTATAAGAATCAAAGAAATCGCCTTCCCAACGTATTGCATGGAGAAACCCCGACACCTCCGGTTGCATAGAGAATTGAGACCTAGAGCACCGAAATAGGGAGCTCTAGTGGACAGGATGCTCAAGAACATATGGAGAAAAACAAGATTTTGATTCATGTGGGGGACACCGCATTGAAAAACCTAGTAGGTGAACAAGATAAAGCTCAGGCTGAAGCCTCGATAAAAAAGGGAGACAAAATACCACCATTCACACTAGGCAAGTCATCTATTGACATAGCCAGGAAACAAATGTCCACTGAGATAGGCAACCATATTCAATCTATCACATTAATAGAGAACCCTAGTGCCAAAGTGGTATTCATAGAGGATCTCACGCCTATTTTGGTAGAAGAGATGCCCCCTTCCATCATCTTCTTTAGAAACAAGAGAAAGGTTGTAGTAAAAAGAGAAATACATTAAAGGGAGGGTGTGCCTGTCAAGAAGCATATAGTACTGTATGATGGACAGGCCCAAGGTGAAACAGATTTTTCTACAGACATGGCAGATTCATTAGGAGCCTTTTCCACTACAAATCAGTTTTTGGTGGGCAACCTAGAGGAAAATTTGAAGCAGAAGGATCTACTAGTGAGCCAGTTGCAGGATAAAATAAAAAATGTAGAGAAGGGATTCAGGAGCGAGATGAATAAAGGATTTGAGAAGATTAGAGCCCACGAAAGGCAAGAAATTCAAAAACTCAATATCAACCTTGATGAGATGCAGAGAAATTCATAGGAAAGCAGGGAATTGGTAAAATAGTTGCAGGTGAAAATAAGCCTGACCGAAAAAGCAGCAATGGATAAATCATCTTTCCAAGCCTAATATTTAGAGGTACACGAGAAGTTGGGATAAGCCCAACAAATAATTTTGACTAAAATAGAAGGCATTCAAGACTATTATCAATTGGAAGAACTCTCTTTAGATAATATTTTCATAAAAGATAAGGAGGCCACTACAGCTAGAGTTACATTCCAGGAGGTTGTCCTGTCAGTGACAAAGGAGGAAGTTGCCAGGGTCACCAGATTGTCCCTCTTAGAACAAACCCGAGGAGATATAATACTTAAGACGTGGGAGGATAATATAGTTGAAAGTAAAAGATTGGCTAGGGAGGTGAAAAGAGCTTGTGAAGAAGCATTCTATGCTCTTGACAAAGAGTCACTGTACATGGGAAGAGATAATATCTCCGAGGCAAGTGAATCTGGGATTTGATCGAAAACTGTGCCTGGGATTTGATCGAATTTGTTTTCTCATTGTTCAATAGTCATCATATACCTAGAGAAGAAAATCAACATGTTGACTCCCTAACAAAAGAGGTTGCTACTTTTATGCCACCTACAGTATTGAAGCTAAAATACCACATAGAAATGAGGCAGAGGCCTTCAATACCAAATAATTTCCAACACTGGTAGGTTTTTGAAGATGATGAACAGATCAAGCAGTTTTTGGAAATGGTGGATGAATTTTTTGAAACACACATCGATCAGGAAAATCAAAATGACCCTACTTGGATCATGCAAGAAGACGAAGACCCTCAGAAGTTCCAAGATAAGATCGCTAACCACCGCATGTTGGTGTTAAAAAACAATCAAATTCCTAAGGGTATAATTCCATTAGAGAGATTATTTGATAAGGACGATATACCTCTGAAGTCTACCTTGCAGCCTCAACCTGAAGAGGTTGAAGATTGTGACATAGTAACTAAGGAAAATCCCAAACTGGTCAAAATTTCCAAATACCTTCCACCCAAAATGAAAATTAAAAGCAAAATAAAAAATGAAATAAAATTAAAAAAAAAAAAAAAGAATAAAAGAAGCTCANTAAGGAAGTAGGTCTGAATAGGTAAGATCCCTTCCAAACCTTTAACTCTTCATTCTGTTCCCACCCATCATGTTTCAAATCTTTAATTTGGTTTTGATTTGCGCATCCTAATTTTAAAATCCCCATGGAAATACAAAATTCGCCTTGACTCGGGAAGCCTAAAAGACTAGATCTTCAAAACAAGAGTAGGTGAAATTTTTTTGAGTCCTCTGATTGTAACTGAGAGAAAGTGTGTCTAGGATAATCCTGACTACTTTATCCCTTCTATTAAATTTTAAACTAATTCGTTTCACTCAAGGAAAGTCCCTGGAAATTAAAATGTCCCCGTGATAACTTCCCTATAGGCGAAGGTGTTTTGAAGGTCAGGGGAGGATTAGCCCAGAGTAAATCAAAGTGAGTTGACAGACCTTAGCTGCTAAATTATAAACATATATCATTCTGTGTATGATATATAGAAATTGATTTCACCCCCACTTCAAAAATATTAAAAAAATAAGACGGATGGTAAAAGGAAATTCATAATTTGATTGCCCCCATCTAGTCCAAGAAAAATGGTGAAAGGAAATTCGAAATTCGATTGCCCCCATTTTGTCCAAAAGATATTATGAAAGGAAATTCATTTAAATGATTTCCCTCATCTCAACAAAGTGGAAATTGAAGTGGTGAAAGGAAATTCAATGGGAAATGTAGATAATTCATCGGGGTACTTAACAGGCTCGCTGGCAGTGAAACAATGTCAATGATATCTGCAAGGTTGTTATACATGTATATAATGTGCTCTGGTAGCTAGTTCTCTTTTCGACAAAGATTTACACTCTAAGATGATAAGGGATCCCCTAATTAAAATTTCTAAATTTTACTTTACCTTGATGGAAAAAAAAAATGAACCAGAGTCTGATAGATTGATTAAAGTTGTCTTGATTATCTTAAACAGACCTGAAATCAGTTTCACAAAAAAGCAAGTGATAGACAACCTAAACTTGAGTTTGGTGAATGATCAAGTTTTCGAAAGATTTTTGAGATAAGGATGAAGTCTAATATCTTTCTGTCTGTTTTCTCAAAGGTGTTTCACAGAAATGAAATAATGACTCCATTTACCCAATAAAGGCACTTGGTCTACTGTTCTTCGATGTCTCATAGGGAGACGTGATCCCTAGATGGAGCCTATGTTGGAACACACATATATTTCTAAACTTTGGACTTTAAATGGATTTCATTCCCTTTAAAATAAAAACAAGGCGCCCTTGATTCTCACCATCGATGAGATCTTCCATCTAATCAAATGATCATAATACCTCAGAAACTATGGAGCTGCCTACTCGTTAAAAAGAAAATAAATTATAATACACTTTTTCTATTAATGCCCCCCCCTAAAGAGTACTTCATGATTTCAGATTTCGTATTTTCGCGCTTCAGATGTGTTAACATGCCTCACCTTCAAGGTCCTGATATGTGAAATCAAAAAATATCTTAAGTATTAAGATGGGTTAATTAAGGATTAAACAATGATTAACCATTAATTAATCACATCATGACTTCACATTTCAGGGATCCTGCCTCGAGCAACTTTCAATATCTCGATATCCGAAACCCCAAAATATTTGAGGTTAAACATGATTATTTAAAAGGATTAAACATGATTAAAATTAATTAATCACATTACGATTTCGCATTTTGGAAATCACATCTTGAACTGTTAAAGGATATCCTGAGATCCGAAATTCCAAAATTTACTTAACGATAAGTGCAATTAACTAATGCATTAATGACAATTATCTCATGATTAATCTTTCGCTAAATCATAACGTGGATAAATTCAAATTTCATATATGCTTTTCCCGATCATGAACCACCCGACGTTAATGGAATTAATAATCAATCTACGACAATAATTTTGAATAAGATCTCAGAACAACTTATAAATATTTTCCTTTAAGGAAAGTAAATACATTGTCAGTGAAGGTATGCATAAATTGATACTCTTAATGTGAAAAATATATTGAAGTTTGAACTCTATTTGTGTTTTCACAAAACAACAAGCTTAGCGAGATAATAATTTTGTGCATTTTTTGTGATAGGTAACACAGTGTTGGGTTTACTACTATCATGGCTCTGTGAAAAATGGTTAAAGGGATTGGTGAAAGTTCAAGCTAGAAAATAGATGTATTTTTCGACACTTCGTCCAGAAGCATAGACACCATTAAATTCTAGACACATGTATTCAATATTCTACAACATGAATTGGTCAACTTCCTAGACGATTCAGGTGATGAGGAGACAAAGACCTTGGATACCAAATACAAAATTGTTGCTCAATCATAGCTACACAAGATAGAAATGAGGCCTAGTCTCTTGCCTTACAATGATATGATTGGTTGGGCACTGGAAAATGTTGATATCCTGACCAGGGCCATCTTCAATTCACAAAAGGCCGCAGTTGGGTCTTTCTGACCAGAACATTTACAGGTAATGTACAAATTGTCTCCAGCACCGAATTTCATTTACAATGCCAACTTCCTAATGGACTTTGACAAGAAGGAATGTTCCCAATATGGAAGAAACTTGCCCAACTTAATTAAGGATTGGTGCTCTCTCCATGAGAAGTTCAGAGCTGACTCCCATGGCATATATGCAGTTTCCTCACTAGAGCCTCAGATGATGTATGTAGCAATGATGATGTGTAGACTCTAGGGAAGGGAAAACACAACCCATTTCTTGTTACCGTGGGTGACTATTATGTAGATAGTAGAAAACGAGTATTCTTTTGATTGGGCCAAGATGTTGTCAGACAATTTGGTTAGGGATATTATAGAATATCAATCACTGAAAGACAAGGGAAAACCTTCCCCATTTTTCATGTCGTCTTACATCATGGACGCCATCTGTTTTATGACACCTTTTCCTCTGATGGGTTGGAACTGGACTCCAACTAGTGCCGAGCCCATACATGTTTATCATTCGAAACTTTGGGAAGATAAAGAGAAATATTTCTTCTACTAAATACGCAATTGGTTGGTGGTGCCGATGCATATCGCTATATATGGTTTCCCACCTCCCAGGATTTCTGACAAAATAGTGGCTAATCTGGGCCAGATAGCAGACTGGTACATTGAAGAGCATTTCTCCTATATTAGGGTTTTCAGTTGTTCAGTTCCTCTACATGCCCTAACTAAATTTTTACAAGATCGATTGGTGTGCTGTGAAGTATCACATCAAACTCTGCATGGGGGAATTAGTAAGGAGCTGAAAGCAGTACATAAAAGGGTATGTCTCACCTTTCCCATGAAGATTGGTATGTTTTCTCTGCTAGATTTTGGCCATTCAAAAGTAGAATCCGTGACCTTGGAAGAAATCAAGCTGGTCAATATCGAATTCAAGAAGCATTATCCACAGAAGGTCATAAGTAATCAGATGGCCCTCTACAATTTGAAAATATATGAACATGAAGATTCTCCTCAGGATGAAATATTCCAAGGAGAAAGGTCCTATCAGTAGGTATTGAGTCAATTTCAAGATCTAGCTCCAAATAAATTGGCCCAGTTTTATAACTTCCAGAAGCATCGAAGATATGGCCTTCCCAAAGTATTGCAAGGAGAAACCTCGACACCTCCAGCTGCATAGAGAATTGAGACCCAGAGCATCGAAACAGGGAGCTCCAGTGGATAGGATGCTCAAGAACATCTGGATAAAACCAAGGTTTCAATTCATGTGGAGGACACCGCGTTGAAAAACCCAGTAGGTGATCAAGCTAAATCTCAGGCTGAAGCCTCGATAAAAAAGGGAGAAGAAAAACCACCATTCACACCAGGCAAGTCAGCTATTGACACAGCCGAGAAACAACCATTCACCGATATAGGAAACCCTATTCAATATATCACGCTGATACAATCCAAAAGAGGGAACCCTAGTGCCGAAGTGGTATTCATAGAGGATCTCATGCCTATTTCGGTAGAAGAGATGCCCCCTTCCAGCATCTTCTTTAGCAAGAAGAGAAAGGTTGTAGTAAAAAGATAAATACATTAGAGAGAGGGTGTTCCTGTCAATAATCATAGAGTACTGTATGATGGACATGCCCAAGAAGAAACAGATTTCGCTACGGATGTGGAAGATTCATTAGGAGCCTTTTTCACTGCAAACCATTTTTCGGTGGACAACCTAAAGGAAACGTTGAAACAGAAGGATATGCTAGTGAGCCAGTTGTAGAAAAAAATAAAAACTGTAGAGTAGGGAGTCGGGAGTGAGATGACTAAAGGCTTTGAGAATATTAGAGCCCACGATAGGTAGGAAATTCAATAGCTCAATATCAACGTTGATGAGATGCATAGAAATTCACAGGCAAGCAGGGAATTGGTAAAATAGTTGCAGGGGAAAATAATCCTGACCAAAAAAGCAGCTGTGGATATATCAGATTTCTCAGACCAATCTTTAGATGTACACAAGAAGTTAGGATCAGCCCAATGAATCCTTTTGACTAAAATAGAAGGCATTCAAGACTATTATTGATTGGAAGAACGATCTTTAGATAATATTTTCATAAAAGAGAAGGAGGCTACTGCAGATAGAGTTACATTCTAGGAGGCTATCCTGTTAGCGACAAAGGAGGAAGTTTCCAGGGTCACCATATTGTCCCTCTCAGAACAAACCCTAGGAGAAATAATACTTAAGATCTGGGAGGCTAATATAGTTGAAAGCAAAAGATTGGCCAGGGAGGTGAAAGGAGATTGTGAAGAAGAATTATATGATCTTGACAAACATTCATTGTATGTGAGAAGAAGTAATATCTATGAGGCCCTGGGATAGATTGATATGGCAAAAAATCAATCTGATTTCAAAGCAAGTATGGAAGAAGCCCAGAACAAAATTTTACAATTGAAACAGGTTGACCTTTCTCTGATGAATAAATGGATAGTCAACCCTAGCTTAAGACTACAGTCTCTATCTCTAGAATCTAGGAGTGTGGAAGATAAGATACCTCATATAGAAAGGAAGTTTTATACCTTTGAGGAAAATGATACCATAGATCCCTCCAGGCTGGTGGTGCAATTTGTGGGAATATGTGTTCAATGCGTCGAGCAAGGGAAATCCAACACATCTGGGAACAAATGATGCACAGGTCATGATTAGAGACCAAATGTTTTTTGAGCTAGAGAACAAGAAGGAAAAATGTTTCTGCCGGCATGGCGAAGAGACAGGGAAGATGCAAGTGAAGCATTTCAAATTTTACATATTGTAATATTTTCTATTTTACAAATAAGGAGAATTACAACCGCTTAGGGTTGAGAATATTTTTGTATAAATACATATTTAAAAGACTTAACACAGGCTGCTTCTTTCCATATTGTAACTAAGTAAACTCATCCTTTTGTGATTATTAATACAACTGCAGAGAAGGATTCCAAATTTTGTGCAGTTTGAGTTATGTGCTCTTCTTGTATTCCATATCTCTAGTTTTCTTTATGTTACTTCTTGATATGTGAGTGGTTGCAATTTAGTACAAAATCTATTGTAATCACATGTTATCGGTCATTTTATAAGAAAACAATTTTTCCTCTGTATTTTCTATTAGTAAATACAAGACCTGCAAGCTACTTGGATCACTGTATCTTATATCCTTTCAAGGGTGCATTCTATATTTTATTCTACTGTGAACAAGGTAAGATTCATCTGTCATTTATGCCTCATTTTGTTTAACATTTTTGTAATTTTATCTCATATCACTTGATTTTATTACTCGGCTCAGACGATGAAACACAACCTCTGTCTTGTTCAGTTATTAATTTCATTTAAGGGTTAATTCTCATATAATTAACAGAAGAAAAAGAACCTTTTAAAACATTCCTTAAATTCTTGATGCCTTGACATTACTATTTGAGCCTTAAGTGTAATCTCAGGAACAACACTTTATGTACAAAATTATTACAAGAGTAACAATATCCAATAAATAAATATTTATCAGGGGGATTCCTTCTGGTGATTGTATTCTTCTTTCCATCTTTCACTTTAGTAGGGAGTGTTGATTTATGTTTATGTGGAACAGTTTTCAATGGTATCATCTTTTCCTTATTATGTTCTCTTCTTAAGGATCCTTTTAGAGCATCATTGTAACTAATTGTCCTTTTGAATGATCCTTGTGATGTATAGGTTGAGTCTTGGATGTATCCCAAACCTGTCTTGTTGTTTAGTAACCTCAGACTACTGAGAATTTCATCCAATATTTTTGAACTATTTTCAAATTTTGATCCCTTCTTTTCTTTTTCAAATTCACCTTTTAGCAACTCTATCTCAGCTTCTAGCTTCTCACATACTTGTTCTCTATCATTGAGTTGTTTTAAAATGACTTCTTCAATTGTTTTAGCTTCCAAGAGAAAGGACTTCAAATCACTAATGATCTTCTCTGATTCTTTGATGGTTCTTGATGCACCTATTTCTATTGATTGATGTGATTCTTTAAATTCTTGAAGTTGTGCCCTAAGTAGATTGTTCTTATTTTTATACTTTCTTAGTTCCTCCAGATCACTAATCATTTTTTATTCTAAATCTACTTCACCTTAACTTTCGGAGTTTTCTTCATTATCTATATTATTATTTTGAGTGTTCATTCCCATAAATAGAAGCTCTGAATCTTTATCTTCACTCATGTCTGAAGAGTTGATGTCATCTTTGGCGTATAATTTTTTCTTTGTCTTAGAAATTTATTATTGTATTGGTATTTCTAGTTGTGGGATTATTCATCATCATTATCCTCCTACTTGGGATAGGGAAATTTGTTAGCAAAGTGTCCAATTCTGCCACAGTTGAAACATTTGAAGGGTAACTTTCCTTTATATTTTCCAAATCCTTTTTGGAGTTTCTTTATAAAGTTGGCCTCTTCTACATATGATATGTATGAATGATCTTCATTAGACATATGTTCCTATTTATTTTTTTCTTTAGATTCATTAAAGGTTGTTTCTTCTTTTGATGTTTTTTCGTTCCCTGTTCTCATCTCATATGTTGTAAGAATTCAATGGAGCTAATCTACTGTCAGTTTGTCAAGTTCTGGTCTATATTAAATTGTGGAAATATTAGTATTATACCTCATAGGTAATGACCTTAAGATATTTTGTACAATAGGTTTGTCTGAAAGTTCTTCTCATGTTGTTCTGATTGAGTTAACTACCTCAGCTACCCTATGAATGTATTCAACAATGTTCTCTTATTCTTTCATCTTCAAATTTTCAAACTGAGATCTATAGATTTGTAGTTTGGCTTCCTTGAATTTTCTATATACTTCATATATAACCTCCTTTTGTCCCATATCTATTTAGTTGAATTACAATGCATTAACTTCACAAATATAGGATTTGTTAATCCTCCCAGAATGACATTGACAACTCCTGAGTTGTCATTGAAAATCTTATTTTCTGCAGTATCTGTGGGTGGAGTAGTTGGTGCAGTGTAACCATCTACTATAGATTGAAAAACATCAAAAACAAGAGCCAACAAGTATATTTTCATTCTTGTTTTCCATAAAGAATAATCATATCCCTTAAAAATGGTGCTTTGTTGGAAGACATTCCCTCTTGCTGATCCATTTATTTCAGGATCTACCTTCCAGTTATCAGACTCTGTTGAAGGCACTCTCTCTAATACCAATTGCTAAAAATAATGNGGGGGGGGGGGGTGAATTAGTATTACCTTTTAAAAAAAATAGTAATCAATTTTTATTCTAATTATCATCACTATTGATCAACAATGGACTTTGTATTTAAACAATCAATTATATAAGTATACTTCAACAAGCATTAAATTTTTTATAAAGAATGATCTTATGTTTGTGAAGGACATCGATCCTCTTTAGAGCACCAACTCTTGGAGACAAAAATCCCCTTCTTCAAGGCACCAACCCTAGGAAGCACCAAATCCCTTTTTTTAGGGCACCAACCTTAGGAAACACCAACTCTCTTGTTTTTTGGGCACCAACCTTAGGAAGCACCAACTCCCTTGTATTTAGGGAACCAAACCTATGAAGCACCAACTCCCTTGTTTTTAGGGCACCAACCCTAGGAAGAACTGACTCCCTTTTCTTTAAGGAACCAACCCTAGGAAGCACCAACTCACTTGTTTTCACAATTTACTTAGTAAAGGATATGAATCATTCGTTGCTTCTCCCTTCCACCCTCACTTTATAAGTATCTTCATATTTCCTTCTTGGAATTTCCTTCTTCTTTTGATCTTCTGATATGGACTACAAATACATATTTCTTTCACCATACCTTTCTATTTATATAGTATCCAAAAAGGTATGACATTTGAGCCATTATGTCTTTTAATAATGAGCCATCACACCCTTTCATTTATTAACAACTATGTTATTTTAATAACAAATTTCTTCTTTTATTATTATCCTTTAAGTTTATTGGGTGAACTTGGTTCTTCTTTCAATCTCTTTTAATTAAGAATCATATTCTTAATTAGCATTGGTTTCCAGTTCAACCCATAATTATGGAAGCCTATAATTTGACTCATTGCACATCAAATCCGTAACGAGGTGTCCGGGGACCTCTGCAGTACATTCAGGCTTAAATTTGTTCTTGACAAAGTGCTCTAAAAACCTATATGGGTGTAACCGTGCTCAATCACCAAATATAAAGGCGCTAAAACTTTTCTCCTCTATGTGCAACCGGTGGCTAGATCCATGTGCTTATCCTTGTATGTGATTTAATCTGGATTGTTGATTTCCAGATTCAAATTCTGCACATAGGTTCTTCCTTCAATACACTTCCCTTTGTTACTAGGGGATCAAAACCACAGGCTTATCTATTTCACATGTTATTTTGTTAGTTCTTTTCTCCTTTTTCCCTTATTATTCTACATGGGATCGTACTCAAATTTCTGAAGGATTGTTTACTTCTAGGTTCTTTACAATCCTTATTATCTTCTTTACGTTATCAAGATATCGGTGTTGGAACCAGGTTCTTCAGTACTTTGTCCTTTGGGACTTCGGACCTTTGCAATCTTTCAACCCTATCGGTGTAAATTTCTCCGAAGTGTGTATGTTGTATTCACTAGTATATCATAAGGTCAATATTTAATCTTTCATTGGATGGACGATCCTAGCTTATCCATAGGATTCAAACAAAATCGAAAATGACGACTTAATAAAGAGTTGAGATGAATGATTCTCGTTCACTATAGGACTTTGTCTATTCGTGGCTCCAAGACTATGGAGTAGAGTAATTCCTTCAGAGGTTTACCTATCGAATAAGTCATAGAATGTCAGTGACCACTTGCTTCTGTTAACAACCCCGCTTACGCTATCCTTCCACTATGCATGATCAATGGTCGAGAATTATCCCGAAGTAGATCAATGGTTAGCATTACTTTGTGATTCACATTTACTCTATCCTTCCACTGTACTTGATCAGAAAATCAAGAAATATTTTGTAGGATATTATATCAATGGACAAACATTAATTAATGACTTCAGACTTCGGTGCTTCAGGTATATTTGATGGTAGGAGAAGTTGGACATCCCCGAAGGATGTATTCCCAGAGTGACGTGGCTTGCCGACATCACTGTTGGCGTGGCACTGGTTGAGTGGCTTCCACATGTCACCTTAATTTGTGAATTTCAAAGACCTTATGTTCCATATGTATTTTGACACTTGTCATCATCTGATTAGGCCACGTGTCATCTATTGCTGACATGGTCTCACAAACGTGGGCCTACATATGTGTCACATGTCTTCCTCCTGGATATAATGGTCTTAGGTTCATATGAAGTTTCTTATAGATATGATGGTTGTCATTGCTTCAGGAATATGACACTTTTGAGACTTTGATCTAATACTCCCGAATTGTTGAATTGTTGAATAGATCTATCATTGTAGATCTTTCCTTGTCTTGATCGACGACTTCTATTAACTCCAGGGATTTGGAGTTTGATATTTATTAGCTTATCTAAGATTCTTATCATCGGAGTAGGTCAATGCTGGATTTAACCACCTTCTTCCTTTTAGCATTATCTGACGATTTCAATATTCATTCCATATGAACGGTTGATGGGATTTCCCTGTTCTTCCTCTGATCTGATGGTCGACGTGAGTTCATGATCTCGGGGCTTCGACCTTTGGGTAAAATTACATGTTTCATAATCCTTTTCGCCGAAGTGTTACACACTGGATTTGACCACCTTTTTTTGTTTAATGTGATTTGACGGTTCAACATTTCCATTCTAGAACGACGATCAATGCTTAAATCTAGATCAATATTGATCTAATGGCTGGGAAACCATCCAAATCTCCTTCCTAATCGACAATAAGAGTTGTTTCATGACTTCAAGATTTTGTGGATTCTTCCTTGTCTCTGGTAATCACCGAAGTGGCGATGTGGAAAAGTACCGAAGTAATTTATTCGCTACTTGATCCAATGGTCCATAATGCTAATCTAACAATTGATATTTAATCCCTCCCAACCTCTGACTTCACCTCAATCTAATGATCCTAGATTGTCCCGAAAGAAGAATGGATGGCTCATGTAACTTGATCCTTTACAAATATATTTCTTCACTTCCAGAACCCTGTCTCCTGTGTTACTTCAAATGAACCATCTCTTCTGAGCTTTGATTAACATTATTTCTTTTGAGCTTTTGTAATATGCATGTTTCCCCCAACTTGTAATTAATAATTAATTATGATTACCATGCTATGTCATGTGAACAATGTAAATGCATTATTGTTTATATTTTCAATAACTAACTGTGGGGGTGAAGCCTTGAAGTACTGGCCATGATATCACTAGAGGAAAGATTGAGGAAACTATAGAGAGGGTTCATTAGGTTAAATGACCCAAATTATCCTTGCTAAAATAATAAGCCTCATCCTAATCCCAAATAAAAATTATTTAATGAAAGAAGGACTGGTGGTTGAACTATCAACTACCCACATTAATGGAAGCATGGAGAGTCTGGCTGAGGAGACATAAAACTGTCAGCTCGAACTACCACATAGTGTAGTTTTCCTGTAGGCCCAGATTGACCCGAGTTCTTTCTGACAGAAGGAACATGACATGTCCAGAACCTCCCTGGGGGGAAAAAGGAGAGGGCATGCAAGAGAAGAAGGATACCATTCATAAAGATTAAGAGGGCGTGGGGTTCTCCAACTGAGAAGAAAAACTGGAAGATTAAGATGTTCTGATTAAACAAAGAGAAGAAGAGAAAGGATCTTGAAGAGTTTGCAGAAAACATGACCCAAGCAGAAGGTCGCAATCTTGATATTGAGGGAGCATATGATAAACCTCACAATGGTTGTGACAGAGAAAGGATCTCCGAGAAATTGCAAAAGTTACCTAGTGATATCCTGGCTTGGCACAGGGGTGGCCAGAACGCTAAGAATGAATTCCTATAAGCCTGCGGTTGGGTGGAAAGGTGAAAACCCACATTCAGTTGGTCGTTGATTGACTGTAACAGATAATTATTTCATATACCCTATGTACTAGAATCGAAATGAGTGGTTGGATGTCTATGTCTATGACTAAAATTTTCATTGCATGATTAATACTAGTAATGCTTATTGTTCTTCTATGAACCCATGCATTAGAATGGTTTATTTTTTCCTCTGCTTACCAACAAGAGAACTATTATAAATGGGTCTTCAAATAAAATTAGGAATAATATTATGGTTTCTGTGCTGTTTGAAAAATCCTTAAGGGATTTTTCCCAAGGATTGATTTTGTAATGTAAGAGCCAGGGAAGACTTCGCTGGAATGCTTCAGTCCTTTCGACCCCTCAAATTTACTTTCGCATGTTACTAAATTTGAGCTCTGTGGATGGAGAGAGCCTTTGTCAAACCATTTGTTTGTATAACTGAGGGCTCATGCCCATGACCCTAACCAAATCACTACTAAGAGTTGAGCATGTATCCTCGGAACTTGTCAGGGAATCCATATCCCCAGGATCTTGGAACCCTTCGCTAGGTCTGAAAGGAGATAACCTATCTTGGCTTAGGGACTATGGTAATTCAGAGCTCCGGGATGTTATAACTTTACCACATGTAAAACCAACCAAAGGAGACTTGCTAGTATGGTTACCAGAGAGGTTGATCGAAATCTAGCGGTTTCCTTAACTGTGACCATAGGATATGTCCCATCGTTAAACCCCAATCAACTTCTCAGTCGTGACGTTATTTGAACCATATATCCGAGGATGCTTTGAGATCTTCCCTAACTGTTGGATCTAATTCGTGGTCAATCCAATGTTGACCACTCTGGGAGAACAATACTGTTAAATGGGCGAAACCCCCAAATGCCAAAGTCGTGAAGCGATGAGGACCATCGATTCAAGGATGCTTCAGAATATCCTTTGACCATTGGATATATACTGTGGTCAATCTAGTGCTGACCACTTTAAGTGTAAAAAGGAAAACTAAACAACCAAACCCCTAAACTTTGAAGTTGCGAAGAAATGGAGGCCATATATCTATGGATATATGTGGACCTATCTCGACTGTGGGATAAAAGGGGTATTGGGAGGTTGCTGGTGGGAGTTTAGAATTTGGATCTCTAGGAAATTTAACAAGTAGGAGAGGCTAGAGGCTCCTGGAGGTTGTCCATCCAGAGTGATGTGGCACGTTGATGTCACCTAGGGTGACATGGACCCATATTATGTGTGCCACATGTGATCCTAATTCATGATTTTTATATACCTTATGTGCCAAATGGAACTTGACACATGTCCCCCATCTATTGGGCCATGGGTCATCTCCATATTTTTCCACATATCACCCCCTAGTGCATAGTTTCTTGAACTAATGGCTAATGGGACCTCGAAAGTTCAGGATTTCGGAACTCCAGAAGGATTAGGGTGTTAGAACATATACTCCAATATAGATGAAGGCCAGAGATATGTGGCATGACCTCGGTACTTCAGGATTTTTTGGGGTATGTTCATAACAACACGATGAGGAACCTTACCGAAGGCTGAAGCCACGTGGCAAGATTTTGGGGTTTCGAGAATTCAGAGGATATGTGAGTAGAGAAAAGGGTGCTCAACGTCGGAGCATAGAACATTGAAATCCCTTAAGCCTATGTGTTGAATGAGGGTGAATATCAGCCATTGGATTTAACGGTGGATTGATCTCACCATAGATGTAGGAGTGCTAGGGAACTCTAGGAATTTGGGACTCCATAAATTTTTTAGACATGGAAAGGAAGGACAAAGGGCTGAAGGACTGGTAATCGATAAGGCACGAGGAACATCCTCGTAACCACACCTCTAGTGGCCATGTCATCATTAAAGGATGACAACCTTGGTCAATTCCATGCCAAGTAGGATGGTATGAATGAGGTGAACCCACAAGGGTGCCACATCACTTTTGACCAATGATGTCTAAAGAGCTTCAGAAGGGAATAATTGCCAATCCATAGCTCATATTTGAGCATGGTAACAGTCATTGGAAATCTCTTTACGAGTAGAATATGATAGAGATATCGGGAAGAGGATTCAATATGATTGAGAAAAGAAAAAATTTGATGCCCCATCCCTTAAAAAGGTACTTTATGGGTCGGGTGTGTTACATAGTGGTATCAGAGTGGGAAACAACACTTGTCCCTCTTAAGATCACAAAAGAGTCAAGTGATTATATTTTTCTTTCTTAGAAAACTTTAAGGGAGAGAGGGCACCCTTCCCTACCCTATCTAGCATAGCATGATTCAAACACAGGCCTGGATGGGCCAGAGAATCGTCATAAGACTAGTTTACCAAGGCTAAGATGATCCTGTTGAGAGTATTACCACCATATGGAAATTATCTGCATAAGTTCCTTGATGAGAAGGATGTAAATTAAAATTTAGTTCGGATTTTACCCAACGAGATAAAATCATGCTAGACTATGGAAAAAGAAGCCTATCATTTATTTTGTAGAAATTATATCCATTCCTACAAAAGTGGGATTATGTCAAGGGGAATTAATAATAAATCTTGGATGGAAATGACATAAACATGTTTTAAGGAGTACTTAAGTCCAGAAGGAAAATGGACTGAATAGGTGGCATGGATTGCCTAAAAAGTGGGTTTATGAAGCCTCTATTAATTAAAAGTGTTGATTAAATGAAGGTTTTGGAATTGGTAGAACAATCCTCCATGTCTAAAGGCCTTATTGGAGTAGGTGAGATTAACCTAATTGACCTGTAAAAAAAAAAAAAAAAACTTCCTACTGGGGTAATCCCTCTTTTTAAAATAAAAGAAGTCATAAGGACTGAGAATGAACCTCATGGAATAAGTGAAATGACATGATCAAGTTAAAAATATCATGGTTGTGCTAGGGAAGTGTGTATCCCTATTAACTTAAGGGCGTGTCTAAGCAAGAGGAATGGGTCTGATGATCATTTTCTAAAAAGGGAGAGCATGTGCAACTCTCTGGATATGAAAGAAACTGAGAAACAAAGTTGTTTCTGGGTACAAGAATTGTTTGGAAATGTTTTTACAATCAATATGATAAACGAAGATGCAGAAATATGGAGTGATTGAGCGAGAAATCACATTAGCCTCCCTTTCTTGGTGGATAGAAAACTAATCCGCCAAAATTCCCGTGGGAGGAGGAGAGTGACCTCCTTCCATGACTATTGTTGAACATAAGGAAGAATTCCAAGTGTAATGGTTAATTTTGATCTACATTTACAACCTATCTTCTTTTTCAATGAGAATAGGAAAAACAAATAGAACCTCTACACAATTTTAAAAGGAAAGAGATGAAATTTCTAACAAGACTAATTATGATCTAGAGATACTTTAGAGTTCTGTATTAAAATACTTAGTAAGTAACATACTTCAAAAATTGTATTTGGGATTTAAGGAAATAGTCCAAATGTTATTAGACATTAAAATTAATTATAAATGAGGTAAAATGGTTAATGAAATGTTGATCCTGAATGTGGTAAGGGAAGTGTTGGAGCACTTCTAGATGACCAATGGGTCAGATTGACATCCAGAGGTGGATGGTATCCATATAAGGTATGAATTGATATGATCAAGTAGTGGTGAGATGGAATCTATAAAATGATTCCCTTGATAAAAACGTATATTAACAAAAATGGTTTGAGGCATGGAAGGGAATCTTGATAAGTTGTCTTGTTTCCTTGGGAACTGTTGGAGTTTCCCAGATAATATTTCTGTATTGTTGAATAATTTTATAATACTAGAGGAAAGAATACTTTCTTGATGGTTATTGTGCCTCTTTTGTCACCTTGGTGAGAAAATAAGAGGTGCTTGCATGCCCTATTGGGTCTTGCTGGGCAGGACAGCTGTAGAGGAAAGAGTTAGAGAAAGAAAAACAAAACTATAAGCAAGAATTAAACTAATACAAACTAAAATCATAAGCATAGGGACATAGAGATAACAAATACAAAAAGACCCATGTCACCAATGTTTTTAGGCTGATCTATTGATGAAATCAAAGCACCAAGAAGAAAGGGGACTATGAGTCCCTTCTTCCTCCCAGGGAAGGCTCTTGGACCCTCACAAGCTTGCTCTCCTTACAACAAGAAAAATGAAAATGGTGGTGAAAGAACTCCTTGCAAATCCACTCAATGGAGAGGTGGATTGCTCAATGAAATGGTGCCAATGTGCTCTTGTCAAGGATGGATTCCTTAAAAAAATATAGGCAGCATAACATTACTTAGAATTCCTTGAGAAAATGAGGTGCATTCATGGCTTTTTATAGCATTGCTTTGGGATTTTGTGTAACTGCTTTGTAGTGTGAAGAGAGGCCATTTAGGGCATTATTAGGTCTTTGACCAGCTCACCATTTGGATCCAGCCCAGATTTGGAGGTCAAATTGGCTTGGGATCTGAACCATAAGTGGTTGGGAGGACGACCACATTCATAAATGCGTCGTTTAGCAGGTGCGTGGATTTTTGCGCCAACAAGCGCGCATTGTGCGTGTATGCGCGCTTTCTACATTCTTGTTACGCGCATGCACGTGTGCCTGCCCAACTTCTGTAAACCGCTCTTCAATTTTGCACTACTTTGTATAGTTTTTGGCCTTTTTGAATGTTGTGATATTAATTCAGGGCCATGAGTGACTTCATTACTATTTGACGATGCTGAGTTCTTGTAACCATGTGCGGATGAAATTTAAGTGATAACGGATGCCCCCTGATGGATGAGGTCAGGAGCAAATGTATAGCCGAAATCCATCAATGTTTCTTCTACTGAGAATGTTGTTGTAAGATAGAGCAATAGTGGGATCGTTCAGAGCGATCTGTTGGAGAAAAGAGGAATCGGTAGGACCCGGTCTTCTATGAGGTGTATAAAATGGAAATCTGTGTATAAACGAGGCGGGCATGCCCCATGCTCGTGTCATGTAACTCTAGAAAAAATATGACTGAAGTGTTGGTGTAGACAACTGCAACGCCCTCGGGGGCGGTCATGATAGAAGCAGAGGACAATTCTGTAAATGAACATACTCTGAAATAGTAGGCATTGATTGTGGTAATAAGTAGTAGCGATGATGTGGGAATTGATAGCCCTGCCAAGTTTAGAGGTCTTCGGAAAATAAAAGAACTAACTGCAATAGTCGCAAAGTAAGACCCACCGTAACATGAGAAAGTGTTGGTGTCGAATGTTACGGGGGTCAATGAAAGCAGGGAGCAATGGTGTTTCACCCTGTGCCGTCCGAGATCTCTCATTGAGTGGAGAATGAGAATCAAGATACTGTCTCCCTTCCGGAAAAATGGTGCTGATGTCGACAAAAGGGGACGTGACTCCCATAAGCAAAGGGCTTCGTGAAATCTATTGTGGTGAGGAAGTGGCAGAGGTACATGGACGAAGTTAAGAAGTGGGAAGACTCAAGACTACCCTTGGTTGGAGGATGTATGAGATAAAAAGTGGCCGCAACCGTGTAACGAGGTCGAGTGTCAGGGGGACGACAAGACCGGTGATAAGTTGTGCCAGAGGCAGGACAAGGTGAACAAATTCAGAGGGTAGAGGTAAGTGACCTGTGGGGTGCTCTGAAGATATAGACGATGCCGACAATGGTAGATGATAAGTAATGCTCCAACCGAGGGTGACATGGGTTGTGTGTGTCCAAAAGGAAGGAAGTAAGTCACCAAAGGTGACGAAAAAAAAAAAAAAAAGAATGTAATGACTGGAAATAAAGGCGTTTGTACAATAAATAACGAATAGTTGGGGAGAAATGTACAAATATAGAAACGGGTGCCCCAGTGTGATATGGGTGGCCCACGTAGGGAATAATGTGCTTGGAAGAATGATGAAGGGTGGGGGCCCCATTGGTGATTTTCTGTATGAGGTAGGTGAAATGAAGGTAGGTTCACAGATGGGCAAACTGATTGTGGATGAAATGGAGGGTTCATGATACTGCGGAGGTGCAGGTAAAAAATAGAACCGTAAAGAGATAATCTGGGAGTCCGTGTTGGAAAGATAGCAAAATGAGGAGAAGGAGTATGTGGTTGATTCACGACATGATGAAAGAATATTGGGACTCCCATCCCTAAAGGGTAATGAAAAACAACATGAGTGTCAAAAAGTGGCAAAAGGTGCTATGAATGGGACAACTCATGTGGGTAAGAATGCTACTGGGTAACAGTACCGAAGATGCAAATGGAGGCGCGGGTACTGCAGAGCTGGGAATGGGGATCCTGGAGGCCAATATTAGAGGGTGTGACTGGAAATGTAAATGCGATACAGCGGGAAAGAAAACATGCCAGTGCTGAGTATATACCTGAAGGGGTTGTGTCGATGGACGATGATCACTTACCTGCACACATGAAAACCAAATACCCAAAAGTGAACAATATCTGAAGAGAATCAAAGATATGAGCATGTATTTGATAAATGTGACTATGCGCGCACGTACCTGACCATGATATGAAAAAGGCACCCCGGGGGCTCAGGATGAAAAGTGACCCAGGGATTGTTGTGATGTAGGTGACGGGATGTTGATCCCATGGCTGAAGACAGATTGAAAAACGGACACTGTGAGCTCCCGGAATGGTGAGTGGAAATTTGGAAAAAGGCCTATATATAGCTGTAGGGCCCACATTGCCACCTCATTTGTACCTACTGCAATAGTGACTGGACGAGCATTTTTCAGAAGAGATTGGGAGATTCGGGGAGGACGAGGCAGCCGACTGAGGATTTGAGAGTGTTAGGTTAGTGGTCTGATCATCCTGCATAGAAATAGGTTTTCAATTTTTGGGCAGGGTTTGTACAGAGGGTCGTACAGGGGTATTTAGGGGGTGCGCGCCTGTACATTGAATATACGCACATGGGTGCGTGATAGGGAGAATTTAAGGTGCGCCCGAAGGGCGCGCCTGTGAGTTGAACAGGCGCGCATCAGTACGCGCCTGTGGGTTTGACAGGCGCGCACCTGTGCGCGTCTGTATGGTGAACAGGCGCGCGTAGGGGCACGCCTGTGAAGAAAACAGGTGCGCACTGATGCACACCTGTGCAATGCACAGGTGCGCATATGTGCACGTCTGTGGAATGAACAGGCACACATGTGTGCACGCCTGTGGGTAACAAAAACCG
This sequence comes from Picea engelmannii, assembly GCA_009831015.1. Lineage (NCBI taxonomy): Eukaryota > Viridiplantae > Streptophyta > Pinopsida > Pinales > Pinaceae > Picea > Picea engelmannii. Next base: position 351,429 of record ML782911.1, on the reverse strand, counting down.
TGCTTGGGAGGCAAGGTTTGAAGGGTAAAAAATGAGTCTCTTTAATATTGTTGATGGTTGCATGAACTGATATAGGGCTCTATGTTGTCTGCAGGTGGACGGTACGATGCCAGTGTAGTGGCGAGAGAGAGACTGGGCCCAGTTGCAAGACACCGTGGCCATTGAGGACCCCGGTGTATGTGCGACTTTGGCAACCTGTGGGTTGCTAAAGTTCTTTGAGTGCCTGTTGATATGGGAACAAGAGTACTTGCTACAGTTCCTGGTCCAGATGTGGAGTCCAGAGCTGCACTGCTTCCTCATGCGAGGAGAGCAGATCCCCTTCACTGCGGTGGAGGATGTATATTTTCTGACTGGGCTCCCCTTTCGGGGAACACCCCTACTGGCGGAGTCGGTGTTGCCTAGGGGTACTTTGCTTGCCGATGTTGGCTGGAGATATTGTTCAGGTCAAAACTTTATGTCCGGGACGGTGGTGAGCATATCGGCTATAGATTCCCTAGTGCATAGTTGTATAAAAACGATGATTGTTCGGATATATGGGTCACTTGCGACCCAGTAGATTAGTGGTGGCCAGCTGTTGGTGCTAGAGAGAGTGTTGGCCGGCGAGCAGTTCGCTTGGGGGCTAACGCTTCATGCTAGGATGGTGGAACAGTTGGACCACTGTCAGTCCACTGGTGGAGGAGAGTTTGCTTTCGGGTCTATCCTAGTGGCCTGGTTTTTAGAGAGGGTGCCGATGTTGCACCCGAGGATCTTACTAGAGATGTTGGGGGCACGAGAGCCACAGTTGAGGTGGTGGTCTACCATTTTGCTTCGTCACGGTGGTGGTGAAGGTGGCCACTTCTTTTCAGCAGAGGCGACACAGGTGTGGCGGCAGATGCCACATGTGATACTGCGGTACCCCTATGCTGGGGTGGACTTCCGGAGTGACCTGGACATGGTGCTACCTCCAGGGGAGGTTTTTGACCATCGAGGTATGTGTAGTATCTGGTGTGCATGTTTTTTGGTTTATGTTGTTTTTTGAGATATCAGTCCATATGTATATGATATAGATGTTGATACTATCTTTTGTTGCTTTTTTTTGTTTTTTTTGCATGTGCAGATGTGACAAATCGCGGGTGCGAGGTGGAGATGCAGAGAGCGTCGGCTCGTCAAGAGCCGGAGAGACTACCACATGGAGAGAGACGTCGGCGGGAGGATGCCACGGGGCAACCAGCTGAGCCTGATAGGGCAGCGAGGAGGCGCTGGTTCGATGACCCGGGTGTGGGGCCATCACACGCTCCTCCGGCGGCGGCTGGAGTAGACTATGATGATATACACCGTCATCTAGAGACGGTGTTACATGATGTGTCAGAGGGCATGTGGATGTGTATCCAAGATGAGAGTTTCCTGGAGCAGTGTGTGGGAGTTCTGCCACCATGGCGGGCCATAGTGCGGTGAGCAGCAGTGCTGGTTGCGATGACGAGTGGATGCCTGTCGCCGGGGCAGGAGGGTCCTGCGGGTGGACCACCACCGCCTAGGGTAGGTGGTGGTGGGCCGCCACTGCTTGAGGGAGGAGCAATTGGTGGGGCGATAGAGGCACCATGAGTGGTGCTTGTTGTATATCTTTTTGGTTGTATATAGGCTGGTGAGCCCATTTTTTGTACCGAGGTACTGTATTGTCCTGCGGATACATGTATTTTTGTATGTAAACATTCGGATGGCCTGATGGGCCTTTATATATATATACATGAGTATACCTTTTTGAGATCCTGATGTTGTCTACACGTTTTTGCTGATGTTTTTGTTGAGTATGTCTATTCTATATATAGGCTGTGACAGGTTTTTTGTGATATGTTTATGTATGTGTAGCTTGATGTGATATATGCCAATCTAACACCATGTTAGCTATGTGATCTATTATTTGATTCAATTGTCTTGGAATATGTGTAAATGTAATGGAATCAAAATGTCGAGATAACAACCTAACCTGCAGGTATTTGCGAAAGAGGCACAGATCGCGTACACGGTATACATTGTTGAGCTGGAGAACGACTAGTTGAGAGTCGAGGAAGATGCTAAGGTGGCGAATATGATGACGTTGGGCGTCGGCCAGGAGGCCAATGACAGCCGTGTATTCAGCTTGGTTGTTGGTTGCTGGCCCCAAACATATGTTGTTGGAATGTAGCATTTCATGTGAGGGGGTGTAGAGAGCCCAAGCAGCCGAAGCAATATTTTGTGTCCAACGGCTGGCGCCGTCAGCGTAACTGATGTGGTAGGTTGGTGGAGGAAGCATCTGTCAATAGAACAAAGGATAGTTTAGACGAGAGGGGAGGAGAAAAAAGATTAAAAACGCTAGAAAAAGAAATAACCTAAAGTAGAATGACTACTTTTAAGCATAAAATTTCTTGAGATATAACCGGTTGACGGGTTCTTTGAGAGCAAGGCCTTCGGGGGAGGCCAAGATGTATGCACCTTTGGTGAGGCAATGTTGGATAATGTAAGGGCCATGCCAAAGTGATTCGAATTTGCCGTGGCCAAAGGTATCATGAGCGATATCATACGCCAGGACGAGGTCACCTTCGTGGAATGATCGAAGGTTGACATGGCGATCAAAGGTAGCCTTGGATCATTTTTTAGCTGCCTCATTGTTCATTAAGGAAGATCGACGATCTTCATCCAGAGACTCCAAGTTCAGCAAGCCCTGCTCCATTGGAGCAGTGTCAGGTAATAGCTCAATTGCGGTGCGTAAGGTGGGAATTTCGCACTCGATGGGAAGAGTTGCCTCGACCCCATGTACTAAATGGAATGGTGTGAAACCAGTAGCGGTTTTCACCGCCGTTCGATAAGCCCATAGCACAGAAAATAACATATGATGCCAATTGGTTTTATGTTTATTGACTGTGCACTGTAACATGGTCTTGAGGACTTTGTTAACTGCCTCGACCTGTCCGTTTGACTAAGGGTAATATGGTGAGGCAAACTCATGAGAGAAGCCTAACCGAGATGAGAGTTCGACGAAGATCTCATTCTCAAAGTGTTTCCCATGGTCGGAAACTAGTTGGAGGGGTACTCCAAAGCGGGATATGACGTGGTTAAAGAAAAAATGCGATGCAGTGTCAGCGGTATTGTTGAAAGTGGGCATAGCTTCGACCCATTTGGTGAAGTAGTCAACGACGACAATGATGTATTTGTGACCATTGCTGGAGGGTGGATTACAAGTCATAAAGTCGATGCCCCATTTACAAAAAGGGCCGACAGTAATGACAGGATGGAGAAGAGCGGGGGGTGCCCGGGCTTTGTTGGCGTAGAGCTGACATTGCTCACATCGTTTCACGTCATGAATGCAATCATGAAATAAGGTAGGCCAAAAGTAACTGGCTCGGATAATATTTTGAGCAGTGGATATACCCGAAAGATGTCCCCCACATGCGCCACTGTGGTAGTCATTTAAGACTCGATCGGCCTCGTCAATAGTCAGGCATCGACAAAGAATGGTGTCGATGCCCCGCCGGTATAGGATGTCTCCGATGAGAAGGTAGCGGGGATCCTGATGGCGAATACGTCGACGATCCTCCCGTGAAAGGTGGTTACCGAAATTTTGAGTTCGTAGGTAGACGAGAAGGTTGTCGTACCACGGATCGTCCGAAGTAATGTAAAAGAGATGTTCGTCAAGAAAGTCGGTATTGACGGGGGCACTGGTGGTGTCAAAGGGAAGGGACATGACAAGTTCGGCGAGAAAAAGGGCCTTCTTACTCTTAGGTTTTGAGAAATCGAGGTCATACTCCTGAAGGATAAAAATCCATCGAGCGAATTTTCCGTTAACTTGCTGACGGCTGAGCAAGTACTGCATAGGGTTGGAATCTGCGACGACTTTGGTGGTGCGAAGCAGAATGTAATGGTGTAGTTTCTGGACTGCGAGGACAACTGCAAGAGAACGTTTCTCTTCATTTTTATACTTCAGGGGTGGTCCTGAGAGGTTCTTACTAACGTAATAAATGACGTGTTCACGATTATCATCTCTGAGCTGGATGAGGATGCTGGCTACTGATACAGATGATGCTGATACGTAGAGGATGTAGTCGTGATTATAGTCAGGTGCACTAATTAAAGGTGCATTTGAAAGTGATGCTTTAAGATCATCAAACGACTGTTGGGCATGGTCATCCCAGTGAAATGGGATGTCGTGACGTAGTAAGCGAAGGAATCCATGTGCGCGTATGGCGTAATCCAGGACAAAACGTCTAAGAAAGTTATCTTTTCTCTGTAGACTCCGCAGTTGTCATAAATTACGGGGAGGTGGAATTTCGGTGATAGCGTGGACTTTGAGGGGGTCCACGGTAATACCGCTTTGGGAAACAATAAAACCGAGGAGGCGCCCTGCGGTGACACAGAACACACACTTGAGAGGATTCAAATGGATGTTGTACTGACGACACCATTGAAAGATGATTCGTAAATCATCGAGATGTTGGGTGCGTTTCTTGGATCGAGCTGTGAGGTCGTCTAAGTAGGCGAGGATGATTTTAGCTAGATCGTGGAAGATGTATGTCATCGCCCGCTGGAAAGTTGTGCCGGCATTTTTTAAGCCGAAAGGCATGACACGATATGTAAAGGTAACCCACAGGGTAGTGAATGCGGTTTTATATTGATCGGCTGGGTGGATTTGGATTTGGTTATAGCCAGAGAATCCGTCCATAAAGGAGAGAGCCTCGTGGCTGGCGCAATTGTCGATAATTTGATCAATGAAAGGCGTTGGAAAGTTGTCTTTTGGACATGCGTTATTGAGATCGCGAAAGTCTGTACAAATGCAGATAGTGCCCTATTTTTTGTCGACGGGTATGGGTTTGGAAGCCCATGAAGTGTAAGCGATGGGGTAAATAAACCCGGCCGCGCGTAACTTGTCACTTTCAGCTTTGATAGCCGCAACTTTGGATGGGTGTAGTGGTTGCTGTTTTTGGTGAATTGGGGTGATGTCAGGCTAGGTGTCGATGTGATGTTCAACAATGGCGGGATCGAGGCCAGGAATTTCCATGTATGACTAGGAAAAAATATCCCTATATTCCTGGAAGAGGGATTTATATGCGTCGATTTCCTGAGGAGTGCAAGCAACTCCAATGATGATTTCTTCGACGATGCCATTTTTAATGGAAATGTCGATTTTGATGGTGGGGGAAATGTTAGCCATGTTACCTTCTTCAAATGCATCAGGGGCAGGAATGGGATTGTTAAACCAATCGATAGGCCCGGATGGGATAAAATCTTTGGTTTTGATTGTGTAAATGGGGTTTTGGTTAGGAGGCATGGGGGTTTCCTATGGAGAGAAGAGTGCACGGTGATGGAGCGCATCCCAGGGAGAGTCTGGGTGATTGAGATCTTCGATGATTTCCTCGTCGCATTGGAAATGATGGGAATACAGAGGGTCATGAGGAGTGATCTCGGTGACAGTGTCGTTGCCCCCTGATGAAGAAGCAGGGAGAACTAAGCTAGGAGATGGGGAGGGTTCACTCGACATAAACCATATATTGAAGTACTGAGGAGTACCCGTGGTGGTTGGGTGGAGAGTGTCCGTAGGGGAATGAGTAGGAGAATTGGGGGGGTTGTGGGGTAAATCCTCAGAGATGTCATCTAAGAACCATGGAGGCGTTGGGAGTGCCTCGGGCTCAGGAGAAATGACATGAAGATCCTCTAGTGATGAGGTAATGTCGATTATCGCCTCTACATGTCGGTGAAGCAGGGCCAATTTATGTTTCCTGTATTCAAGGATCATAGGACACTGGTATGAAAAATGATCTAATGACTCGCATAGAGAGAAAGGGCGTCTCATACATTCATTGACTGAAGTGGTGACATAACGAATGTCAGTGATATTTGTTGAAGAGGATGTAGCAGGGCATGGGTTGTTCTGGAAGTTCTGGCGCACATCGGACAATGTCTGCTGAAAGCATGGCAGTGCTGGGTAATGATGGGTGTAATGGCCATATTCTGAACATATAGCATAAGCATATTTGGTCCTCAACCCTTTACTACTTGAAGGGTTGGTGGTACTGGCAGTAGTAGCGGGTGTTACGGGAGTTTGATTGAGGGGGATCAAATTCCGTAATTCAGGTAGTGATGGACAATTGTTGGTTTGGTGCCCCTCTTTCTCACATAGTGCGCAAGGTGGTGGGATGCGTGGAGGAGGTGGAGCAGTGGGATATTTCTTCTTTCTCCTGCCCCCAGCTATAGCAGGGGGGTTAGTGAGTGGGGGGGTGGTGGGGGTAAGGACTGGAATTGTCATGGGAAGTCCTTCCTGTGGGGGAAGGGATGGTCAAGGGACCATCTCTAGTGGGTGTAAATACCAAACTGGGATTGCTAATACCATGTTTGGTAGTGTGAGCGTTGCGGCTACCTGAAAAGCTTCGATACCTGGTGGAGGGTAAAAGAAGGGAATTTGGGTAAGGGGTTGGGGGAGTGTCTCCCAGACAGGATTATTCCCTTGAGGGGATGTGGATTCGCGGACTGTTGAGGTCGATGAGTGTGCAGGATGTAATGACCCTTAATTATTAAGATGATTAATTTAATAAATAATCCTAAAAATTAGCTAAACTATAATTAATTATTAAATAACCTTAACTAATTATCTGTTATTAATTAATTATTTTTAATTATGATTAGTTTAAGTATGATTAACTCTTTAATTAAGGGTTAATGATTAATTTGATTATTAATTAATTAATTGATTAATTAAGTATTAAACAAAAGTGGGATAGTAAAATGTAATGATTAAATTGGGTTACGTATCCCATAGGGGATAACGTAACCAATAAGTAAATGGGATAATATATTTAAATGAATGGATATGGTATTAATAAAGCGATAAGGTATTTGGTGGGGGAATTAATGGAGGAAGGGCGGTGAAGGAGGCATAAGGGAAGTGGAGAAGGCTTTTGGGAGGCATTCATTCGAGAGGGGTGGAGAAGGATTTTTGGGGGGGAGAACTCTGAGTCTTGGACCAGGGAGAGATTTGTGTTTGGGATTTACACATTGGACCGGGGTTGCTAGAGGTTTTGGGCTCGGAGGGCCAGGATATCCGTAGATATCCTGGAGCTAGGTTGTTTTCCTAGTTGGCAGGGTGGACAAGAGGTTTTGGGAAATTATTTTCTGTGTTTGCAGGACTGGACTGTGTAGCAGGTAGCAGAAGGAAGGCAGCTGGCAACGTGAATAGCATCAGAATCAGGTACCTTGTTGAATTATGTAATTATTTATTCTGCTATGAATTTATTTGATGAATCTAAATTGTTTAAGTCGTTGGTAAGCAGATAGATATTATGTTGATTAGATATTGTATTATGCTGTTAAGAAATAATTGCTCATGAAGATAACAATGTTAGATATATATTTTTTTGGGCGTCACACAGGAGGCTCCGGCGGGAGTGGTTCTGCGACTAGTGGGACGTCAATAATGACTGAAGCCTCCTGAGGAGGAAGAGCATCCTCTATGTGAGTTCCATTAGATGATACGACACATACCTGATTGGCAGGATGAAGGAGTGGTGGTGCTCCATGGTACGTCCCTAACAAGGATGGATCTTTAAAAATCCCAGGACCCATCTCGACGAGTGGATACACATCTTGGTTGGTGTGGATGAGAGGAAGAATGTTATCGAGGTTGGCGGATGGGTTAGGCTCATAATGTGAGACTTGGTCGATGGTCACGATCTTCCCATTGTGGGGGAACATCATGGTCTGAAAGACTGAAGAGGCCACTACCTTCATAGCGTACATGTATCTATGCCCGAACAGGATATTATAATCAAGCGGGGCGTCGATAACTTTGATATCAATGAGAATAGTCTTTCCCCCGAGTTCAACAGGGACATTTTGGAAGAGCCCTTCAGGAGAGGATGGTCATCCATCATAAGATCGTAATGTGATGGTGGAGGGTATGAGTTCCAGGGAGCCAAGTTTCTGCCATACAGTTTTGGACATGATATATGTAGATGCACCTTCATCGATGATACACCGATGAACTGTGATGTTCCGTATTTTTACTGGTATTTGAAAAGCGATCAAGGCGGGAAGATGAGGTTCTTCGCTATCAAGATCAAAGGTGATGAGTTGAGTATCTGCAAGGTCAACTGCCCCCAAGGCAGAGAGTAGTGATTTCTGCTGCGTAGGACAAGTCTGGAGGACTTCCAAGACTGACATGGCAGTCGGGGATTGTGCTAAGTCGTCTACCAAGCTATAGTTATGAGCTGCCCTAGCCTGTGGGTTGTGGACATTCCTACGCAAAGGGATGCGAGGGATGCATAGTGGTGGTTCGGCGGTAGTGTGAGGGATCACCAACGGGGGTCCCGTTGGTGTAGGGTTTGTCTCTGGAGAGATGGGAACAGACTCAGCGGGGGTATGATACTGACGATTACAGGTTTGCATAAGAATTTATTCCTCATTGGTGAGTAGAATTGTACGCTCTGCTGGATTGTTTGGGTTGTGGTATTGGCCTACCTGGGGTGGGGGATGTTGTGTGTCCTACTGGGTGTTTATCACACCTTGATGTGGAATAGGATTTTGCAGCACGGCGGGAGGGGGTTGTTGCACGTATTGTTGTGGTGCCCATTGAGGGGCAGGTTGTGCAGGAGAATGGGGAAGACTCCCAGAGTCTTTCAACCATTTGAAATCAACGATCTGGGGACAATGGTGAGTGTAATGACCGAACTCACCACAAAGGGTGCAAGGGAAGATGGTTTTAACATTATTTCTCCCTTGGTGTTTGTTATTATTGCCCCCTTGGGGGTTTTGGTTCCCTTGGTTTTGGTTTCCCCCAGGTGGTTGGTGCTGTGGGGGTTGATTCCCACCTTGACCTGGGTTGTTGTTATTCTTGTTCTGTCCTTTCTTCTTGGCATTGTTGGATGGATGAGTTGGATTGGCTGTATTCAACTGTTCAAAACTTTGGTATTGTTGAGCAGCAGAAGGTTGAACAAAATTTACCCCCGCATGTGGATGTGGGGGAGCCATGGGTTGTGGAGGACCAGGAAATGGGAAGTATGGATTTTGTGGTGGTACCGGTCCATAAGGTACATAAGAAGGTGTAGTGATTTCACTAGTACTATAAGATGATGTTGAGGGAGTACCACTGTTTGTGGGTATAGGTGGATGTATGGGAGGTGTCGGTGGTGGTCCACTGATGGGTGGGGGTATAGCAATAGGGTATGGCTGTTGATAAGGAGGTGGGGGGTAATAAGGAGTGCCCCCATATGCCAACGGATGTTGAGGTGTTCCATACATCGGTGGTGGTTGGGGTTCTGGGCCATGGTGTGTGGTGGCACCTATTAGTCCATCTGCTGAGTGAGACATCCCAGGTTTGTCTTGGCCAAATGGCACAGGTTTTGGAAGATCAGGAAGTACGGTGTATAAGTACCCTGACTGTGCATAAATGAGGTCATACTGTTGGGCTTTACTGATGGCTTCCTCTTCGGATTGAGGGAAGTTGGAAGCTACATCCTTTCCAAGGAGAGAGACAAGTGATCTAAGAAACCAGTCGAGACATTGTTGCTTGGTGGTTTCCGCTTTGCACAAACTACGTCGCCTACGCCACTCGTGAATGTGATCAGCGGTGTGTGTGGCTAAGGTTTGTTTGAAATTATACAGTAGTTCTAGACCATTTTCATGGTGGATGGGTAATTGGAAGAAGGTCAAGAATGCTTTGGCCAATGATTCAAAGGTCGCATGGGACCCAGATTTTTCTTCGACATACCATTTGGCCGATGGGCCAGTGAGTGTGCGTTGAAATAATCGCAGTCTAATGGAATCATCCATAATGCTATTGGAAGAGAACAAAAGATGAAAGGTCATGACATGGTTGGCAGGTTCATCGCCTGCCTTTCCTTCAAACTTGGGTATGTCTGAAGGGAGTTTTGTTGGAATTGCAAGCCATGTGGCATCATGCAATATAAGATCATTGGTGAGTTTGGTGAGATCCAGTATGTTGAGAGAGGCCAAATATGGCATCTGTAAGGGGGGGGGAGGGTTAGCTCTGGCCACAGTGTGTTGTGAACATGACCCTTGGTGGGGACTAGGTGGGTTGCTGCTCCCTCCTTGAGATAAAGTGGGTCTCCCGCTTCCATGTAAAGGAGAGCGAGTGAACGGATGACCTTGGGAAGTAGACCCAAGTAATGTAGAACCAAGCAAATATGATCCTAAGATAGTAGCACTCACAGGAGTGTGTGAAGGAGGTGCTGATGAGAGGGCACGACCAAATACTCCCCCTAAGATAAGAGGGAGGTTGAGTAAGCGTCGTGAACGACGGGGGTTCTGTGGTTCCCCTATGATGTCAGACTAACTGTGTGAATGTGTGCAACAAGTGGTGAGATAAATATAGAAACAAGAGCCTTTGCCGCTTGAATGTTAACACAATATATATATCCAAATCAAACTATAATCAGATGTGCATCATACATAAAATGAGAAAGCAACATATATATGGGTAAGTGGGTTTTGTCCGCGTGGGGGAATCAAAACAAAACAAATGCTCTTGTCCTAGAAGACGTAACTTCCTTCCTCTCAAAATAGCACTGGACCTTCCAATAGTACTCAACAGTGGGGTCTGAAGTCACTGGAAGAGAAACTAGTGAAGGATGAAACAATTGGTTATAATGAGGGGTAGAGGGGGCATATTCTGAAAGAGCTGGCGATATTTCCCAATAGCCGCACAAAATCCAATCAAGGTGCAAATGCAGCCCACAATTGCCACCTGGGTAGATGTCCTAAAGTTGGTCACTAGGTACCTCGGTCAAAGTGCGGCATTTAGATTTTCAGCCTAAGAAATGGGTCACGGGCTGGATCCCGTCCAAGAGGTGGGTGCCTCAAGGGGGGATGCACAGAACAACCGGACCGCGGCCTTCAACCCTTCATGGGTATCTCCCTGCCTTATGGTGATTGGAACACTTGACTTGGAGGATTTGCAGTTCCCTATTTGACAACTTCTATGTTTGATAAATGAGAGAACCAGATAACGGGGAGTTATTTGGATGCCTATCCCCGAAATCCTACCTAGACTAAAAAATTTCTTTTGGCACCTCCTGTGGAGGAAAACTTAGTGAGTTTTTAGAAATATTTTAGATGTAATTGTTTTGGGAGGTTGGGGGTGCAAACCAACCTCGTTGATTTAACAATGGGAGTGGATAGTCTTGTCAAGAAAAGATGGGGTATTTTCGGAATCCCTTTGGAGGTAACTTACTTGGACCTCCACGTTTCAAGAAGAAGCTATGTGAGTGATAAGTGACTTTTGTGTGTGAGTGAAAGTGTGCCAAATTTAGTGAATTAGATGTCACCTTGCTGCATGTGGACTTCGCTTGGTTCTTACAAGTGTTGATTACCTAATTAACTAAGTGCCTTTGGTACAACCTTGCATAATTCAAAATCCCTAAAACATCTAGCATGTGGACATGTGGGTCCGTTACTATCCTTTTAACTCCCTATGGTGATGTAATCTAAGAAAAGCTTGAAACTATCCTAGATTGAACATGTGGGCATGTATGGGCCCGTTACAAACCTTTAATCTTCCCTAGTGTTTTGATCTAAGAAAGAAAAAATTCAAACACTATCCTATCTTTGTAGCATGTGGGCATGTATGGGCCCGTTACAATATTAAGATGTGTTTGAAAAAGAAAACTAAGAGGGGTCCCAAGAAGGGTTGTTGTCCTCTCCTAAAGGTTTTAAACTTTGTTAAGGGAGGTGAAATTGTTTCACAATCTTTTTCTGATTCTCAAGGTCGCTTGAAGGCGCGAGAGAAGAGCATACTAAGTGATTGTAACTCAACTTCTAGTCCCAATGTGAGTTGAATGTGATTAAAAATGATTTTCACCTTATATTATAAGTCACAACAAGCCATCCATGTGGCAAAAAGAAAAGAAGGGAAATTGATTTTATCCTCCTAAGTGCCTATGTGTGTTAGACTAACCCCTTTATATGATGAGGGGACTAAGTGTGGTGTTGCTTTAAAACATGCTTGACATCATTTTTAAGAAGGAAAATGGCCTTTTCCACATCCCAAAAACTTACAATGTGAAATTCTGCTCAAATGTGTGGCCCCTAGTGAAGACAAAGACGCATAAAGCATAGGTGCATGAACAGAGATGAGTCAGAAAGCACATGCGCGCAGAGAAAAGATGTTACTTAAGCGCATGCGCGCTCGATGCGCGTCTGTGGGGTAGAATACCTGCGCACTTGTGACAAGCGGCCGAGAAAGAAAAATACAGATGGATTTCTCTCAATTCTCCTTTGAATTGGATGATTGGCAGGTCGGCCTAGGCCGGTTAGTGCACTTTCAAGTTAATTAAACTAAAAGAAGAGAAAAACAAACCCAAATGAGGTAGGAAATTAGTACCTTCCCCAGTGGAGTCGCCAATCTGTTGCACCTCTTTCGTCACCTTGGTGAGAAAATAAGAGGTGCTTGCATGCCCAGTTGGGTCTTGCTGGGCAGGACAACTGTAGAGGAAAGAGTTAGAGAAAGAAAAACAAAACTATAAGCAAGAATTAAACTAATAAAAACTAAAATCATAAGCATAGGAACATAGAGAGAACAAATACAAAAAGACCCATGTCACCAATGTTTTTAGGCTGATCTATTGATGAAATCAAAGCACCAAGAAGAAGGGGGACTATGAGTCCCTTCTTCCTCCAAGGGAAGGCTCTTGGACACTCACAAGCTTGCTCTCCTTACAACAAGAAAAATGAAAATGGTGGTGAAAGAACTCCTTGCAAATCCACTCAATGGAGAGGTGGATTTCTCAATGAAATGGTGCCAATGTGCTCTTGTCAAGGATGGAGTCCTTAAAACAATATAGGCAGCATAACATTACTTATAATTCCTTGAGAAAATGAGGCGCATTCATGGCTTTTTATAGCATTGCTTTGGGCTTTTGTGTAACTACTTTGTAGTGTGAAGAGAGGCCATTTAGGGCATTATTAGGTCTTTGACCAGCCCACCATTCAGATCCAGCCCGGATTTGGAGGTCAAATCGGCTTGGGAGTTGAACCATAAGTGGTTGGGAGGCCGACCACATTCATAAATGCGCCGTTTAGAAGGTGTGCGGATTTTTGTGCCAACAGGCGCGCATCGTGCACATATGTGCACTTTCTATGTTCCTGTTACGCACATGCACACGCACGCCCAACTTCTGTAAAGCGCTCTTCAATTTTGCACTACTTTGTATAGTTTTTGGCCTTTTTGAATGTTGTGATATTAATTCAGGGCCATGAGTGACTTCATTATTGTTTGACGATGTTGAGTTCTTGTAACCATGTGTGGACGAAATTTTAGTGATAACAATGGTTGTTGTCATATGGAAAGAGGGACATACTTATGACTATGTCTATTAAACTTGGCATGTGGATATCATGCGAATGAATGCAAAATATCAACTGAGAGGGAAGATCAGTGTGGAGTTTCTTTATGAGAATTGTTATGAGAATGGGAGTAAGATACTTGGGAGAAGGATCTGGAAGTCTGAGATGTCCATGTGTATGAATTACATGGAAAGGGGGCAAGCAATAAGCTTGCATGATGGATCTTTAGCTGTGTTTATTTATGCCTGAGTGCATGGATTTAATGTATCATAAGTTTTCTTGATATAAGGACTGATATTGAGACTGAATAGATATGAATGAATGATAAATGTGAAAATGATGCACATGTATGATGTATGAGTGAAATGTAAGGAATGAATGATCTTACTCAAGCATTTTCAGATTCCGCTTGGCTAAAGAAAAATAGACGGGAATATCACCCTATGTTTATAGCCATCAAAAATAAAATCCTAACTCACAAGTATTGATTACAACTGCTTAGGCTAGTCTTTTCACAATTAAAAGCTTGTTGGAAAATTCATTTTAATATGATTTTCTGAATATAACAATTGCTGAAATAAATGTAGAGACAAAAGTAAAGACACCAAGATGATAATCAAGATAGATGAGACATAAATAAATCCTTTATTTCATTTCAATTCACCAAAGAGTCATTCTTTTTACAAAATTTCATGCAGAAATTTCGGACCAAAGTCAAACTTAGACATCCTCGATGGAACATACAAAAGGACCTCTGACAGAAAATAAAAAACTGAACTCTAAAATATGGATCAACTTGCCACAGATTGTTGCCCACTTGAATCTGCACAATAGCCTTTGTCAGTCATGAAAACCAATTCACAAATAGAAAAGTCTACACAGACTATCAAAGATAAATCAACACCTCTGAAAAACAAGTGTCTAAATGATGTAATTCAGCCCCGAATCTTGATGTCTACAATACGACTCTGCTATCATAAAAAAGAATTAGGCTTGTGATGAATTAAGGAATGAATGAAAAATGAACTATCTCAACATAAACTCAAAGAGAAAACCTTAGTATTCTTCTCCTTCTATACTCCTACTGTTCCTCCCTTTCCTTTTGTCTTTAAGAAAATTAGAATTGGTTGAAGTAGTTGAACTACCTCATTAGTTAAGTTAACTAAATAATCAACCAACTTTTTAGTTAGGGGGAAAAGTAATAATCATAATAAGGGTTATAAGTAAATAATAACTAGTAGGTGAGACCCCCTGTGACTCCCTTTAGCTCCTTAAAAATCATAACATAACTAGTTAATTAAGCAAAACACCTGTCCTTGTGACTCCCTTCATCACATTAACATTTGACAATTTCGCTCATTGATATTTGAAATTATTTTCAAAAAAATATATTACTCATATATCCAAAGAAAACATGTTGTCCAAAACTTATGATGTCAATTGTCATCAACAATAAATAACATAAAAACTCAAAAACCATATTTCCCACTCAAGATGAAATCTTTCCTTGATTGTTGTTGTCACCCTTCGACTTTTCTAAATTTTCATTTGGTTGCGCCGAGCCTTTAGACCTAATATTGCTGATCACGTGAGAATAATCATCCCTCAAATGCATCCGAGAAGAAACAGATTTATCAGAGCCATTGGAGGGTGAGGAAGGGGCAGTAGTGTCTTTTCCTTTGTCAAGGCATGGTGGGCCTCAATTTTCAACCTTTTTCTAGCATGAGAGGAATGAACTGGTGAGTGGACAGGTGCAACTTGGACAATTTGGTTAACAGGCGGGGGAGTAGGTAAGGACAAATTGGGCCAACCACGATGTTGGGAGACTTTCGGGTGGACGATCTCTTGCCATCTGTCATTTTCGGGAACCTCAGGTTGCAATGAGACATGAGGGGGAACGGGAATACCAAGGGCTTGTGGAGGTTGGAAGGGAGGCCTTTTAGGCCTATGTTGGACCACCCCTTTCCCAATCAAACTGAAAAATCCAGCCTGAAATCACTGGCCTAACACTTGCGAGTCAACATCAAAGTGTATGGAGATTCTTGGCCTTCTTGGGCCTTTGTTCCAATTACCTCTCCCTTGGTTGCCTCTGCCATGTCTACCTCAGATGAAAAATCTCATTCCTGCATGCATGATTGATTGGCAAATAGTCCTTTTAACAACCATACATGACAACTCTTTAAAAACATGAAATAGATTTTGTCTCATCAACATATCAGACTCATGCAATCCAATCCATACAAATTGTTTAACTATTGTCGATGAACAGGGGGTGAAAAAAAGGTTTTGGGATATATGCGGGGTTTGTATTGAGCGAAAACTGATAAAATGAGGGGAAAATAAACATGGTTACTTCTCCAAGACAACAACAATCAACTGTAATGCAAACCAAATAAAATATCACAATAATCCAACCAAGACAATGCAACTTCAAACTACTTTAATACATAATTCTTCTTTACTGTAATTAAATTTTAGAACATGGAGTGAAAAATGAATGTGGTAAGGCGATGGGGTTTAATTAGCGAAAAGAAAAATAATTATGGGGAAAGAGTGCGGATACTGTTCATAAAATTAATTAAGTAATCCATAAAACCATTCTGTAAAAGGAAATAACCCAACCAAATGACCACTGTGACCCAAAAAACAACTACTATGCATAGTTCAAACAATTATATGCATTAACTTGCTCACTGTTCATAATCAAATATTTAACACAACATCATCAAACAAGACCGTATGCATTCCACTACAACGTGTAGGGGATCTCTGTTTTATCTCACTTATCCATTTAATATTTAAAAACAATTCCCAAATGAATCCACAGTCAATTATTTCCACTCTGTTCAGCACCAACTTATCAACCACTGCCCACGAATTATTTCAATCATTAAATACAGACACAAAAATCATTCCCGATCTCGTCTTCTAATTCACTTAATAATTGAATTGTAATGAGATTATACTGTCACAGATCCTGTTCCTATCTCTGCTATGAAACATGATATTCATCAATACACATAATGAGCAACCAAATACAACCATCAATATTTTAAATGAAAATATCTTGACTTGCCATTTAACCTCATAGACAACCACCACCATTCAACACATACTATGTTGTGGAATACACAGACATCTGACAAAAACAAAAGATAATTTATGTGACTGCATAAGTTCAATCATTTTGAATCTAAACATCCACATTGTTGGTCTATCAATCCAATACAACGAGGAAACAACAACATGCTCGATCTCATAACATACACCGATCAAATTGCAACAAAGCCATATTAAAAAACCCGTGACCCTCTTTGATGGCGCAAAAAAATAATATCTATAACATATACAGTGGATGACCATGCCATAATTACCATGATCGTAACACTCCATTTGGAAATTAAAACACATAGTCACAACAATCATTAACTCATCTTAACATGTTGTAGGAACGCCACACACATACCCAATCATCACGCACGAAGCATCGTTGTGCATTAATCAATTGTAAACTAAAGCTGGGTTAACAATTCAACATTTGTAATGTAAGAGACATTGACTATGCATTCAAACCAATTCCCCAATCAACCAATTACCATGTTGATTTTGTCAGTTTGATTGTCATAATAACTAATGCAGTGAATAAATCCCAAACCAACACCATTGTCAACATAATCAACATAGATGAGCCAAAAATCGAACACTATCGACAATACACCAACAACTCATAACAACCAATAGTATACCCGACAGCCATAACAGTTTCTTCTATCAAAAACCGGGCTTGATAAATCGAGGATTTTCTCTGTGGACCATCAAAGGGAGACATGGAGTCGATTCCCATCATCGGGTGAGAACCTCTGAGACCAATGGTTCACACACAAGGTATACCACAATTAACTTTGTAGATAGGGTGATAATTCACGTGATAGGAGAGACTATGAACAAAGGGGCAAGGCTTCATTCTGGTTCTTTAACAACACTTAGAACACACAGGGTATAACCCTCGTGGTTTTCCCAATCAACCCGAGAATGATGAGATAGGACAGGGCCAAGGAAAAATAGTCACCTTAATCAAGCCCTTTGGAAAAACAACCATCACAACCCACTGCGCAACATTAGTAACATGAACAAACTCATACCCAAGTGAAGCAAAGCACTGTGACACGAGGCATTTCAAACCCAGTAAACCCCATAACAACAAATGACTGGGTAATGCGATAAGAAAGCGTGGAGACAGACAACCAATCTGGATCGAATAAAAAAACTTTTAACCAAGACCAACAAGAATGATAAAGGGCCTTCATGGTTTCTAATACCCAAAATGATCAATAAAACCATGACTCCAACATTACTGCAATGAAACCCACACCAACCATCCATTCCAGAAAAATATCACCAATTTACACAATTGCCAGACTTAAGGAAAGCACAAACCCATACATACTAAGCCACTATCTATTTCATAACCAGAGAAAATTCATGGATGGAAAAAAACACATACTTGTAACCAAGGGAACCTTAAAAATGTGAGTTAGCTAAGCGGTTCTTCCTCTTCTTGAAAGTCGGAGCCTAATCACAATAAACACAGTTGAAAAATACCCCAGCTAGGGTGGCGGCCAATGGAAAGAGTAAGGATGACGTGCAATAAATGCACCTCACCTCCACCCCCAGTTAATTAATTCCTTAGTACACACCATCCAGCTTCCCATTAACTCATTCAATTAAACCATGTATCGAAACCATCACCCATTAATTGTCAATAGCGCGATCCATATCACATTTATCCATTTCCAACTTATGCCATAACATAAATCAACCATGTTTCATATAACTCAATCAAATCGCATAGCTATTAACTTGTTAGTTAGGATTAACTATGATCATTTCAATTTCAATGCATGTAGAGTAGTATATTAGCACAGTTTAATTCCTTCCTTTTGCATTTTGTTACATTGCTTTTATTTCTTTTCCACTGCTCTTATATATTATTACTAACATGTCTCTTGTGTAGGAGTCCCAGTAATGGATCCAAGAACAGATAGCAATGATAACAATGGATAACATATGCCATTGTAACATAAAATATGAGCCTAGAGTTGCATAAAAACACATAACATGCCTTAGCCATCATCCAATGGTCACAATTAGAACCAACCCATAATAATCCCTATCCATCGCCAATAAAAACAAGATCTCATCAACCATGTAAGTAGTGTTGAACAATGGCACAACCATAAAATAAGAACCAGATATTATATCCCAATCTACAAAGGGGTCCCATCTACTAGTATTATTTATCTTGTTAGCTTATAATAATAGGATTTAGCAATACATTGCAGGCAAAAAATTCGTTGCGATATTAATCGTCAAGAAACTGGTGACTCCATAGAGAAATTTGTTTTCAACATATTTAGAACACAGAACTCATGGTTTCGTAGACCAAGAACATCAGGTCAAGAAGATATGACCAAGAAGATTATGCAACAGGGGGAAGTGAGTGGATTTAATGGAAAAATTATTGGGAATTTGGGAATAACTCATAAAAAGTTTTAAGTATGAGGGGTTTTACCACTGTATGCATAATCCTTCAACCAAAGTCTGCTCTTTACTTCAACGATAAAATTGATGGATTTTATCTTTAAAATCTCAAATGTACGAAGAAATGGAAAGAAGAAGCGGGAGGTAACCAATTCTTTATAAGACAGTAGTGGAAATAGATAACAAATTCAAGGGTGACTTCAAGGGAAACATTGTAACAACTGTGTAAGATTTATTTTTATTGACTAAGAATGCTTTGCAGGAGTGTCACTGTGGCAGACTGATCCAATGTATTATTTTGACCAAATTAATTAAAAGATGGTAGGAAACAAAATCATGACATAAATAATTGCAAGTTTAAAACAACAACAATAAAAGACAGAAATGAAAAAGCAACAAGAAATGTTTTCACACAGAAGGCAGAAGTCAAACTACTGTAAAGAAGAAAAGAGAAGTGCAAAATTGAAAGCATAGTTAGGATACTAGTATACAGAAAATCCAAACAACATTAGAACTTTTCACATCGGTCCCTCGTAATGTTTCAAATGAGAACCATTAGTGCTGCATGAAAACAATTGCTCCTGTAAATCCTTTGGAATGTAAGAGTTAGTGTCCAGGACAAAATAAATTTTGAAAGGACCCAGAAATAACACTTGGAACTTCGAAGTGATCATCAGGCCCTTAACATATATGATTAGATCATCAAGGTAGATATGGGTACTGATCAATTTATCAAGAGTTGTGTGTACAGGTCTTTTAAAAGAGGTACTTTTATCAAGTAAACTAGAAAATAGGCATTTATAAGTCATCGTACCCCGATTTGTGATAAGAGTGGTTTTTTGAATGTATGCCCCTTTTCCCTTGATTTTACTGTAACCCAAAATTTTGTCAAGTAAGGGCCTCATCTGTGACCTTACAAGTTGTTGCAGAATCATTTCCATATTGAGGGAAGGACACGGATTTTTCATAATAGCTTGATTGAAAGTGCGAAAACTAATGCAGGTTATGATACGATCAACGGTCTTTGAAACAGGTACCCAATTGGAAACCCATTCAGAGTAGACCGGAAAAATAATCCCATCCCTCAAGAAATTTTCCAACTCCCTTTGAAAAGTTGCTTTAAATGTAGATTTAATAAGTCTTTGTTTTTTCCTATCTAGTTTCATCCCTTCCTTGATGTGAATAGCATGTTGTATAAGAGTAGGATCAAAACCACGAAGAATCAAGATCCTCATAAGACCAAGAAAAAACATCTTGAAATCCACCAAGTAGTTTGGCAAACCTCATTTATTCTTTATCAAAACATTTGGAACCTATTTTAACATTCTTTGAAGATTTGAGTGCCCCAATTTTAAAGGATATGGTTTCACCCACCTTCCTTTGTAACTTCTCTTCTTTCTATTCTTCTTTATTGCCTACACCACTGGATGAAGACAAACTCTAAAGAGGATTCAAGACCTTAAGAATATTTTCGTCTTTTATGGATATAACTTACATGGGATTAGGAGGTTCATCTTGAATGAAATCACAACTGCTCTCATCGTTAGGGAGGGCTTGCCAAGCTTCTACATTGTCAGGGATATGTGGATGATATAGAGATTGAAAAGAACAATCAGGCCTGTGAGGCAAAGGTTGTTGATTAGGAGAAGTTGCAAAGGTAGCCAACCGATCAGCCATAGAATTTAACTCCATCTTAACATGATTGATGTTGAAAGATAATAGGTTCAAGATAAGTGCCCAAACAATTTAGGTATATTGTTCGATCAACTTGTTGCTGGGAGAGTAAATTTTACGTACCAGGTTCACAACAAGCTCAAAATCTCCAAAAACTGAAAGGTGACCCCAACCGAGATTATAGGAATTTTCAGTGCCTAATAATAAAGCTTTGAATTTAGTGACATGGTTCATACAAGAAAACTCTAACATGTAAGACAAATTATGAATTTTCCCTACAGGGGAAACTAAGATATCGCCAGCCCCATTACCTTCATCAGAGCATGAACCATAAAAGTACATGTGCCATATATCATCATCTAAATAGATTTGTTCCAAAGGAATATTATCCTCCTCAACAAAGATGGAATATGCTCCTAGGTCCTCCTCGATATAGTTTACACTAGGTTGTGGAACACTCTCTATGTAGGGTGAAATCCTTGCCTCTCTAAGGACTATAATGTTCTTACCATTCCAAGGAATGGATAAATGTGTCCTGACGAGTGAGAGGTATCCACCTATTAAGGATTGCTAATCTCTTCCCAAGATAATTGAGTAATTTCTTATAGGCATATCGATTACCTGAATACTAAGGGTTGTCCTTATTTCAGGGTGTGCGCACAAAACTAAGGTTACATATTTAATCTCACCTATGTTTGTTTGTTGTAGGATATTATAGGAGATCATGCTTCTGGCGTTTTCATTTGTACAAGAAAAGCCTAGCTCTTCCATAATAATCTTCAACATCACATTTGGGCCCGAACTTCCATCAATGAGGCAACAATGGGTGATCTTATCCATAATCTTTACAGAAATATAAAAAGGATGATTTTTTACAGGGTATCTAAATTTATGTACACCTACTTTATTTACATATGATTCCTCTTCATTTACCTCTTCAGATAGGTTGGATACAATGGAAGCTTTCCATTCCATGAATTGTTTCTGATGCATCTGTTGTTCATGGACAACAACCATGTCCAGAAGGGTTGCATCTACTATGATGTTGGCCAACTGATTTAAGATATTGTACTTGTAAGAGGGGAGAGGGGAAGTTGTTCCTTGAATTTCAGGAGCCTTAGGAACCTGAATAGTAGCAGTGGGTGAAGATGAGCTCAGGCTAGAAGAATTGCGGGGAGGATCAAATTTTCCCTTGGGAGCATAGGTTATGTTCCTAGTATTGATGATCATGGCACCTTCAGGCTCTTTGAAATCTAGGAAAAAAATGGTAGTTTTGGGTATTTTACCAAATATATTATCTCTGGCACTCTTCCTTACCTCACATGTGGCTTCATCATGGTGGTCCTCACAAATGTTACACCAAATTTGAGGCAATATAGATTTAGGCTGAAAATTATTTTCAATCGGATTTCTAAAGATGGGTGCAAAAGAGGATGAAGCTCCAGGGGTGAGAGGGGAGACAGTTCCTTTTCGTTCATACACTATCATACAATTGTTCATATATTGTACTAGCAGTAAGAGGGCAGACATGTCTATCTGGTTAATTGATTCTCCCTGGGGAAGACCTGTTCTTTCAAGCTATTCTTCATACTCCGAGCCAGTATGCAGAGCGAAAATGAGATTATCAATGGATTTTTACTCAAGCCTATGATAGTAAGGGGAAGGTAATGCATTGTAGCAATGCATGAAAGTGAATTGGTTCTAAGGTCAAATGAGTTTAGGGATTTGATTGCATAACTTGGTGAAAGGCAAGTTGAAGGACTTGATGGTCTCACCATCTTTATAGGTGATGTTATTGTATTCCCATAACTTCTTGGCTGGGATTTTAGATTTCCCATAAGTAGATCTGAACCAATAGATTAAATCCTCCCAAGTAGACAAAATCTTAGGAGGAAGGTCAAAGAAATCAGTCGTAGCCTTTCCTTCCAAGGAATTGACGAATAAGCGCATGCAAGTATAATTGTCATTGGCCCCTATGTTATGACAAGCATTAGAAAATGCCATGAGGTGTTAGTTTGTAGTGACAGTGTTATTTCTTGAAAACCTGGGAAGATGTTCTTTGAATTTAGGAAGTGGATGAGTATCAGGTGCTAGGTTAAGAGGAGAGGACACATGCCACGGTGTAGTTGTGGTGTCTTCTTCAAACTGAAAAAGACCATTTTTTTTAATAACTTTGGTGGGATTGGTGGTAGATTGGACAGGGATATGGTGGATGTATAAGCTACCAATTACTGATGAAGATGAAGCACTTACAGTGCCACTAGAGCCACCACTAGATTCCATCTTGTGGATGATATATGAGGGAAAGAAAGATGAACTGGATGAATTGGATAAATTTCTCCTTAGAACACTTCATTGGGTAGATAACACAACATTCCTTCTTCCTATTTCAGCAATAGGATTAATTTCAGGTGATAAGCCTCTTCTTCTTATAGAAACATGAGAGTCTAAGGACATGAAAGAAAGGCCAAAACTTAAGAAACAAGAAGGTTACTGTTGATTTCTAGGATGTCTACATCTAGCTTCCAATCGTTCTTGAGCACTAATATCTTGTTCAATTACTTCCCATGAATGGTTAATCTCAGCATGGGTATTGGTAGTGTCTAAAATGGTATTAAATAGATTCAAAGCAATGGTGGTCTGATCTTGAAGATCAGGCTCAATATTGGGCTTCCTTGCAATAGGCACAGTCATTAAGAAATAAAATAGTCAAAGAATCAATATAAAAAAAATAGATGTATCGATGAAAATCGAGTATAAAAATTAACCAGAGATATTGAAGATCTCCCCAGTATGGTCACCAAATAAATATTGAGGAAAATATATGAAATGATCTTACTCAAGCATTTTTAGATTTCACTTGGCTAAAGAAAAATAGACGGGAATATCAACCTATGTTTATAGCCATCAAAAATAAAATTCTAACTCACAAGTATTGATTACAAGTGCTTAGGATAGTCTTTTCACAATTAAAAGCTTGCTGGAAAATTCATTTTAATACGATTTTCTGAATATAACTATTGCTGAAATAAATGTAGAGACAGAAGTAAAGACACCAAGATGATAATCAAGATAGATGAGACATAAAGAAATCCTTTATTTCATTTCAATTCACCAAAGAGTCATTCTTTTTACAAAATTTCATGCAGAAATTTCAGACCAAAGTCAAACTTAGACATCCCTGATGGAACATACAAAAGGACCTTTGACATAAAATAAAAAACTGAACTCTAAAAGCTGGATCAACTTGCCACAAATTTCTTCCCACTCGACTTTGCACAATAGCCTTTGTCAGTCATGAAAACTAATTCACAAACAGACAAGTCTACACAGACTATCAAAGATAGATCAGCACCTCTGAAAAACAAGTGTCTGAATGATGTAATTCAACCCTGAATCTTGTTGTCTACAATACAACCCTGCTATCATAAAAAATAATTAGGCTTGTGATAAATTAATGAATGAATGAAAACTGAACTAACTCAAAGAGAAAACCATCGTATGCTTCTTCTTCTATCCTCCTCTTGTTCCTCACTTTCCCTTTTCCTTTAAGCAAATTAGAATTGGTTGAAGTAGTTGAACTACCTCATTAGTTAAGTTAACTAAAGACTCAACCAAATTTTTAGTTTGGGGGAAAAGTAATAACCATAATAAGGGTTATAAGTAAATAATAACTAGTAGGCGGGACCTCTTGTGACTCCCTTTAGATTCTTAACAATCATAACATAACTAGTTAATTAAGAAAAACACCCCTCCTTGTGACTCCCATCATCACATTAATATTTGACAATTTAGCTCATTGATATTTGAAATTATTTTCAAAAAAATATATTACTCATATATCCAAAGAAAACATGTTGTCCAAAACTTCTGAAGTCAACTATCATCAACAATAAATAACATAAAAACTCAAAAACCATATTTTCCACTCTGAGATGCAATCTTTCCTTGATTGTTGTTGTCACCCTTCGATTTTTTTGAATTTGCCTTTGGTTGCACTGAGCCTTTAGACCTAATCTACCTGATCACGTGAGAACAATCATCCCTCAAATGCATCCGAGATAACACAGATTTATCAGATCCATTGGAGGGTGATGAAGGGGAAGTAGTGGCTTTTCCTTTGTCAAGGGCATGGTGGGCATCGATTTTCAACCCTTTTCTAGCATGAGAGGATTGAACTGCTGAGTGGACAGGTGTAGCTTGGGCAATCCGGTTAACAGGCAGGGGAGCAGGTAAGGACAAATTGGGCTAGCCACGATGTTGGGAGACTGACGGGTGGAAAATATCTTGAGACATGAGGGGGCATGGGAATACTAGGGTCTTGTGGAGCTTGTAAGGGAGGAATTTTAGGCCTAGGTTGGACCACCCCTTGCCCAATCCAATTGAAAAATTCGGCCTGAAAAAACTGGCCTAAATCTTGCGAGTCAACATCAAAGTGTATGGAGAATCTTGGCCTTCTTGGGACTCTATTCCAATTACCTCTCCTTGGGTTGCCTCTGCCATGGTTACCTCGCTTGAAAAAGATCATTCTTGCATGCATGATTGATTAGAAAATAGTCCTTTTAACAACCATACATGACAACTCTTTAAAAATAGGAAATAGATTTTGGCTCAAACACATATCAAACTCATGCAATCCAATCCATACAAATTGTTTAAGCATCGTCGATGAGCATGGGGTGAACAAAAGGTTCTTGGATATACGAGGGGTTTGTATTGAGCGAAAAATGATAAAATGAGGGGGAAAAGAAACATGGTTACTTCTCCAAGACAACAAAAATCAACTGTAATGAAAACCAAAAAAAATATCACTCTGATCCAATCAAGAAAATGCGACTTCAAACTGCTTTAATACAAAATTCTTCTTGACTGTAATTAAATTTTAGAACAGGGAGTGAAAAATGAATGTGGGAAGGCGATGGGGTTTAATTACCGAAAAGAGAAATAATGATAGGGAAAAAGAGTTGATACTATTCATAAAATTAATTAAGTAATCCATAAAACCATTCTGTAAAAGGAAATAACCCAACCAAATGACCATTGTGACCCAAAAAACAACTACTATGCACAGTTCAAACAATTATGTGCATTAACTTGCTCACTGTTCATAATCAAATATTTAACATAACATCATCAAACAAGACAATATGCATTCCACAACAACCTATAGGGGAGCTCTGTTTTATCTGACTTATCCATTTAATATTTAAAAACAATTCCCAAAAGAATACACAGTCAATTATTTCCACTCTGTTCAGCGCCAACTTATCAACCACTACCCATGGATTATTTCAATCATTATATACAGACACAAAAATCGTGCCTGGTCTTGTCCTCTAATTCATTTAATAATTGAATTGTAATGAGATTATACTGTCATATATCCTCTGCCTATCTCTACTATGAAACATGATATTCATCAATACACATAACAGGCAGCCAAATACAACCATCAACATTTCAAATGCAAAGATCTTGACTTGCCATTTAACCTCACAGACAACCATCACCATTCAACACATACTATGTTGTGGAATACACATACATCCGACAAAAGCGCAAGAGCATTTATGTGATTGTATAAGTTCAATCATTATAAATCTAAACATCCACAGTGTTGGGCTATCAATCCAATACAATGAGGCAACAACAACATGCCTGATCTCATAACATACACTGATCAAATTGCAACAAAGCCATATTAAAAAACCTGTGACCCTCTTTGATGGCGTAATCAAATAATATCTATAACATATACAGTGGATGGCCAGGCGATAATTACCACGATCGTAACACTCCATTTGGAAATTAAAACACATATTCACAACAATCATTTACTCATATTAACATGTTGTAGGAATGCCACACACATACCCACACATCACGCATGAAGCATCATTGTGCATTAATCAATTGTAAACTAAAGTTGGGTTAAAAATTCAACATTTTTAATGTAAGAGGCAACGACTGTGCATTCAAACCAATTACCCAATCAACCAATTACCATGTTGAGTTTGTCAATTCGATTTTCATAATAACTAATGCAGTGACTAAATACCAAACCAACACCACTATCAACATAATCGACAAAGACAAGCCAAAAATTGAACACTGTCGACAATACACCAACAAATCATAACAACCAATAGTATACCCGATGGCCATAACAGTTTCCTCTATCAAAACCTGAGCTTGAGAAATCGAGGGTTTTCTCTTTGGACCAACACTAGGAGACATGGAGTCGATTGCCATCATCGGGTGAGAACCTCTAAGACCAATGGTGCACACACATGGTATACAATAATTAACTTCGTAGACAAAGTGATAATTCTCATGATAGGAGAGACTACGAACAAAGGGGCAATGGTTCATTATGGTTCTGTAACAACACTTAGAACATGCAGGGTATAACCCTCGTGGTTTTCCCAATCAACCTGAGAGTGCTGATATAGGATAGGGTTGAGGAATAAAAGTCACCTTAAGCAAACCCTTTGGAAAAACAACCATCACAACCCACTGCGCAACATTAGTAACATGGACGAACTCATACCCAAGTGAAGAAAAGCGTACTGAGATGAGGCATTTCAAACCCAATAAACTCTATAACAACAAATGACTGGGTAAGAAGATAAGGAAGCGTGGATACGAACAGTTAATCTAGATCGAATAAAAAAAAATTTAACCGAGACCAACAAGGATGACAGAGGGCCTTCATGGTTTCTAACACCCAGAATGAGCAATAAAACAGTGATTCCAACAATACTGCAATGAAACCCACACCAACCATCCATTCCAAAAAAATATCACCAATTTACACAGTTGCCAGACTTAAGGAAAGCACAAACCCATACATACCGAGCCACTATCTATTTCATAACTAGAGAAAATTCATGGATGGAAAAAATACTTACCTGTAACCAAGGGCACCTTAAAAACGTGAGTTAGCCGAGCGGTTATTCCTCTTCTTTAAAGTCGGAGCCTAACCACAACAAACATAGTTGAACAAGAGCATGACTAGAGTGGCAACCAGTGGAAAGAGTAAGGGTTATGTGTAGTAAATGCACGTCGCCTCCACCCCCAATCAATTAATTCCTTAGTACACGCCAACCAACTTCCCATTAACTCATTCAATTAAACCATGTATCAAAACCATCACCCACTAATTGCCAATAGTGCGTTCCATATCACATTTATCCATTTCCAACTTATGCCATAACATAAATAAACCATGTTTCATATAACTCAATCAAATCGCATAGCTATTAACTTGTTAGTTAGGATTAACTATGATCATTTCAATTTCAATGCATGTAGAGTAGTATATTAGCACAATTTAATTCCTTCCTTTTGCATTTTGTTACATTGCTTTTATTTCTTTTCCACTGCTCTTATATATTATTACTAACATGTGTCTTGTGCAGGTGTCCCAGTAATGGATCCAAGAACATATAGCAATGATAACAATGGATAACATATGCCATTGTAACATAAAATTTGAGCCTAGAGCAGCAGAAAAAACACATAACATGCCTTATCCATCATTCAATGGTCACAATTACAACCAACCCATAATAATCCCTATCTATCGCCAATAAAAACAAAATCTCATCAACCATGTAAGCAGTGTTGAACAATGGCACAACCATAAAATAAGAACCGGATATTATCTCCCAATGTACAAAGGGGTCCCACCTACTAGTATTATTTATCTTGTTAGCTTATAATAATAGGCTTTAGAAATACTTTGTGGGCGAAAACTTCGTTGCAATTTTAATCGTCAAC